>JAWNKX010000400.1:8747500-9347500 GCA_035041755.1 Cacoxenus indagator
GTAGTGATACATTAAGTCGTTTTCTTCTCATATGCTAAATTTATTATTAACTAAATACTATTGAACTTATGAACTCGAAATTCAATAACTCGAATATCTTCATAACTCAATTCTTTAAAAGCGCGTCAATTTTGTTTTCCGACACACCGTGGGGATTGAACCTAGACTTCTGGGACGGCAACCGTAATACACTTCCACTTGGCTATCGAGTCGACGCACACCTTCAGGCAGGCAAATAATTTAACTGTATCATATGTGGGGGAGCGATGCGAATGACTGCGCATGCCTTCGTGCGAAAGCCGATGACGATGTTTGATGTTGTATGTGAGCGTTACGATGTTTGATTATATGCGAGCGTTAGGCTACGCAAAAGTTTACCCTACTGAAACCAAAGATGTTTCACATAAAAAATAAATGAATAGTATAAGTAAATAAATATAAAATATAGTTCTTTGTTTATCCACCTACCTTTTGTCATTATGCCACTCATTTCTACTTTAAATAGTAGCGCTTTACTACAATTAGTCTGTCATGTCATCCACCCTTGTTTTTAAAATCGTATATGAAATTCATGTATGTTCCCATGTATGTGTATACGAAATAACATTTCACTCATGACCTACTTCAGCGTACCTTAAGCTAGTACTCAAAATATTCCTATGCCCTAACATAATATAACAATTAATAATAAAAACTCGTGAGTCTGCTCAAATATTGAATAAAACCATTAAAGCAAAGTGGCTTTCACAAAGGAAAATTTAATTTTGTTTTTTATTGTCAACATTGCAAAACTTGCTGGGACTTGCTCATAGACAAAAGCAACTTGCACAACCGGAAGGCGTTGTCCACGGATTCATGACAATTCACAGCGAAGTTGTTAATGAAGCGACTTAAGCGGATCTGAGCTAAGCCATAAGCCGGCTTTATGCATTTCATTTAAAAGTTTTCAACAAAATTTAATGCAATCGGCAAACAAAACCAATGTCGATCCGCTGCAGTGAGAGGCTGTTCCTAAGAAGGTGAGCAGCGACGTGGTTGAAGGCAAAACAATTTTGTGACATCATTTTTACATTTTTTTTTTCCTTCTATTTTATTCTCCATCCGTTTTATCTGTGCTTTGTACTTCGCATATTTGTATTAAGCGTGCCTGTGCAGACGCAGGTGTGTGCGACTTCGCCGCGTCCAGTGTGACGGTGTAAGCGCGAGCTGCTTTCACAAGGTTTAAGCCATAAATTGTCACGTTGGAGATTCAAAGAGTCTTTGTACGCTTTCACTGAGCAGCATTGTTGGCGTTGCCAATGGAACCGCATGAATGCACTGCAATGCATATCGCCTTGACTGTGGGTATATCGCTCTGTTTCTTGTTGCCCACCGAATGACAAGAGTGGCATTTACGCTTGGTTTAATGAAACCGAAATCAATAAAGCCGCTCCGCTCGTACGCGGACGGCATGGAGATTAAGTGATAATGCATTAAGAAAATTGCCCTTCGCATATGAAAGGAAATGTATTGTACTAAGAAGATATATATATGCATATGTAAATAATACTGAAACAGATGTACTTCTATGATACACTGAAAATAATCATTTCTCCCTCTTCTAAAATAAAAATAACTATAATCAGGGACCGATAATAACAGTTATGTGGTCGATCACTGACCCAAAATAATCATTTTTATTTATTATTTTTAATTTGTCTTTTTTTAATCAAATGTAATTATTTAATTAATTTAATTTTTTATTAATTAGAAATAATAATTGTTTTCGACTTTTATTTTTATTAATCATTTAAAAAAATAATATTTGATTTTTATTGTTAATTTATTATTATTTATTTCTACAACTGCGAACACATTATAGCTTATCTCTGTTTCTCCCGACCTGCGCGGGTCACTAATTCGTTTAAGGAACACTGGGTAGTCATAATGTACCCTGTGCCTTAAACCCAATCCTCCATTGACGAAGAGGTCGGGCGGAAGTAGGTAGTTAAATAACCCCGCCTTGATTGTGTGGAACTGAAATAAATGATAAACAAAATTCCTTAAGAGGATAAAGTTATTTTTTGAACTTACCAATATATGGGTCCCATTGCGTGAGAAGAGTATGAGTAAGAGGAAAGAGCCTCACGAATTGATTTTTGGGCAATAAAAATAATAGATTGCATCGACTCTTGTAGCTGCTACGTTGTTGCTCCCCCTCGATTAACTTCTTTTTCATATGTATTTCCGTTTGGCTTATGTTTAGTATGTTTGTGTCTATGCTGGTTGATATTTATTGCGCAGTCAATGTTCTTTTACACTCCCAGTCCGCGGCAGTCGGATTGCCGCACCAGGTGGCTCCATCAACAGCCAGTAGAGACTTACACCGCGTAGGGAACTATTAGGGTGGTCTGTTATTGAGATGCTGCAATGTACTACGTTGATATAAAATGTTTCAATAATTGCAGCAATTAAGAAGAAGAAGATGAGTTAATTCAATTAATGATGGTGACCAAAAAAGTATTTTCAAATTTTATTCATATACGAGTACAGATATTTTCGCGCAGTGTTAATTATACGTTAAACTCATGCACGCCGACCCTGTGAAGTATGCATAAATCATTTTAAGAAAATTTTAATTAAATCAACGCTTACAGAAAATTGGCCAACAACTCGTTTTGTGCAGCTCGTTGCTGTCTGTCTGTCAGTCTATTTGTCCATCATTGTCCATTGTGCATCCACGATGAAGTCAGCAGTAGCGAAATGCTCGCTCTGACGCGCTGACTTCGTTCTGACACTGAACATCGCCATTGTCATCTTCGTTGGCTTTTGTCTCAGCAATTGTGTTGCTGCGTTGCCGATGACGTTAGCGATGGCGTTGTCAGCGGTGAGCACCGTCTTTGCTGTTGATTGCAGTGATATTGTGCGGTAAAACTGGAAGACGAATAATAATAATTAACGACTTCCACCGCTGAAAGCGGAAATGAATAAAATACAGAGTAATCGTGTTTAATGTGTACACATTGTATGGGGACAAAGCCAGCTGCTCATTAAAAGATACGCAGTGGACCAGCGTTACAAGCTCGCCAAGCTGAAGTAGACAAAAGCGACCAGTTTGAGGTTTGATGAAGTGCAATTTTCATGTGCGTTATTACTGTATTGAATGTGGCAGTTAAACTTTTATTAATACTAAGTGCTATTATATGAAGGCCTTGATTTAGTGGAGATTACATATGACTGGCACATGACTTGAAATGAAAGATTTAATAGAGCCAATAAGTATGGTTTAAGTAAATTTAATAAAGCCTAGACTTCCCATTGCATATAAATATCCTATCCCAACCTATATATATATATATATATATATATAATTTTCAGATTCTATTAGATGAGTGCATTGAAACTAGGAATACTTTCCCTGGCTATTGACCGAGTTTCAATGCAAACACCTAATAGTTTAAGCAATTTGTATTATTCTATTACAATAAATAATACTTTTTAATATAAAGTAATAAAATAATAAAATTTTATATCAAAAGATTCTTTTTGAAGAAGTTACGTAAAATGCTGTTAAAGAAAACTTTATCTTTCCTATACTTTCTGATCAAAACTAGATAATAGTGTAAGAACAGTCAAGTCAGAAAGTCAAGAACTTTAAATAATAATTGTTTACCCAAAACATGAAAAATTAGTAAACTTCCATTTACAATGCCAGTGAATAAGTACTTCAATAAACTTCGAAATTCCTTACAAACTTCGAAGTATCCTGCGACTTTCAAATGCCAATAGAACACTGTGCCAACACAAAGTGAGCTGCACGATAGATGCGCCCTCAATTAGTTCATATAGTCATACCAGTATGATCATAACATGCTCGCTCATTAAAACATCGAATTCTTAAAATAAAAATTAATTCACATGTTTAATTTTACTAAATGGTGAATTTCTATATATTGTGATGTTTTGTAAGGAGCTGTAGCTATAGGAGGAAGCCTTAATTTTCCGAAGATTTGGTTTTATCGAATACTAGTTTGACTAGTACTTTTGGAATAAACTTGAAGTAAGATTATTTTAGACTTAATCTATTTAAGCGAAGATAAGTGTTTTCCGTCAATGTACGGTGGTTAGAGCGTAGTCTACCACGTCTTAGTGAGCGAGGTCGAATCAGCGTTCAGCTTTTTTTGACTTTAAATCGTTTGTAATTTTTTGAAAAAATTTGTATAGTCAAATCGACATTTGATAACTATTTAGTTGGTGGTTAAAATTCTTTCAAAAATAATAATGTCTCTGAAATTCGTTCATTCTCACTTATCTGTAATTATATATCATCTCAACAAATTCGAAAATAGCATCGCTCTACGCCGGTGTGGCACGTAGATGTATCTGACCCAGTCTATAGATGGCATGCATCAAATTTTAAGTGAAATAAAATTATATTATTACAAGTAAACAAAAAAAAAAAGATTTATTACTATACCCGGTCCCATGAGTTATTTCCATTGCTGAACCTAACAGGTTTCGCGGTGGTAATTGTGTTCAGCACATCTCTGAGAAGCTTGTGGTAAAACCTTTGATGGATTTCCACATTTGAGTTAGAGACCGAGGCATTGCCATTAAGCCTTTTACGATAAGTACCTACCGGCTTAAATGTGGGCTTGGTAAAATTAGTAATATTCGAACAATATGGAAAGCTCCTCTAAACAGGCTCAATCACAATCTTAATTAACTCTTAATTTTTTTAGCTATCTCATTGATGTATGTAACATTGGTAAAGCAATCTTCACTTTAGGAAATTGTAACCTGGGAAATTCGATTATAGTAGTAGGATGTTAAAAATGTTTCTTATCCTAGTTTGTCCCATTGCATGGATGTAGAAACATATTTTATGTTTTCGTTTCTATTTTTATTTTCTTTAAATTGTATACAGTCGCTAATAAACTGCGAATTGGACAACACGCGTGTCGCGATCAATCTCATCTCTCATTCTTTTGGTTATGTATATAGACAATGCCACTGATATTCTCAACATAGGGCTTAGTCATATTAGTCTTATACCTTCAGTCATATAACTTTATAATTTTTTACTTAACGTTGATGCAAAATAACACAATGATAGTGACACTATATGCCATTTTGGCGAAAGAGTTTAGAATAATTTATTGTTGGTCTACATCAACGTGAAAAGTTGCAATAAAGGGGGCAGGAGTAAGCGACAAGGTGGCAGGAAACTCAGAAGAACAATACCAAAAACAATAACATAGAAAAGAGCATAAAACTGATGGCGAAAAGTGAAATATTTGGTAGGAAATAGTGAAAAGCGAGAGAAAGGATAAAGAAAGAATACCAACACATTAAATTGAATTTAGCATGAGATGCAATAGAACGAAATGAAATTTTTTGCTGTCAGCTCAATGAACTGCGTCAACAACGACGTGAAAGCGAGAATTGTGCGCGCCACGAAAGCTTTTGAGAGCGGGGGGTGAGGTGAGTAGAACTAAGCTTAAAACTCTTCTATGTATAAAGGCAAATTTAATAATATTTGTGATAAAACATTCTTGCGATACTTTTGTTGAATGACATTGCACAATACCAACCGTCACGATGGCCTGCCGCTTTCCATAATAACTTCGAAAAATAAGGTTTACTTGAGTCATCAGCCTGAGGACTGGATTGAAAGAGTTTATTAACTAATCAATGGAAGTGTTTACCAAACAAAAGTAATTCTACCTGTACTGTGCACCCTTTAAAATCAAAACAACTAACCACCATAATGTAATATGACTTTTTACAGCGTCGGTACTTACTCAGGATCATCAATCAGTGTATAAATATTTTATTTTATTTTTGGAACGAAGTTCCTTTACGCGGTTGTCAGTTGGATGGGAAAAGAATTCATTCTGCACTTATAATTTCAATTTCAAAAATATTGCCTCTTCCATCTGAAATAGCGCATTTGTATAGATCTCTTTTTAGATATGTACAAGTATCAAACATCGATGAAATAAGCCACTCTACTAAAAACTCGAACCTACTATTACTTTTCGAAACGTGGATAAGATATGAGGAATAAATTGCCCTTCCTAATTTCAATTGCATTTCTTATTATAAACGACAAAATGTTCGTTCAGGTGGAGTTACAATATATCGTAAAACTGAAGACGCGGCAGACATTTGTATAGAAAATATGGGAACGCTTCTGTCAAACATTAGTGATTTGAGTACTAAGCACTCATCAGTTGGTGACATTTTCTTAGTCATTTGTAAAATAGGAAATGATATTGCAATAGTTATTGTAGCTATTTATATATACCAAAACAAAATATTGAGGATATTATATTATTCATTCATCGTTCATTGTTGAATATACCGAGGGAGTTTCTAAATTACTTGAACAAAATTTTCATAAACTTGCACTCATATTGGCTGGAGACTACAACGTCAACTTCAATAATAAAGACAAGTTATAATAAGAATTAATATCATTTTTATTAGATACACACCCCGCACACCCTTTTTTATTAAAATTTTTTTGTTTTGTTTTGTCTATAGTGTTTATTTGCTATTGTCGTAGGGCGATATTCAGCGAATTTTATAATGCTTAAAAATCACATGAGCAATAATAACTTCGAATGACTGATCTCTTATCCGTAATGCGGACTGGTGATCTAGGGAGTGTAGCCTTTTCAGGCGTCGCGTTTGCGTTTGACGGCAGTCGCAAATAGACCTATACATTCCAAAGTTATATCTACATGAGTTGCTTTGCCAAGATCAATAATAGTACCTACATGTTAAGTAACAGCAAAAGGGTTGCGTACGAGTAAGTCCATAATAATCTTTACTTGTAGATATGGTATTCAATCATAGAACAAAGCCCTTAATCGTCTGTTTATCAGTCGACACTATTTAGCGGATAGCATGACCTCGTAGCCTAGAAGAGTCGCTACACTTCTCTTAGATATATTAGAATTGATCAAACTTTCAATAAATCTAAATTAACGTAAGACTCAACACAACGGAGCTGGAAAACAAATCGAATGATTTCGCGCTATTGATCACAAGTAGCTGGTGGTACAAGACACTATCAGTCCTATCGGTCCAAACTTGACAATGAAAGTAAATTAAATAAATGAACTATAATTACCGTTTAACTATTTATATTAGCCATATGTACGCACCTAAGTGATATTGGGATGCGATTGAATGACGCAGCATGGTGTAAAATGGAGGAAAAGTAGAGTGCTTTCACTTCAAATCGAGTCTATAATAAAAGTAGACCAATGACTGCGCACAGCAAGAAAATAGATTGAAGTAAGCGAGGAGACTATGGAATTGAATATTTATTGCGTTTATTAGTGAGTCGATTGAAAAATTTACTGCGCTCGAGGGTTTCAGCGCTGTTGTTGCGTCGAGTTTCGCCGCTTGTCCGCTTCCTACCGCAGTTTGTCTACCGTTGGGTTTACTTGTCTATTGCGTTCTTCATTCATTTCCTACATCCTGCGCTCGTTTACTCGTTCTTTCCTTTGTTCGTTTATTTATTTGCTTGCTTGTTGTTTCGCATGCTCATTGAGGAATTTTCAGTTCGAGTATTGCATCTGCTCATATTTTACGCTAACATCGAACATTTTCCTTAGTTGTCGGTGGAACGTAACTTGGTGTGCTGAAGGGGTCGAACTGGGCTGGCAAGGCTAAACTGTGGATTCAGTTGATTGTCGGGTCAGAAATGTTTCCTTTTCGATGCTTAACGGTGCTTTACACTTTTTTTGTGTATCGTCAATAGTGCGAGTAAAAAGCAATTCGCTGTTAAGGCACTCACTCACTTTGAAATGGAGACGTTTTTATTAGTTCAAACAAGGTATCAGTGGATTAGTACCAAGAGTCTTTACAAAAAGGTTTTTACGTTTACCTCACCTTCAATCTTTCTATTATACTATTTTTATCGAATAAGAGTGATTTTAGTACATATATATATTTCCCACAAGGCTTGAGAAAAATCTCACGATGTCATCGCTTCTATAGCGCTCCTGCTATTAGCTTCCAATTTTCTGTAACTCTATCCTTGTACCTTTTACGGAAATTATTAGGCCACTCAAGGCATGTCGCCCTATCTATATAATTAAACGACAGATGCATATTTTTGTGTTACCTTTCCTGCTTGAACGACTGAACTGATTTTGAGAAAAAGTGCCAATTGAAGGGTACTTGTCACCTGATTTGCACAATCAAATTTTTACCAAATCGGTCCAGTGGTCTAGGTTAAAAAAGATGACAAAGATAATTGCATTTCAACAACAATAAAAACATACAGCCGTTGATGTTGTTAGAGCAATAGAATGTGTGACTCTGTCTTCCGCTTTATCGGTTTTGTGTAACCGTGCCATTGTTGTTACTCCATTTTTGTTTCCTACACAATGTGTGAAGAGTTCAAATTTGTGTGTTTGCTCTCTTATTTAATATAAAATAATAATAAATTATTTAATATAATAATAAAATTGAGTCATGAGTGAGTGAACAAAAACTTGCTAAAGGTGATCAAATGAACACGTTTCTTCCCTATTGTTATTTCTTGCTTAGTTGTTTCTTATGTTTTTGTACAGAACATTGTTGACAGGGAAGTTTTTTGTAAGTAAACAAAATCTTTTTTTAGAATGCGGTCCATTTTGTCCGCGATTTCCCCTAGTAAGATATACCTCAATCAGCACACCTATCATCTAGAACAACAAGTAACTTTTTCAATTGCATAATTTCAACGATCTTTGTTTTACTATTAGGGGTTGTTACGACTCTCTCTCTCTCTTCTTCTCTCTCTCTCTCTCCTTCTACTCTCTTATCTTTCATTTATTCTTTAATTTACCAACACCTTAATTCGCTGTAAAAATCCGTGTGGTTGTGCTCTGCCCCGCTAGATGTTTCATGCATTTTGCTTTTCACAAGGGTGTTACTCTATGGGCATTCAGTGTTTTATGTAATACTTTAGATACAGAGAGATCTACTACAAAGATTCAGAAACTCAAAACCAACCATCAGATTTAGTTCTCCCGAGAGGGTAGCAAAGCTACAATTTCTCTCGTGTTTATATAGTTAGAGAATATAGGTAATTAAAAAGTCGTTTCCATAAAAAAGAAAATGAAAGTAAGACGATATCCAGCACACATGAAACAGGCATAAAACACTCATAAAAGTATGTTAAGAGTCGAATGCATTACGCAACGATTGGTTGGCTGACGAGATTGTGTCTGAGGCAAATATTTAGAGGACTAGCACAGTACACGCAACTCGAGGCGGAAGTCGTATATTTATATCGAGCAACTTACAATATGTGCTGAAAAAGTGGTTCAGTCCAACGCAGACACATACATCATACACACAAAATATATCATACTTACACAATTGACGACTAGATTTGTACTTATGCTATAACAGAGGATGACATTGCGAAGCGCTCGTAAAAGAATACTTTGTGGTAAAGTGAAACATATATCTGTGTATCAGACCGATTGTGTGGACATACATACGTGCATACAAACAAATAAAGAGGACACAAAACGAAATCACAGCAACACACACAGATCCATTGACACACTCTCAACATTCAGTCGTGTTAGTTGAGCACTACGGCAAGAATTTTCCCAGTTGTCGAGTTGCCTTTACCTACGAGTTGATGGTCTTCGATGTGTGTGTCTTCTCGCCGGTTTCTTTTCTACTTTCCACTCTATCGTTCGTTAACCTAATTACATTCCGGAAATAAAACGTTGACTGATTGTCCCAATAAATGAAAATAATGACGCACCATTGACTGCAAACTCGTAAAACGATGGAGGTACTCATACCTACGACAAACTCACGTAAACCTACACTTGTCACTACGCTCAGGCGTGTGTATTCCTTTTGTTTATTGCGCTCAAAGACTTGCCATGATTGCCTATAATTTTGCTACTTTCATTAATGAAAATATAAACGCCAATTTGTGTAAGGTGCCGTAGCATGAGCGTTTGAGTATTTCTGGCGTGGGTGCTCATCGACTAAGTTGCAATTTATCTTCGGCACACAGTCTGTGTGTGGTTTAATGCCTTGAAAATTATAGCAAAAACATAGATCGATGGTATTTGGGAGTGGGATTGCAATAGTAACGTACACGCATATCTACTCACATTTAACAAAATTTTGAAAAAAATTATTGACAGCACAACTCTGCTAAAGTGAGCTACTGTTTTACTGCAGCTTCTCTATGGTATGATAATAGGATATGGAATATGACATTGTTCTGTTATGAAGTTGGTAACACAGTTAAAAAGACATCGGAGACCAGAGGAATTGTATATTATCTTAAACAGCAGCGATAGAAGAGTTTTATGTTTGAATGTAAAGGAACTACATACAACATAACTAGACAAGAAACAAACATTACACACAAATTTTACTAAAAAAATGTATAAAAGAAAATTGTCTAAAAAAAAATTTTTATTTAATTCTTAATTATTAAAAAAAAATTTTTTTTCCTTTTATTTATTTTTTCTTGTCTACTCTGACTTTGTTACTTTAGCATAATAACCCACATTTGGTTACACGCTTTCTGCAGTTGCTCATATTACAGTCGTGTTTTCGTAGCAGACCAGACGTTCGTGATTTTCTGCAAAGATTGCTGCGTTCTCGCAAACAATTTTTGCAGCATAATTTTTGGCGCAGCCGCAGTGCGTTTAGTCTCTCGCGAGTGATATGTTGTATTACGAATCAGCTGCTTGGCATGTTGTTCTATCAATGCAAATTTATCTCGAATTTATTTTAATTTTAATAATATTAAATATTAATAATATTAAAAAAATATAAAAAAATATTAAAATAAAAATTAGAAACAAATTAATTTTTAATTTTATTTAATAACTAAATTAAATTTAATTCAATTCATTGTCAAGTGAAATTCTGAAACATTATCAAATTATATGTTACCAATTCAGAATCCATTCAAATAGTGTGGTTTGTGCTGCCTCCTTTCAAAAAGCCAAAGTCTCATAATTTGCCACTCTCTTATATTGGCTGCTACTCTTATACTTTTTTATTGTTGTAAACCCGTTTAAAGTCGCAAAGTAGAGCCAATGTTTATGTTTGCATTGTTGTTGTTGTATTTTTGCAGGTTGTCTGTGCTTATTGTGAGTGAATGTGAGAGAGCACATTTAGAGTAATACGCTTGGCATTGCGGCTGTTGGTGCTGCGTGATATCAACAACGCAAAAGGCGTTACGCTACTTGGCGTGGCAAACGTAATCGCAGTCGCGTGTGAAAGCGTAAAGTAAACAGAACAAACTCTGTCCGAGACCAAATGTTGGCGTTGGCGTTGGCGCGCCAAGCTAGTACGACCAACGACCTACGACGAGAATGTCGGCAACGGCTATAAAGAGCAGATGGCAGTGAACACGAAGTAGTGTTTGGTAACTCTGCGTAGCCGCAAACGAAACTTTGCAAAGGAAAGTCACACACACACATAGTCACTCACAAACACACAGAACGAGGAACCAAAATGGAGTGGCAACCGACAGCATCCTTTAACGCGCACTCAAACGCAATCATTCAGTTAATTTCTGACCGCACAGGGAGCGGGTGCGCGCTCGCTTGAATATTAAATGTGCATAGAATTCGAAAAAGGAGCTTAACTACAAAGCTACTACCAAATGGAATATTCAAATGAAAATATAGTAAATAAAAAATAATATTATGAGTAAAATAGAAAGTAAAAAATAAATGCAATTTCAAAAACCGTTAATTGAATTGTTGCAAAGTCAAATAGTTTGTGCTAAAAACAGTGGTCGAAAACCAACGGAAATGTTCGAATCCAAAACTTGTATGTGCTAGAATTGTATATCAGAAGCATCAAGTACTTAAAGTCGATTTGTTGTGCCATATGTTTCTAGCCGAATTCATGTAAAATAAAAACGTATTTCAATTGGTTTTCAAATTTCAACAGAATAAGAATAGTAAAAAAAAAAAAACAACAAAGCACACACGAATGAATTTTATTTTGTGAAAAGACTAAAAAATATCAGTTTTATTTAGATAAAATCTAATTGATCGATCATGCGAGTATATAAAGTGTAAACTCTTCGTAAGTTAGCGCTTTAAAGTATGCAACGTTAAAACCAAAAACAATCACGTGCTACAACCACAATTTGCGACCGCAAAACAGTGAAGAACCGCAAAGATTTAATAAAAAGTCAATCTGCGAAGGCCATTATGCCATTCTATCGCAAACCAAAATCCTAATAACGGCAGTGAATGAAGCAGAATGCGTTGTGATTAGTTAATGCAAGAAACAATTACAAATATAGCACCACAAAAATCAGACAATGGAATTAATGCAAATGAGTAAAATGCCTTTGCAAATTGGATTACAATGGATAGTGGGTGCATACGCCCCACAACCACCGCTGCAACGTACGGGTTGTAAGGCAATTACACTGCTGTATGCGTTCTGCATTATAAATTTCAATTGCGGTAAATATGCATGAAACTATTTGAACCCGTTGTCCGTGAATAACGATTTTCCAATGAATTTATTTATGAATTATTGAAAATAAACTTTATCGCTTATCAAACACATATATATATAATACTGTTCATATCGAAATAAAAATCGGTTTTGTGTGTTGTGTAACACGACATGCACATGCACTAATGACAAAAAAGAACAAGCAGCTAAAAACTTCCAAATAAATTAAATCGCTTGCATGTACCACATCGTCGCATAAAATATTTTGTACTCGTGCCGCGCCACTGGAATATCTCTATGCGCAGCTATCAGCAAATACTCGAATGTTCGTTTAGAGCCTGTTGTTGTTGACAGGTCAGCATTGGTGTGGGCATTGTGTATTGGTTATCAATGCTCGATACAACACCACTTAACTTTGACTTGAAACAAATGCGAACATGGCTAGGCTATGCGCTGTTGCTGTCGCCGCATAAAATAACGCTTCGGGCAATTTGTCAGGCAGTCAATACATGTGGGCTGAGGAAAAGGTGCTGATGTCAAGCACATCACAGCTACACTTGTGACCATTGGCTATAAACACCGAGTGAGAGAGGAAAAAAAAGAAACGACCTCTCGCAGCAATATCTGTTTTAGGGATATCAAATAGCAACACGAATTCCATTCCCAATTGGCATCACCCACTCTTATATCAACCTCATTTCTGTAAGCAACTTTTTTGATGATTCCACGGGTTTTCCTTTTTAAACAATAAAGATTAAGTGATTTCTAGATATAGGAAATGAAATAAGAGTTGTCCAACAGATATATTATGTAAAATAAGTACCCGGAATTGTAAAATAAAACAATTGCTTACTTAATTTTGCTTACCAAATTTATTTTCCTCTGTTCTTCAAAACACTTTTTAAACACTGAAGAAGGTAGCACATCCAGCTCATTCGGTAAAACTTCTTTTATGGTCTTTATCGACTCAAAACGCCTTCCCCGAAGAGGTAAAAATTCGTTTGCAAACATGTACTGGGAATTCGAAAGTGAGAAATTCCGGGTACTTATTTTACACAATGTAGCTAGAATTACAATTTATTCAATTATTTGGTGAACGGAGTTCATACATCAAAAATTTTTCGGTTTCTAAGAACTTTACTCTGTCTGACAGAACCCGTAGAGACACTTCTCGAACTATTAGGGGCTTGCATTAATTCTAGTCAGTGATATCTAATGGTCAAAATTCAAAGTATCAGTATAAATAGCTGTCTAATTCGATGGTTTTGACATTTTCAATATTAGCAGCTTTTCATTTAGTGCTCTTGAGTTATTTAATGTATACTTACGCTAATCATGGAATGCTCAAAATTGCATTGAGCGTTAATTTGAGTGAAAATTCTATTTCAAACCGCTTCAACATCGCAGTGTCATTGCTTGCTAACCAAAAAAGAAGAGTTTTCTGTGGCGTCTTGTGACTGGCGATGAAAAGTGGATCTACTATAACAATCCACATTACGAACTTCAAAAACCGAACGAAACTGTTACTTCGGATGTATACCTACGTTAGTTGATCCAATTGAATAACGCATTGTTGCTAAAATAGCGAGCAAGAGACGCAAAGTCATTCTCTTGCATGACAACGTTCGGCCAAACGTTACAAGAGTTGTGAAGGATGATTCGAGTTGGATCTCGAATGGGGAGTTCTGCCGCACCTAGCGTACTCCCCACACATAGCGCCACTTGTTCAGATCCATGCAGCATGCCTTGGTTGATATACGGTTTCGAAATGCTGAGGAGGTACGAAAATGGATCGATGTTTGGGTCGCTGCCAAACCACGATGGTTCTTTCGACGAGCTATTAAAAATAATGGAAAATATTTCATACACCAGGGACCCGGCGCGTTGCTGTCTTCACGTGCGTCTCACTCTTCGGATGTTTTAGTGGCTCTACGTATTGTCTATTGCTGCAATTTTCTTGTTGATGTTCCAGTGTTGGGTTTTTGGGTGGCATTTCGTATTCTGCACTTTTTTTCTTTCGAATATTTGTACAGTTTAAGCAGCACTTCCGGCAAACTCAATTCTCAGATGCTGTTTTCTTTTTGTGTTTTATTTGTATATGTACAGTTTGACAGGCATCAGAAAATTAAGTTGGTCTTAGGATTTAGCGAATACGACGATATCGCACCAAATAGTTCACAGTTACCATCTAAAGGCTATTCTAGAGGTTCCCTCAAAATTTCATCAAAATCGATCGAGCGGTTTCGGCGTCCATAACGGACAAACATACAGACAAACAAACAGACATACATACTTCCAATTTTATATATATAGATTGTACCAATTTTTCTCGATAAATGATTTTTTTTCATTAAAAAATGACCAAAATTAATGCAAGTTCCTAATATATGTACCATGATTTCATTAAGTAGCTGAAGGATAATGAGCAACTGGAGAATGAAGTAAACGGTAAATTTATTTTAACAAAACTGAAGTTTTACATTGTGAACGTAACCTTCAGTCGAACATAGATCTCTCGATATTATCTGCTAGTTCTTCTAATAGTCAGTGTAATTTACTACAACCGTATAGAAGAGGTAGGGTATTAAGGAAATTAGAGCGATGGAAGATATTGCATTGATCTCATCTGAGGACCTTGTTTATATTATCATTGGAAAAAGGAAAAAAAATCGTAGCAAGATATGATTGTAGCATATTTGTACGTCTGTGGTATGATCTGCAAGATATTCTCCGTTAGATTAAATGTCGCAAATAAAGCCTTATAATGTTTTTTTGTTTGTTGTTTTAAAAGGTAATGTTACGTAAGATTAGTTATGGTTGGATCATAGTTCCGCCCGTAACAAGTCGTACTCTCAGAAAATAACCGATGCTATATTAGAGAAAAGTGTGGATAATAAGTCGTTTTCTGTTGTTCAGATGAAAAATGAACTTGACTTCAAATGCATAAATTTTATATATTAAAATTATTTTGCAGCTTTGCAGTTGACTTAATTTAAACACGTAATTTTAACAATGTTATAATATTATATTTCAATTAAAATAAAATTTCTGAATTGTAAAAGTCAATTATTCAGAGGTCAAATTCAGCGAACGATTCGAAAAGGTATTCAAATGTGAAAATTTTTTAATTAAGAATGCTGGAGCGTTTCATATAACAAATATTTTATAATTGGGTCTAAACGAAAACAGTCTTGTCAATATATAATTTAATTAAATCAGTAACTAACGAATTGGATTGAAATTCAACATTGTTATTGACGGTTATGCATTGAAATTCAGAATCATATTTCTTATTGTTTTTTGGGGATTTAAACTCTACAATTTTCTTGCGAATTATTTTCCACGCTATTTAACATATTTTATTATTAAAAGAAATATTTTTGAAACATTTGCATTAAATTAAAATTTTCCGGTGGTTGTGCCATATTTTTGCACTTCGCACTTACTTGTTAAAAAAAATAACATGTTGTATACTTACTTTTCAAGACGCGGAGAGATGAAACTCATTATGTTAATGGCAAGATATTCCATATTGGTCGATTCAAGTGGAAAAAAGGCGAAAACTTTTCCTCGAAATGCCACAACGGCTTTCACATGATTACAAGCGAGCTGCACAATTCGCTGATGCCAATGAATTCTTGTGAGAGATTGCGATATATGAATTGGAAAAACCAATATCAATATTTTTTTGCATGAATTTCCATGAATTACAAGTTTAAAGCAACAACAAGAACAACGTCGACGACGTTGAAGATGTTGGATGTCATGCCAATGCATTGGCAATGTAGCCGTGTATGAATATGTAAACATTTCTGGATTTGCACTCGTAATTTACGGTTGTAGAAACATTAAGCAATGCACATTTCAGCTTTAGCTGAGGAGAACTACACACAGACACACACACACATACATGCGCACACCCATACGCACTCAAACAGAGTGAAACCATGTAAGTTATGTGTGCTTTGGGTCAAGGCTTACGTATTCAGGCATAACTTCTTGATGGCGTGTGGCAAACGGTCTAACAGAGCCATAAAGCTCACCTGTTACAAAGTAAGGCTTGAACGCCAAGAATACAATCACACAATCACACAAGCTCTTACAAAGCCGCACAGTAAGCCAGCGAATGTTTGTGTACGACTGCCGCCATTATAATCACAAAACAAAGTAATGAACGCCAAGCGCACACACGCACCCACCCATGCACACGTGTTTGCCGGCAGCTTCGGCGGTTCTCTTTCACGAGCACGTATATTTTCCATAATTCAAGACCCAACCGCACATAACTCACAGCTCGTCTTACTTGCAGCACTCGCATCTGAGTCCAGGTGCGAAAATCTGGTTTGATGTTCGGCGATGTTTGAACTTTGCAGTAGCTTACAGCCTACTTAAGTGCGTTCCATTTTGAGGATTTATTAGTTGCTCACTTTGTCAAGGAGAGGGCTGAACAGTAACTTAAGACTTGTATTATTATTATTATTATTATTATTATTTATATTATTATTATTATTATTATTATTATTATTATTATTATTATTAATTATTATTATTATTATTATTATTATTATTATTATTATTATTATTATTATTATTATTATTATTATTATTATTATTATTATTATTATTATTATTATTATTATTATTATTATTATTATTATTATTATTATTATTATTATTATTATTATTATTATTATTATTATTATTATTATTATTATTATTATTATTATTATTATTATTATTATTATTATTATTATTTTGGAAATAAGAAAAAATTGTTGGTGTTGAAAAAATTCCTTATTATTCTTGACTATAAGAGATCGAAGGGACTGTGCACCACACTGATTATGGAATGATGAACAACTAAACAAGAACTTTCTTCGAATTGATTTCGGGATCCAGCTTGGTCCATCTTGCGGATAGCTATATCACTCTTAAATGATATTTCACAATCGAAACTGGAGCACTGATCATAGGCACTGATCATATATGCCTTTTACAATTGCGCAAAAAGTAATGCCCGATGAGAGCACGAAGTTTCAGTTCTTTCCTTTTTTTAAGAAGTCTAAATCACAGTCTTGCATTTCAAATTATAAATATTTTTATTATTATAATGCATGAAATTAAAAAAAAAACCTACTGAGTTATTCCACCGCCTTTGTAGTCCCAACTTTTTCGTGTGCCGCACTTGCGTAACTCTGCGCTGGTTGCACAGTTGAATATTGTTTTTGTGAAATGACAAAAAGCCACAACTTTGTCTCTGCAAATCATCAAGTGAATTGCAGCTTTAGTTTCTAGCGCCATTTTCTTGTTATTGGAGGCGACTGCATGACTTGAGCTAATTTGGTTGGTGGCATTAAGTTGAGTCAGGCTCACTCAAGCGCATGCACACTGACACGCAAATGTTTTAGAATGAATCTGATTTACTTTGCTTTTCATATCCTTGCGCTTAGTTGCTTACGAGATTTCTCAAGCGTCTTGGCTTGCCGTATATAAAGTTGCACATCATGTTTGAATCGTTATCCTTTGAGACGGTTATGCTGGCGCGGTTTGCCTTGTTAATTGCAACTGAAACTTCTTATCTGAGCAAACATACGAGAAAATATATATGCAGATCTTGTAGATATGTATATGAATAAGAATTATCTCGATCATTCACAAAAAAAGTCTCTTCATATACACACGTTGGATTATGCAATAGTAAGCATGAATACCTTGTGCAACCATATATTTCGTCAGTTTAGTTATGACTGTGAATGTCAAAGCTGATTCAATTTTAGCTACTCGTGAATGGTGATGAGTAAGTAGCGAGTTGTGAGACAACGGATATGCATTCAATTTATGTCTCTTTCTATCTATACTACCTTTTTTTTGGCATGACAGTGGATCGAATCTGCAATGTTCACTACACGATATGGTATTTACATAAGAAGGTATTTACAAGCCGAACTTCTCTTGCTATTCGCTTTTAATGAAACACAAACACACTTGATCACTCTTCGTTTCTACTCGGCTTGTTTGTCACTCAAATTTTGTGAACAGCTCCCAAGCGTCTTTTTCTGATTCATTGCAGATCTCTGATATGGTCTATGGTATGCCTGTTATGGTCTTTGATGAAAAGCAGGAGGCCTGTGTTTATTCTACTTGAGGTGTGAAATCAGTTTATGTTATTCTGTTTAGTGTCTAGTTGAAGTCCTGCAATTTTCAATAAGATTATGAAGGGAAAGTATGACCCCAGTTAAGTTCCGAATACCAAGTTAATGAAAGTGTTCTTCGACAAACTCATTTTAAGGGTCCTAGTGATTCATGTAGTGATCGCTTCAAATATAATAATCAGGTGGGGAAGTAATTGAGTTGTGCATATTGACCCTTATTCCTATTATAACTACCTGGAAAACTAAATTAATGCAGCAAAAAGAAAAGGCAAACAAAGTAATTAAAATCTTCTTCTGTAATGTAATGTGGAATTCGTTTTGTGGAAAAGCTTTTTAGTAGGTGTAATTTTTCACGGAGTTATTAAAGTCGTTTTTCTTCCTCTTTTCGCGTCTACATTTTTATTTTATTACACACTAACTTAAGTATTAATTTGTGCCGCAGCTCAGCGTTACCCAAACTGGCTTAGCGTCTTTCCTCTTTTCTCCAAATAGGCTGACTCCTTATTTCCTGCGATAGTAGCCACAATTGGTAGATCTTTGCTATGCCAATAACCTTTGCTTGTCGTTGCTTTACTTTTTGTATTTTTTATTTATTTATTAAGAACCTAACCGAGCGCATTATGCCTTACAATGTACTTTGCTTCTATGTCATAAGTTATCAACTGCGTTGAATTATTTACAAGTATTACAAACGTATACATTAATTATTTGTCAGGTTTAGGATTATTTACATTTAATTTCAAAGATAAGGTCTCCGTCTAAGGCGAGTCGTGCTCCTTTCCAGGAGCTCGCGATAGTGCAGCCTTTTGAGGTGATGAATAGATGAGACTTCAGCCAAGGGTCTGGCTAAGCGCTTTGAGTGTGCCAAAAGTCGGTCGTTGTATCGGCTGGTTTGAAGGGTGATCTGGTCCTCGACAACAGGCATGTCCAGGTCTCTGTGCAGGGTGGAGTTGTTGACGTACCAGGAACAACCAGTCATTAATCGCCGAGTCTTGTTTTGCAGGACTTGCACTCTTTTCTTCTGAGATTTCGACGCGATTCCCCAGATCTCTATGCCGTATCTCCATTTAGGGATAATTATTTGTACTTAGACAGTCCGTTTATTAGAGAAGGAAAGTGAGCTTCTTTTGTTTAACAGCCAGTGTAACCTAAGGTTTTGCTGCTACAAGAGTGTATTACAGAAGAAATGTGTTTGCTAAATGTGAGCTTCTGGTCAAGGGTTAGACCCAAGTGTGGGGGAGTGTGTCGCCGCAGAGATTCACAGACGGTGGAGAGCTTCTTCTCAAGGTAAAGCAGACGTTGGTGCATTTTGTGCTATTTATTTTGATATTCCATCGTTTTGGCCATGTGTCTAATGAGGCCATGATGGAGGTATTCCTGAACTCCCTCAGCGGCCTCGTACTCACAGTGAGAGGAGTAAAAGACACCCACATTGTCAGCGTAAGAGGCTACCAACATCTTATTAACATCGATGCCCATCTCATCAGCTTGAGGAACTGGAATATCTGCAGAAAATAGAGAGAAGATAATTGGGCCAAGCACACTGCCCTGTGGTACTCCCGCCATGACCGAATGTGAGGCCGATAGCCCGCTTCGGGTCTTAACACAAAAAGTGCGTCCCTCTAGGTAGGACTGGATGAGGCCAAAGTAGGGTGATGGTAGGGCAGATTTTACCTTCGCTAGAAGCCCAAGGTGCCATACTCGGTCGAATGCCTGCTCTAGGTCGATAAAAACAGCATTACAAAATATTGTCAAACGCCATAAGAATATGATTTACGGACCTGTGCAGTTGTTCATTAGTGCTATGGCCCGCGCGGAAACCAAACTGATGTTCAAGGATGAGCGCGATCGCTTTTTAGCTTACCAGGCTTATGGATAATTGTAACAATGGCGGGCTTCTACGCAGTGGGGAAGTGCTGTACTCTTAGAACTCTAGAATGAATAAACAAAACAAAATTATTTTTTACTAGTGAAGACAATATGGGTTAGTTAGAGGGGTCTTATTTTTTTTAGTTGAGGTTATTCCGCTGTCCTAAAGCTTTATCCACAGTTTTTCGTTACGAGGTATGCTTATACTTACGTACTACTACAAAAGTAGAGTTTTGTCGTCTTAAATTTCAGCCTTTTAGTCGGCAATTTTCTTTAGAAGAAATTAAAACTTTGGCAATTTCCATGCTTCACAAGCATATTTTCAGTTTTTAAACTTCATTTCCAAGTCACAGAATTTTGTGTTGGCCAAAGTAGTACGAGATATTGAAGTCACTTTCAAGAAGAGTTGCAAACGTTTTTGGCACAAGTTTTTCTCTTTTTTAAAAGAGCAGTTGTTTTACTTTGCCAAAAATGAATTTTCTTCGATTTTTGTTGTTGTATTTTTGTTAGCATAAGTAATTGCCGGCAAGCTAGAACTAGCACAAAACTAACATAGTTGCACACACACACACAAACACCAAAAACTTTAGAGAAACAACGACAAAATATTTTGCGCGCGTGTGACTTGAGTCAAGGAACAACGTCGCCAGTCAGCCAGTAAGCCACCCAAATGGCAAGTAAAATGGCGTCGACGTTTATGTCGAACGGAGACAAAAAGTAACAGAGCAACGATAACAGAATAATTTTTCTTTATTCTGACAGAGACAAAGCGAGAATCGCAACAATTCGCAGTCCCAATCATCGCATTAAAAGTGGAACAGATTCGAGGATACGCGTCGAATGAGTTGCAGCATCAAATCAAAGCGCGGGCACGCTTTGGCCTAGCTTAATGTGAATTTCGAGCGCCTTAAATCCCGTTTGAGTCAGAATGTATTTAAGCTCAATTTCGAACAGAAATCCCAATGGGTGTTGGTGGGTGTTCTTTTCCTTGTTTTTCACAACTTTCAGAAATTCATCGTCACGACTTTGCTACACATTCAGCTTCAAAGACGTTGCGCAAAGCTGCTTCAAATATGTTTTCGGTTAAAACAGGATTATGGCATTAAGTGTAATTACAATTTGCATGGCGCCCATTTCGTTCTGCCCGGTTACTCTTACGATCCAAAACATATCAAACAAAAACAAACACACGCCACGACAAACGACAATCGACAAGCGACAAGCGATAAATTCACTTAAGCTTAACCACTCGTCGTTAGCTCGCCGTTGTGTTGACTGCGCACAGCCAAACGCCCACTCAGTGATTGACTCGCTGACTGACTAGTTGACTGCCAGGCTGATTGTCAGAATGACGCGCTCCTATGCCGTGTTGTGCTGTGCTGTGCTGTGCTGCGCTGTTTATTAAAAACTGAATTTCGCTACAAAAGTATTTCATGGTCGTAATTAGAATCTTTCACTCGAACAAGTTCGACATGACTTTTTGAGCGTTGCGCTGTTTCCTGGCGTGAAATTTTCTGTGGTTTAGTAATTAATTTCTGTGTCCAGTACACACTTGACTTTGCTTGCCAGGCCAGTTGAAGCTCAGTTTGAGGTCAATTCTAAGAAAAAATACAGCGTTCCTTGTAAATTCATTGCTGTATTTCTTCTTTTCAATGTTCCCATTCTCTTTGTTTTCTTTTTCTTTTCCATTTCTTTCTTCTTTTTTGGTTGCATTTTTCGTATGCACCAATAAATGTGTCCCAAATCGTTGAGAATATTGTGCTTTAATAAGAAAATGTATACACCCTGCCATTAACGTGTGTTTGAGTTTAATTTAATTAAAGTTGACTGCAAATATATACGTTCAAAAAGGCTTTGTCTCTGTAAATTTCACTGGAGTATAAATTAAGCACTTCAACATTCGAATAGACGCGGATTTTGTGGAGGGGAGGCACTGGCGTGTGAAACACACACTACATAGTATGAGTAAATATGTACATAAACACAGGCAATATTTCAGCACTCGCGCATACAGATATACTCGTATGTGGACGAGGGTCGTTAAATTAATTCTTAGAAAAAAAAAATATTCTAGAAAAACAAATTATTTTTTTGTACTGCTAACAATCAAAGAAGGAATCGCAAAGAACAGTAACAGATTCCTCATTGGGTTGGATTACCATGCCAACCACTTAGCAATCAACCTGCTGGACAACAATAGGCGAACGCGACGTCTGAAAAGGCTACGCTCCAAGATGATTTATTTCTCGACATTTTTTACATAAATTCTAAATATTAAGATATTTTCTCCAAATTTGGTTGGTATTCATATTTTGGGCTTCAAAGACGACGGTTTGGGCCACTATTTAATATAGCTGCCATAGAACCGACCTGGGCGACTTGCGTCAACTTTTTTCTTTCTTAAAATACATTTTAGTTAATATTGAATCAGTTTGACTATGCTACTTACCGCACAGTTGAACCTAATTTTCTACAATATAAAAATATTCTTCTTTTAAAACAATAGGATCTTGTGGAAGGTCATCCAGTCCTTCAAGCTCGTCATCTGATGAGGCGCTTGAGAGATCACTATGATCATTGCTTTGTGTAGGAAGTGATTGTAACAGGGCGACAACTTCTGCTGGTATGCTTTTTCATTTGTTGATCTTTCGCCGTTCTTCATGACAGAGACTGGCCGAGAGTGGATTACAACTATCCATGGCTCTTTTCAAAACGTCCTCCC
This sequence comes from Cacoxenus indagator, assembly GCA_035041755.1. Taxonomy (NCBI): domain Eukaryota; kingdom Metazoa; phylum Arthropoda; class Insecta; order Diptera; family Drosophilidae; genus Cacoxenus; species Cacoxenus indagator. The sequence continues at coordinate 8,770,700 of JAWNKX010000400.1, forward strand.
GTCATTTTCTTGCACGGGCCCTTCCATCGCCCTTATAAATTTTATTCCGGGACTCGGAAGTATGTTCCACAAGGCAGCCAACAGGAACTATACAATTATCTACAACTACAATAAACTACAATTTTACATACCTGCACTAACGTTTACCATTGTAAAACTTTTTATTTTGCTCTTAACTTCTTAAGCATTTTCGCGAAAACAATATGACACATAATCAGCTGACTTTAAATGTGCGCCAAACAGTATTATCACAAAGTTTGCAATGTATTATTTTTTTGTCTATTAAGTATTATAAAAGAAAAAATTTTGAATTTAAGCCAAAAAATACACTGTGCACCTCTCAAGTTCGAATACGTGAACACTTTACTATTTTATTATTGTGCTCGATATGCTTTTCCCTGTATTTCTCCAACTTATTTAAGCTATCCAAACAACAGGGCTTCCAAATGCTCGTAAAGTGAGAAGGTTTACTTATATTTTTTATCGTTGCTTATTTTTTGGAGTGTTGATATCTCCCTGTATAACAGGTGAGTGTTATTTCTTCATGACATTAGTGAGGAGAATGTTTTTTTGAGTGTAACGGAGTTACACTGTAGTCATCCAAATAGTTAAAATATATCCATATTTTTTTCTGTTTCCTAAAAATTTTGACGCTCTGCCTCATAATAAGCTTAAAACTATATATCATAGGTTTTGCATATCTAATCGTATGAAGTCACTTTCAATGCATCATCAACTGTAGACGCAGACCTTTAAACGCAGATAGTCGCTAGCGTACCTTCTTACTTATTAAGCATCCAATCACCACTCGAAACTCTTCATTGAATAATCAAGACATGGGTGCTTAATAGAATAATAATTAAGCCGACGGATTGATACAGCTGAAATTTTAAGAGTACTAAATAAACAGATGACGCTAGGTCTTAAGATTTCTGTACATACGAGCACTTTCACTTGGCTTTTCTAAGACCGTATTGAACGACCCTCGTCTTAAACATTAATGTGTTCATGTGCGCAGCTAGTGCGCATGTGATGTTGTTACAGTTGTTAATGTGTGTGTGTATGCACTAAAACCTTGCACAACATTTCGGATTACAGCTGAAGCAGAAGGCGGTTTGGCGTTGATAGGCATTACTGTGTACGCAGCAAGCGGGACCGTGAGTGCGACAAACGAATGTAAGAAAACGAATGGAGAAAATTGGGAAGCTAAATTTCATGGCGCCCAGCGTAGCGTTCCCGGCGTTAGATAAGCTCGAATGGAAAATGTCAAGTGTTTGGCTAAGTGAAATTATGCGCAGATTTTAAGCATTGTGCGTAATATTTTCAATATTGGCTTAATGTGGCGCCAAAAAGTATGCAAATATTTCTTCTGTCTTGCGCTACGCTGATACAATAAATAATGCCGGGTAGCAGTAAGCGTTGAAAGCAAAGCATTTTAAATAGAAATAATAAAATGCATTAAATAAAATGCTGCCAGCTAAGCAAAAAATGCTACTAACGAAACAGCAGCAACAACAACAGCATAGCAAGCAGCAACAACATGGACATTGCCTCCGCCAATGGCAACGGTACTAGCCCGGGCACTGATGCTCGCATTTAACGATTGTGTTTAATCTTTGGGGTACAATTTACACGTTTTCAGTTTTGAACGGATTTTTCACTTTTCTGCTTTTACGCACAATGAGCTCACAAAGGACAAAGGACGAGCGCAGTAGCTAACCCAAGGACAAACGAAAGAAGCAATGAGCAGAAAAGAATCCAAACGCAAGCGAACAAGAAAGCACAACAACAATGCATCATAATACTCTCACTGTAGACAAAAGCCAAAGAAGTGGAAAAAGGCACCCATAACAGCGTAATGCACAAGACAAAAGCAAAGCCAAAATAAATAAGGCAAAGCAAAGCTCGTTGTCGAAGACGACTTCGCCGATGTTGACATTGATTGCGACGTCGCTGACATGGAAAGACTACGACAACAGATTTTGCCATTAGATCCTGTTTTGAAGTATTTCAAAGTATCTCTTTATACATAAAATTACCAAGGGGATATGCACAGCAGCAGACGCTCTGGCCAACCTCAAACGCTCTCCAATTTACACATGCAGACACAATATGAATTTTGACGAACTTTGCTATTCCACCTCCACAAAAAACACTTCCCACAAGAACGTAAACAATGAAGAGATTTTTTTCCAGCAGCAAAGATTTGATTTTTTTCTGTTATATTTTTTTTTGCTTTTGTAAGATAAGCGGCACTGGTTTTGAACTCCCTCGATGATAGCTAAATTTATGCCATGGTGCTTAAAATAAAACTTGAACTTATTCTGGATTTGAGCTCAGTCTGGTTTGTACTGAACAGATGAAATAAAGCATTTAAAATACAAAAAGGAATAACCGTTAAACGAATTTGATTTTAACATATACAGATATATATATAGATATATATATAACATACATATTTTTTTTCTACTCATTTCCCTTTTTATATTTTAAATTTTTTTAAAATTTTGTATCGTTTTGTGGTGAAACCATAAGTAGGCTAATTAAATTTTATTACATCTGTCAATTTTAAAAGTCTTCAATATCATGTCATTTCTAATAAAACTTTTTTAATTAGAAATTCCCTTCTGCAAAATAATATCATGGAATATATTATAAATAAGACCACTCGGTAACGATGTTAAATAAGAGTAAACTAGAACACATGGCCATGTACATATTGAGTACATATTGATTGGTTTTATCTTTTGAAAGTTAATTGGTGAGAAATATGCCGAGTGCACCCCGACGATTAATTTTTTCTTATTTCGAGGATGACCTGGCGAATACTTGTAAAACTAATGTTTAGACTTCTACTTGGCTACTTTTCTATTGCAGTCAGAAACCGATAACAGCCAAGTGCGGATTGACCTCGCAGGGTTCTGTATGCTTAAAAGGTTACCACTTTTTTTTTTACATTGGTTTATGGAAACTAAAATTTGTATTTATTTTGTATTTTTGGGGTGAAACTTCTTATATGCACTCGGAAGATCGAAACGAAGGAGAAGCAGAGATAACCTCTGCTATGTTCCCAGAATAGTTGAGCGGTATTGCGGTTTTATGATATCACTGATTTCAGTAATTACGATTTTCATCTCATTGTGATTTTTACTTGTGATTTGCGATCGCAGTTTTTGAACACTAAAAACACCAAAATCACCGAAAACACTGAAAACGTTAAAATCACTGAAAATACTAAAATCACTCCTACTTTTAAAAAGCGACAGTATAGCTGCTATTTGAGTTTTTTAACTCACAAAGGAAAAATCACACGTAGTGAAATATCGCTCATAACTAAGAATGTGGCAAACCTATATATAACAACAATGGCACAGACCACAGACAAAAAAATGTGTGAGTGTGCTTTGCACTTACGAGCTTCTTAGGTGAAACATATTCAGTATGTAACTGAATGAATGCATATGTATATAAATATATAAATAACACCAACTCGTGCCCTTCCTCTTGCTGTTGTTTTCGATCAAACGTTTGTTCTATCAGTACCAAAGCATGCCTTCGTTGTTATTGTTTCTACAACGGCCGTCTTCGTTTCAGTTTCTATGCTTCGCGCAAACGAGTTCTCTCTTAATAACAACACATGCACTTGTTGTTGTTGTTTTGTTTTCGTTTCTCTGATTCAATGAAACGATTGCGCTCTCAGGCAAAAAGTACTTGTTGTTGTTTTCACAACTACAGACAAGGCTTTCATTTTACAACTTCGGCTCAACGCTCGTATTCTACACGAACAACGATGATGCAATGACGCGATGATGCGCATATAAAATTGCACTCTACCGAAACCAAAAATATTTCATATCAAAAACGCCACACATCAAAATAAACCTCGGGGGCAGCGAAACAGGAACTGCTACACTTTTTGTATGTGGACTACCTGTAGACTTTTTGTATTTGAGAAACTTGCAACAAGCCTTTTCATTTGATATATTACCCAACTCCATCGGTTCAATAGATTGTAAGCAAATTGGCTTTCAAAGTGGGACCGACAGACACACGAGCGATCCTATAATGGTTCCGCTTTCACGTATGGAACCCTTAAGAAATCATATGTGCAGTTCACGCATGGTAAAAGTGAAACTTCTTAAAAAAAACATCGTGTGCCCATTGTTTTCATTTCACAACTTTGGCTCAACGCCCGTATTCTACACGAAGAATGATAATGCGATGAAGCAATGACACTATAACGAGTCATAATGATAAACTTCACATACAAAGAGAACACAACGAAGACCGCAATACTTGTGTGCGTGCTCAAGAGATAGAAGTTTCACTTCAACAATAATAAAAAATAAAAATACATTATTGCGATAGAAAGTATACCATCACTGGCCTGCATACTATGCAAAAACTAATAAATTTATCATTTTCTCCGAAATTCACCTCATCTAAATTACCCAGCTAGTTCTAAATAAATAGCTGTACACAAGAGCAGTTACGGCGTCAAAGCTTATAGATAATTCAGGTTATTTCAATTTAATTGAATTTAATAATAAAGCGTTAATTCATTATTTGTTTGTTTGTAATTATAGTGCCTAATCTCGTAATACTTAAAGCCTCCTCAATAGTACTTCTGGGCCAATCAGTTTAAACCAAAAAAAAAAATGTTAAAAGAGAAGCAGCCTTACAAATAAAGCTAATATAAATAATTTAAATATAAACGGACTGATATGCAAATATTTAAATATAAACGGACTGATATGCAAATATTTCTTTTAATATATAATTATTTATCATGTGTGCTATACTTTTTCATGCACATATATATATAGTCGTATTACACGAAACGCCCTCCGTTGAACTGACTAAATAAATTAATAACTAAAAATCACGTAAAACGTGTTTGTTTGTTTGTTTGAATTTGAGTTTCTGTTTGCCTTTAATTATCTTCTGGATTGCTTTTAAAAACAAATTTTCTCAAAGCCTGAGCGCAAAAAAAGGCACAAGAGTATTCGAAATTTTAATTGGTGGTCCCTGCGCTCGAGTGCATTTAAACAGAAATTGTGGCTGAAAATATTTATCAAAAGAATTGTTGCTATGCAATTTCGAGAACTTACTTTTATGGGCCGATTTTGTGTATCAAAATATTGTGGAGACGCGTTCATTTTAATGAGTTTCAAATGAAACATGAAATGCTGTATTATTATAATACACAACACAAGCATTATATATTTGGCATTATTTTGTGTGTGCGTCCTTCATTTTGTTGATGTAGATCGTGCGTTAAAAGTTTTCGATTCCAACACTCTAAGCGTAACACACACTCTGTATGCTCCTGACACTGGCCCACATCGACACACATGTGAGCGACTACGTGTTGCATTTAATGGACGAAAATTGTACTTGAAAAAGTGTGCGCGCTACGAAATTAGTTAGCAACCGGTAACTGCGGAAAAGTGCTAGGGGAAGTGCTGCATAAATATTAGCAAAGTGCTTGAGTGGTTGAGATTTTTTGAAACAAAAGTATCTCTTCATCAGTGCACTTGAGCTGAACTGAAGGTCGAATTGCTTTCGTATTGACTGCCAAACTGCAAACTTGTGAATATTGCAACGACTAAATGCTATTCTTAAAATTAATTGATTTCTCAGGTGAATAACTAATATAAAATGTAACTACATATGAATTTTATAAAACACTCAAGCAATTATTACGGTTTTGATTTGAGAGAATCCAGTCGCACACCGTAAATGCCACACAAATGAATTCGATAAGCACCGAAACTCGATTTCTGTACAAATAGAAATAGAAATAAAGAATAAAGAATAAAATAGATTATTCGACTTAAACTCATCTCTCGTGCGCTTAATATTTGACTTGTTTTTTATGTTTTATTAGAATTCTTAGAATCAAAATTCAGTGTTAACTTTTTCCATAAATACGACTCTCATATACTACACACACACCTATACACGTAGAATACATATATGTGAGTTCGTTTATTGATTTTAATTGATTTAATTTGATTTGATTTGGATTTAAATATTTAAATCGAATATTTTATTTCACAGATTTTTACGCTGCAATGCACTCAATCTTCTTTGTTTACTATGTAAACGGAAACGAAAGTCAGCACTTGAAAGCTATTTGAAGAATGCCACTCTCATCCTTTTCCTTTTTTGCTTTTCCGCTTCATCTCTTTGAGTGGTGTAGCTGCCTTGTGCATTTGAGTTTAGCTCAAAATGACAAGCATAAGAAAAAAAAGCAAATATTCTAGGTAGAGGAAACTATAAAGGAAAATCCTACCACGAATGTGACAGTTAACATAAATAAAAAACATAACGAGAAAAATTCGCCATCAAAAGCAACCACAGCAAAACAACACAAAATAAAAAGGTTTCAATGCCGTAGTCGATGCCTGGTGCCTGATGCCTTTTGCCTGCTGGCTGTCTTTGATTGTGATTTCCGATTTCCTTACGGATACAAAGACAGACCGAATTAACCGAAATCGTATTGAGGCAACAAAAGCGGAAATATCTGAATGGCTCTAAAGACATCAAATGCCAAGCATCGATCAGAAACCTCGGCCACAACGTCAAAAGAATACAGGAACAGAGAACAAGAATAAATTGAAGCCAAATAGATGACGTTCTTCGACATTAAATTTTATGTACACGAGTTCAACTTTTTGATTGAATGAAAAGCCAAAACTGACTAACACAAAGGAAACCAAAAAAATAAAAATAAAAATAAATAAAAAGCTAAACATTTCAGGACCCACAAGATTTGCCACATCCTGCAGCCAATGTCTTTTGTGTGACTTTTTTCTTATTGGCCGCTTGTCAGTGACGCATCTCGCTTCAGGCTTTTGTCTGTCAGGCTGGTTGAATTGTTGCTTTCATACTTTCAGTTTGATGCTGACCAAAGATGTCGACATAACTTCGGGGTATGAGATATGAGGTTACTATTGTTGTTGAGTTTTAGAATAGTTTCCCTATCTCCCCAAATATTATTTTGCATGTGCGTGCAGTTAAGTAATTTTCTTGATGAAATTTCATTGAATACATTTTTCTGTGTGCCACTCAAAATGTATTGAAACATTCTTCTGCTACAAAATATTTTTTAACTATTTTAAGTAGCTAGTTAAAGCAGACACCATCGAGAGTACTTATCGCCTACGTTACTTATGAAGTCGAAATTGGAAAATCAGCCTCACTTTTTTGCGTTGGTGTGTACAAATGACTTGGTACACACAAAGCAGTATGATTTATTAGGCGCTGGAATGTTCATTATGAAGTAGAGTACACCCTGTGTGCGTTTTATCGACATTTTCAACCTTGCATCCCAAACGATAGGTAAGAATGTCAATTAAAAGGACGATGAACATTTCTCGAGGTTTGTTGAGCCGACATTAAGCAAGACATGCTTTGAAAGACTCGAAACAAACCAAATTACAATTTCTGGATATTAGTGTCCGTAGTCGTGGCTAGAACGTTGAGAGCCGCATTGCCACTGCCTATGTCGTGTGTGTGTGCCTCGCTCTCTGCCAACCAACGGCAATAGGACGTTGAAAGGTGGAAGGCCAATTTTATGACACAACTTAAATAGGTACTTTATTTTGCTCCAAATGCCGCTTTATGTGCGCACACTTAGAGCAAAAGCAGAGAGCAGAGAATTGGTCCAATAAGCATATACAACATGTACTTTTACCAACAAAGAAAAACCTAGAAAACAGAAAAACACGCTGGCAATCAGACGGTTAGATCGACTGCGAGACAGAACAAAACATTTTCGCTTTAATGATTTCGTGGGCAATAGCCTTTCTTAAACACTTGTATTTATTAGCGAATACTCGTAAATGGCAGGCTTCATTTCACATCGTCGCAGGATACGCTTCATTTTATATACGCCTGCGTGGGCATTTGTTGTGTTGTTAGACGCTCGGAGTGAGCGTGGGAAAGGTTATGGCCCATCAAGTAGCTCTAAGCTCCTTTCGGTGCTCATTTCAGTTTACGCGAAGTACTTAAGTTTACATGCAACTACTTGTCTTCAAGTCGTACTAAACTTTAACTTGGCGTAGCCAAGGAAGACAGAGGCGTTGATATGTGCAGAATTCGACTCAGTGCTTTTGGCTTCTCTTTTGATAAATTTTTTTATAATATTTTCTTTTTTTATTGCAGACATTCCAATCTATTTTAATTACTTCATTTCAATTAAATGCTTACTCGCAACAAAGTAGAGAAAGTTGTGTATTTCAAAGGGCTGCGTTGTTGTTATGACACCGCCATCAACGACTTGTTATTACCATATTTTAATTCCACCAAGCATTTTCGGTTTGAACAGTTTTTGCAAAGCTCTTTCTTTACGTTTTTGATTGTAATTTAATACAAAAGAACTGAGATATTTTCAACAAACAAAAGGTATTCAAGGAATATATTCAGTTCCAAGCTGGAAAGAGCTTGTTAACTTTGTTGGCGGCATTGTCTGAGTTATTCCGAAAATGCTACTAACAATACTTTTTACAGAATGGCAGCTGGCACATACAATATTTCATATCTGGAATGTAAGTTTTAAAAATTCCAGTTTGGCTACCTTTCAACTGAAATCATTTCTCAATACTTAAAAAATTATATGATGAGATGAAATGTCAGTATGACAATTTTTCAGAATTTCCGGAATTACGGAATTACTACACAAAGTGATTATCCAATTGAATTTTGTATTGTTACATTAATTAGACTCTTGCAATGGCATATAGTTTTATGGTATGTAAACCGTAGGGTATTTATTCTTTTACGATAACTTTCATAAAATTGCTAAATATATCAGATAAATCAGGTAAATCAGTCACATACAAATATCGATTTCACATTGAGTTTGAGGTTTATAAATATAATGAAGGAAAAATTCACCACAGACGACCAGCAGTGGGTTCAGAACTAACGGTCAAGAAATGAACGTCTCGACAAACACACATTTAGCTATCGCAATTGCTAAATTAATAAAGAAATTATCTTAATATTCATTCAATATAAATAATTGTTTTATTTTTATCACTTACTACCAGATACCCGGCGTGTTGCTGCCGCGAAGCAAGCTATTTTTGGTTTTTTCATTTGGTGCATAAATATGCATATATATATATATATAAATGTTTTGGTGTCTCAACTCGCGAACATGCAATGTACAATTGACCGTGTGAAAAACGAGAATTTTCCAAACTCAAACCAGCAATGGTTAATGATTGCTTGTCGAAGTCGAGATTCTCGTTGTTCTTCTGTTTCAAGTGCCCTTTTTTACTACTATCGTATATGTGTATCTCAAACAACGATTTACCTCAGTCATTATGAAATTCCTATTTTTTCTTTATAGTCATTATAGTCAATATTGTCCTTCCGAAGTAATTGGTTTACTTTCCTCTTCCATGCCATTGAAAATTTCATCAAATTCACTCAAAGCTTGTATTCGAGAAGACAAACAAAAACAAGTCTACAGACTGCTCTCAAATTTACCAGATACTTTTCAGACATAACGTTAAAGGTTTCTCCTATATATAAGTTTCTCAGATCCCTATGGCAGTTTAACTTGTAAGTATTCAAATTGCAATGTTCATTCAGCCGATGATTTTTTGATCAAAGCAGGTTTTAATTTATGAGCGATGATGTGACGTATGCGCGTACAGACACAAGTTCAAATGCAAAATTCACCATAAAAGGTATTAGCAAAGACCGAACGGCTATATACGTTGTAGGCATGGATACAGCTTCTTCAAACTTTTATTAATTTATTTATTTATTTCCTTTATATTTAATTTTTCTGTTATTATTAGAAAAACTTCAATTAAACTGTATGTACAAAAATTAACAAAACAACTTAAATAATAAGTGGGGATATAGTAAAGTGTAGATATAATATTAAAAGGATCTGTTGTGGAGGTCGGCAGGGTGCGATCTTCTCAGCCGTCTCGCTACCCTAACTCCTCCAATTCTGCATTTTAGAAGGCGCCTTCTTAGTTTAATTGGATGATTTTTTAACCTCTCTATATATTTTTTGGCCTGACGATTTATCACATCGCCAATTTTCGGTATTTTTAACTCATTTTCAAGGTCCGCCGTTCGCATGAACCAAGGGGCACCAGTAAGCATTCGCAATGTCTTTTATTAATAGCCCCAAAATTACTTAATACGTGTAAAAGAATAAAATGTAAACCTGAGAGTCTTTGAAATTATGCAATGAAACAAACTATACATAATTCCGTGCGTTAAAACCTTGAAAGTATCTAACATACAAAGTATTTAGTGATATATAAAGTATGAGCGGATACTTGACACATTTTTGAACAAAAAATCTTTGGTTGTCAATTCTGGTAATTTTTCCTTAATTGCCGCTTCATCTGCTTTTTGGCAGAACAGAGTAAGCCGAATTTTTAAATATTTAATACCAATTTCCGGAACGAAGTCGAGCAAACCACTCCTGGGTATAGTGTTCACCCACAGCACAAATTTTTGGGCATGTTTTTGTACCGGTTTTATCTTTTTTATAGTAAAAAAAGCGTATTTCTTCAGATATTTATTAATTCATTCTCAAATTGACATAGCTTTTTAGCGACGGATTACAGAAGTTCTTCACCAAAATGTTAGCTAGAACACCATTTAGTTATAAAAAACGCGGATATTTTACCATATCACATGGGAAAAACATATTTAGGGACAAAATAAAGACAGAAATTTAATTTTACAATATTCTGCGATCAATGCCATGGAAAAATTATTTTAAAAGTTACAAAAATTGAATAAACCAAATAAGTAAATTATTAAATTATTATTATTATAGTAAATTAGTAACAAAAACCACCACGAATTGTAGGATTGACATGGCAAAAAGTTCATTGCCGTTAACTGAAAAGGTTGATGCATTGAAGCATGCATAACACCGACACACACACACACACACATCATATGCATGTGTGGGTTCTCGCTTATGTGCTTATGGAAAGATGCATAGACTGGTACGCACACAAACAGCAACAAATTTATGATACACACTCGTATAACTTATGCAAGCAGCCATCCAAAGGCCGCCCAGAATCATTGACACAGTTTCCAACCAACAAATCGCAATTACAAAACCAAAACCACAGTAAAAAAAAAAAAAACTTTATACAACAAGAAAATTTATACAAAATTCGAGAATATATAAATTCTGTAATATATTCGCAGGCACAGAGTCAAAATCCATTCTCGCCCACAGAGGAAGCGTGTGCGCCAGCGAACTTTTGATTAAAATGTCGCTGCGAAGCTTAAAATGCAGAAAACGAAGCGCGTACCGAACTTACGAATTGCGCACGCAGAGTTAAAAATTCAAATTTATCTTGTCACCAAGCAGGCCCCACTCGTTGAGTGCAATGCCAGAAAGGATTTAGATTTCGGCGACCTTTGACTTTGGTGACAATGATTGTTGTATGGAGTCTATCCGGTTGCGAATGCGATTGCGATTGTGCGAGTGTGTTCGAGTGTCACTGCAAATAGACAACAACCGCACAAACTGCATGCAAAATGCAATTACACCGACGAATAAACGCAGTAGAAGAATGTAAATGCATTCCTCGGCACATAACAGTGACTGGGTACGGCTTATGGCAAATCGGCATTGGCAGATGAGCCGCAACCAGCGGCGACCGCAGATCTGCTGATGGCCTCATCGAACGTGACTATAATGCCACGTTCCCATTAGGTTAGAGCCGAATCGATTGAGCTAAAATGCGTAGCAACGATGCTGGCAGCGCTTGTGTCAGCTGGTTTTTGTCATTGAGATATCATTTGACTGACTGCCTAACTGAATAATTGAGAATGTCTAACGCACTTCACATATGACTTCATGAAACAAACTGTTAAAACGGTTGATGACGAAACTCAAGCCATGCACACACATCCGCGCACTCCCAATGAGTTCACTTCAACGGTTAAAATGCAAATGAAAATATCGTCGTTTGGCTTACCCGCTGACGCTGATGTTGGTTGATATAACGTCAGTGAGCAGCCAGTGAGCAGCCAGTGAGCAGCCAGTGAGCGAAACGATGATTTCGTAATTTGAAACGTTTTTGTTGTGGTTGCAACCTGATTGCAAAGTTTGCAAATGCTGAATTACATAACTAACTTCTCCAAACTAATTAAAAGCAATTCTAATTCTAACACTTTCGGGTTTGTTTTTTGAATTCTTTTCTGAATTAAAAGCTGATCAAAAACTCCAAAATAAAAGAAAATAGTTTCTAGGAAATATTGCATTCCTTTGTTTAGAGTGTGTAGTGGCTGGATTCGACCAGTTCCGACAAATGAACAGCGTTTGGTAAGAAAGGTAACTCCGTACTCTCTAGCTCAAAAACCGTTCCATTAGTTTGTATACATAGGGACGGATAAACGGATATGGATACATCAACTCGATTTTTCGAGCTCATCACGAATATTTATAATGTATGGTGTGTCCTTTGTCTTATTTATTATATTCATCATTTTAAACTATTTACAAAGCGTCATTTGTGATTTGAAATTCCGCGTTGGAATTATAAGTAAGAACTCTAGATGAGGTTCTCACTCAAGGTAGCATTGGAAAAATACTCATGAGGAAAGCACTTGTCAGCTGAGTACCTCCTTAAAAATTTATAATTAATCGATGATTAATTAATTTATTTGTTTAATAAATTGTTTTTAACTCTCTAAAAACACGCACGGAAACAAAGACAACGTTGTTTAAAAATTTTAAAAAAGTCGGTAAATAACTTTCAGGAATTTGCCTTTTGTAAATAATGAATAAAGTATTTTTTTATTTGAATAGTGTGAAGAGCATAAAAGTTGGGTTGGGGTACCGTAAAAATCTTAATACATTTATTTAATTAAAATAATTATTAACTAGTTTCCTACTACCTTCAGCGGCAGCCTAACCTAATTGTATATAAAAGAAAAAGAAAATATAATGTAACCCTATGAACTTACAAACAACTTAAAATGAATAATACCTATTTACATATATACAATAACTTAATTACATATAGAAAATTTACTGAAGTTGACAGTAGTAACTTATGAGAGGACTCTCGTGGGAAGGTCCTGTGGATGACACCTTATGAGTCTTCTCTTTCTGGCTCTCGAAGTTAGCCGTCTCGCGAGTGAATTTGGGTGAGAACCCAGGCACTCTAGATATTTCCCCGCTTGTGCCTGGATAACATCGACGACTTTAGGAACTCTAAGATCCTTTTCGATATCCCTTGTACGCATGTACCAGGGAGCATTGCAAATTTTCCTAAGTGTTTTAGCTTGAACAATTTTGATTTTATTTATATGCGACTTAGCAGCTTTGCCGTATACCTTCAGCGGGGCTTAAAATTGTCTTGTATATTGTTGTCTTGTTATCCAAGGACAGCTTGCTCTTGGGGGACAACAGCCACGATATTTTTCCAGCTTTTGCTAGCACGGACCGCTGAACCATTGTTACATGTCTTTGAAATGTAAATCTCCAAGGTATTTAAGCGCAGGCTTGTGCTTCAGAATAGAGCCTAGCAACGATATGCCAGGGTAAGACAATGGCCGTGTGGCATACGTAACACAGGCACATTTGCTGGCATTGATGCCTATGTTCCAGTCTAGAGCCCACTTCTCAAAGCAACACACGTATTGCTGCAAAGACTCCGTGGCAACTTTTATACTAGGACTTCTGGTTAGCACTGCAGTGTCGTCCGCGTAAGTTGCTATGAGTGCGTTTTCCTCATCCACTTGTGTGACTACACTTGTTTTAGGCATCTCTGCTGTATAAATCGTATACAGCGTAGGGCCTAATACGCTGCTTTGAGGTACACCAGCGCAGATTGTTCTTCTTGTCGATTTCTCACAGTCGATTAGAACACGAAAGCTTCTGTCCGTTAAAAAGCTCCTGACGAGTTGGAACAGCTGGTAAAAATCTTAGCAATTATTTTCATTGTTTCTGAATCAGAGTGCTGAGGCAGAATAGAAGGCAGGCGGAACCTCGGCATATATATTTTGACAAACGGCACTGTAGACTTTTTGTCGTTCTCTTACTCTTTAGCTTAATGTAATCGACCTTTTTCATGCTCTATTCTTTGTACTAATATTTATCAATAACCATGCAAAATATTTAGGTGATTGCTTTATGCATTCTTATTCTGAAGAGAGAAATGCAGGTTGGGAGAGAATATAACGGCATGAGTATTTTGACATCACGCGATTTTGTCAATTTTTACATTTCTGGATAAAGTTGGGTGCGTTGTGGTCATTCTTTTTTACATATTAATCATATTTAATTGTAAAAAAGTACAAAAGTTCGGCCATAAATAAATAAATATGGGGAAAATATCCGAATTATGTGAAATTATCAGAAACGAAATTGTGACAAAATTTAACTTGGGTATTTCCGTGATAAATATCGCCATAGAATATAAATTCTCTCGCTAAACTGTTTATTATCAAGTAAATAAACATAACAAAACTGGAGAACTTACCAACTTGCGACTATCAGGGAGAAAGCGCAAAACTACAATCCAAGGGGATAGGATGATCGTGCGGAAATTTAAAAGCGACCCACTCAAAACACCCAGAGCTGCAGCTGCAAGTGGAATATTAGCACAAACAATAATATAAGAGAAAGAACAATCCACAGACGCTTAATTGATGCCAATATCAAGACATATATAGCCAGGACAATTCAATTTATAGCCCAAAGAAATTAAATTAAACGCTTTGGTTAGGTTTTTGTTAGAAAGTTGCACCTGTTTGTGAAAAAGTTAGTCATGAAGGGGGGTCCATTTCGTTCAATGGCTTGGGTGACTTCGTTCCCGTTGATGGTTCAATCCAATATTCAAGCCAATATTTAAGGATTTTATATAATCACGCATTTCCTTCTGGTAGCAGGTTAATCGCAGAAAAATTCGTCCTTCAACAGGACAATGCACCTTTTCATAAAAGCAAAATGGTCATAACATTCTTGAAAGATGTTGGGGCGAAAACGTTGAATTGGCCGGCCCAAAGTCCGGATTTAAATTTAATTGAAAATGTTTGGTCATACATAAAGCGAAAGAGAGCCATCGATCTAGCAAGGACTAGACAAGAAAGAAGAGAAGGGGTCATAAAAGAGTAGAACGAGATTCCGGCCTACTTTCTTCAATCCCTGGTAGATTCCATTCCAAACCGACTCTAAAAAGTGATCAGTACTAAGGGATACAGTTTTTATTAATATTAATATTTTTAAAAAAATTTTAAAAACTAAAAAGTAATCCATTTCTTTTAACGTTGTATCTTGTGTCAAAGAAGTCAAGTGAAGAATTAAAATAAATTAAACAAGGAAATTCCTTTTGCTATAACCTCAGTTAAAAATAAAATTAAAAATAAGAACGGGTAAAATTAAGCGCCATTCGGTTCGCCGCGCTGCGGCAAATGCATTAAAAATGGTAAAAATTCGGAATCTTTGCGACGTTTCGGGTGTTAGCAATTCTAACAGAGACGACTCAATTCTATCTGACTCCGAGTTGCGGCGGGTTCCTAATGATACCACATGGCTACATGACAACTGTACATCAACTACGACAACAACAACATCAAATGTCTCCAAGTATATAGTGACGCATTCAAGCGCCTTACCTGAAATGTGCTCGTTCGTTGATTTGCAGAGTCATTTTTTGACTGGCGCTGCCCCGGTGCCAGCTGTTTCTTTTAGCACGGTTCTGATTTGTACCACAACTGCGACTCCTTGTGCTCAGGTGTGTTGGCAGACGGCTGCGTCAAAAAGACCACCCAGTCCAATTTCCCGTCATGGTAGGGTAAAGAAGGGGAAAAAGAGGTCAGCCTAAACCGTGGAATCTTCTATTTCTCTGGAAAGCCCTGGCACATCATCAAATCGCTTTGCTCTGCTATCTGACGCTGGGAATGAGGATGAGACCACTGAAACACTTGCCGAAGCCGAGAAAATGGTCCTTGACGCTGATGCTCTGCTTGAGGGAATTGATACTGAAACCACTCGCAGGACTAGAAAACCACCCCTTATCAACATTGATAATGTGAGCAATGCTCACCTTTTGGAACAGGAGCTGGCTCTGGTCTCCGGACCTAACAGTTTCTCACTTAAAGTTATGAGAAATGATACTGTAAGGGTCTATACTGAGGATTCTGATTCGTATCGTATTCTGGTTCGTTACCTAAAGAGCGTAACATTAAACACTACACATACCAGCTTAAGGAGGACAAAGCTTTCAGGGTAGTTGTTCGCAACCTGGCCAGCACCACCCCCCACAATATTATCAAGGAAGCCTTTTATACCAAAGGCCACAATGTCACCGGTGTGTTTAATCCCAACCCCCGCAAATTAATCACTAAGGTTAATGGAGCAGACATTGAAAAGATGGTACCAAACAACTCCTTCTTCATCAACCTTGCCAAAGCGCCTAACAATAAGGCGGCTCTGAAAATTCAGCATATAGGCAGGCAACGTGTCCTGGTGGAAATTCCAAAAAAGAACCTGAACCTGGATTTGGGCACACCAAAAATTACTGCCTGCGACAGTTGATTTGTGGAAAATGTGGGCAAAACCATATAACCACCCAATGTTTGGCTGTGGAGGACCTTTGCTGCATAAATTGCGGTGAGAAACATGCTGCTTGGAGTAAGGACTGCCTGGTTTAAAAAAAGAAATTGAACAGCCTAAAACCCAATATATCAATTTCGGCGCGTGGCAGCAACAGGGAAGATTCTATGAGAAGATTGAGTTACGTCCCGGCGGTAATGGTCAAGGAAGACACCTCAATCCAGACACACTACGTGGTGGTTTGCATATAACTAATCCTCCGAAGAGATCTTTCAATGTCTACAGCAATCGCCACAGACCCCTGACAGTATTAGCAGGTTAGAGGCTGCAATAACAGCCCTCACAGCTAAAGTTGACACAATTACATTAATGAACTGAAGGAGAGCAATCAGTTCCTCAAACAATTATGCTTCAATTTCGAGAATGCCCGTAAATGATGCCCCGTCCACTCAGCCTTGGATTATGGAATGCTCATGGAATTTCTGGGCATGTTGAGGAGCTTAAGCTTTTCCTTACCGCCCATAACATTGATGTGTTGCTCATCACTGAGACATGGCTGCAAACTGGAGTCCAGATCTTTATACCTGGCTACAACATTCACAAGGCAGACCATCCCAGAAACAGGACTAGAGGAGGAGCGGCTGTGCTTATTAAGCAAAAAATCTGCTATTCCTTACAAGAGCCAGTGAGAACAGCGAAATTACAGATGGCCACCATCCAGATTTCTACCAGTAGGGGCGAGTTAATAGTCTCTGCATTATATCTACCTCCGAATCTTAATTGGTCATCTGTAGACTTCGAAGATCTTTTAAACAATCTAGGAAGATAGTTTCTCATAGGTGGAGACTTTAACGCCAAAAGCAGATTCTGGGGTAACTTTAGAGCGGATACAAGGGGTAGCTGCTTACAGGAAGTTGTGCAAAACTCAACAGCTCAAATCCTGGCAACTGAAGCGATCCATTTCCAGTACGCCCAAAGACACACACCCAGCGCTATTGATTCCTTCATTTATAATGGGCTGCGTTCGGACGAGTTGTCTATCAGGACTGAGTATCAACTCTCCTCTTATCATCTTGTGGTTGATTTTGATTCCGCTCCGAAGATCAAAACAATAAAATGACGAATGCTGCCACCTGGAACTGACTTAGCTGCATTTCGCCGATATCTGAAAGAATCTCTAAATTTAAACTTGGAAATCCTGATGCCCGAAGACATTGAAGACGCGCACTCGATCTTTCTAAATACGGTGCACTCAGCTGCTCTCATTGCCGCCCCCTTAAATCCACCACATGGCTCAAGAGTGCGTTCTGGACTTCCCCCAGCTATTGAAGCACTGCTGCTTATTAAGAGGAGACTTAGGACGACAGTTTTGTCGCACCCGCGACCCTATTGTGGACAGCGTTTTTCGTAGAGTGTCGAATAGAGTCAAAAAGCTGCTGACGCTGCATAAACAGGAAGAAACTGACAGGTTTTTGTCAAATGTCCTCCCGACAACCCCACAAAGCACTCCTTGTGGAAGTTGGCGAGAAGGTATAAACAACAGGTAAACCCAACATTTCCAATCAAGAAGGCTGACGGATCCTGGGCTAGATCTTTAAGCGAGCGAGCCGAGGCTTTCGCCGAGGAATTGGAAGCTCGATTTCAACCATTTGATACCAGCTCAGAACTCAGCGTTCGCCAGATCCATATGAGACTTGAAAGCGTCGGCCAATTAAAGGGTTGAACACTAAAAAGGCTCCAGGTGAAGATAGACTGGACAACTTTACACTTAAGGCAATGCCGCTAAGAGCTGTGCTATTTCTCGTCCTCATTTTTAACTCAGTGCTGAGATTGGGATATGTGACGAAACAATGGAAGAAGGCGAGAATTTACATGATTCATAAGGCTGGTAAGAGCCCTTACACCTTAGATTCCTACAGGCCAATTAGCCTGCTACCCACTGTAGCAAAATTGTTTGAACACTGTTTGCTGACACGGATCCTGGACTTAAAAAAGGTAAAGCAACTAGTTCCTTCCTTTCAATTTGGCTTTCGTTAATCTCACGGAACTCCAGAGCAGCTGAATAGGGTGGTTAACTTTTTTCTCCAAGGATTTGAGGCTAAGGAGTACGTGGTGGCAGCGTATCTTGACATAAAGCAGGCTTTCGACCGAGTTTGGCTTGACGGGCTGCTCAGTAAGCTCAAAAATCTCTTGCCGCCTCAACTATGGTTAATCGTGCGCAGCTACCTTGAGAATAGGACCTTCTCAGTGGTACTGGATGGTGTGGAATCTAGCATCAAGGCGATTTGCGCAGGTGTGCCCCAGGGTAGCGTTTTGGGGCTACCTCTGAACTCTATACCCTGTTCACGCACGACATGCCCACTGTGTCAGAAATACCACTTAAGGTTCCTCTGGATCTGATCATTGCCACGTTTGCAGACGATACGGCCATCCTCGTCAGAAACAAGTGCATTTACGAAGCCACGGACTCACTGCAGCAATACCTGCATATTTTTGAAAACTGGACACGACGTTGGAACATTTGCATTAAAAAAAACACATGTGCCAATGTGACGTACTCCTTACGGCCGGATTTCTGTCGGGGAGTTTTCATTGGAAACCAGCTGCTGGAACACCATTCAGGTTACAAATACCTGGGTGTGTATTTGGATAGGCAACTAACTTTCAAGATGCATATTTCAAGTATCACGAAATCCTTAAGACAGAGGATTGGTAAATTGCATTGGCTTTTAACTAGGAGGAATAAATTGTCCTTGGGAAATAAGTTGAACATTTACAAAACCATAATTGCTCCTGCTTGGCGATACGGTTTGCAGGTGTATGGCATATCAGCGAGGTCAAACATCACGAAGGTGAGAGTACTGCAGGCCAAGACATTGCGAATGATTACTGGTGCCCCTTGGTACCGAAAATTGGCGATGTGATAAATCGTCAGGCCAAAAAATATATAGAGAGGTTAAAAAATCATCCAAATAAACTAGCAAGACGCCTTCTGAAACGACGCAGAATTGGAGGAGTTAGGGTGGCGAGACG
The DNA here is from genome assembly GCA_035041755.1 of Cacoxenus indagator. NCBI lineage: Eukaryota > Metazoa > Arthropoda > Insecta > Diptera > Drosophilidae > Cacoxenus > Cacoxenus indagator. The sequence continues at coordinate 8,790,309 of JAWNKX010000400.1, forward strand.
GCTGAGAAGATCGCACCCTGTCGATCTCCCTATTAGATCCTTATAATATTATTATGAAAACATTTCCCTACTTATTATTTAAGTTGTTTTGTTAATTTTTGTATATACAAGTTAATTTAAGTTGTTCTAATAATAACAGAAAAATTAAATATAAAAGAAAAAAAAAAAATTCTTTTAACACAATGATCTAAAACATATCAAAAAACTTATGCCATTGATTAAACTTTCATTTTAATTAAAAAAAAAAATACCAAAAACCCTTTAAAATTAATAGACAACCTTTTTACAAATTAAATACAACATTCCTTAATATAAAATTTGTTTTAGATGTTTGCATTTAACAGAATCGACACAAAGTAAAAAAGAGCTAACTTTCTGACATTTCAAAATATATATGCCGACGACTGTACATACCTACACACTATACTATATATTTTTAATAAGAATTAAATTAATGTAATTTTTACTTAAATTGTCTGTTACAATGTTCCCTTTACAGTCGCCGCTGGCACAACAACATTGACAGCCTCAGCGCCAACGCAGGCGCCAACGAACACACACTCAGCAAATAATGGCATGAGCGAGCAGGTTCGCAGGAATATAAATCAAAATTTAATTATGTCGCCCACTGTCAAGTCCAACGCCTCAGCCGCCAACACCGGCAACAACTATAACTTTGGAAATACAGTGCCCACAGCGGCGGCGCTGACCTCGCACAGCGTTCCCTTGGCGTATCCGCCCCCAGGCACTATCACGGCAACTTCGACATTGTATCAACACATGGATGGGGATGGCAGTCGAAGCGGCAGCAGCATAACGAGCTTCGATTCAACGAATGTGATCGATGACAGGCGTGAAAAACAACAACAACAACAACAACAACAGCAACAGCAACACCTATATGAACAGCACTACTCTTCAGCATCTGGCTCGCGCATACAAGCCAAGGACACAGCCGATGTTCTGCACATCTTGCCACCTCATAGGCCGATGCAAGAAAACCATCTCGATGGCAAAGGTGGCGTGGGTAATGATGAAAATGTTTTCAATACGCCGATGTACTTCGGCACAGAGAATTCAACCGTTGTGACGACTCAGATTGGCGCCACAGCTCACGTGCCCTGCACAGTGCATCACATCGGCGATGGCGTGGTGAGTGAAATTTACTTTCGTCTTCTTTTCTCTTCTCTTATTCTCTTCTTCTTTTACTCATATTTACTCATATTTAATTTTTATATTCTCGAAGTTGTTGTAGCATAAAAAGGAGCCTTCAACCTTTTTCAATTCAGTGGTTAGAGTTTAAAAAAAAAGTTTAAAATTGACAAGTATTTACGAAACTTTTCCAATGCATCAAAATCTGGTCCTGTGTTCGGTTGATAAGCAGTGCTTTCATTGGTCAGCAAAGTTGTGCAATGCTGTAGTTATATAGGCATTAAATTTAATTAATATAAAACCAAGCATCTAATGCTAATGAATCTAATGCTCTTATCGGGCTTCTTACCTGTGTAAATATTCCTTCTTCTGGGCATTTCACGCTTGGTGGCCTGTGTAAATGTGAACATTTTCGGTTGGATTGTTAAGAAACACAAAACAAAATTTAATTAAATTAATTAAATTTATTTATCTTCGTAATTAGTAAATCTAATTGAGAAACTAATATTACTAATGGCTTAGTGTATTCGCTTTACCGTGTTATTAATTGAATTACTTCATTGCATGTGGCCTAAATTTATTCGGAAATTGAAAGTAATATTTAATTTTGTGTAGTTTATTCTGAAAATGTTAATACAGTATAAATAAACAATATAAAAACAGTTGTATTACGAGTTTTAAGGAATCCAGTTGGAGACTCAAAACGGATTCCACGGAAAGGCAAATTAGTTTGGTGGATAGGTGAAATTCACAAGGGTCGTAGATGAGTGGTAATATTTATAGACTTTTTTCATTTTACTTCATTTATTTTATATTTATTTATTATTTATTTATTTATATTTATTCATTTTTTTTCTTCCATAATTACAGCCGAAATTGAAATCACCTTGACTTTCGAACAGTTTCAGCTCATTTTGTTCTCTCCGATAACTAATGACTTTTATGCATGTAAAACTCATAGACGAAAACCACGGCACTAGTTGCTATACGCCCCATTAATATGGTATCAAAATCCTCACGGCAAAATATATCCAAAGAGATCTGTTTGCTGTTTGCAGCGGCATCCTTGCTTTCTCGAGAAATGTAGTCCTTTCTTACTGTCTCTCTAAAGCAAGTCAATTGGAGAGGCCTAAGATCATTGAGAACGAGGCATGTGGTCAACGATCTCTCTACCATCTTTAAAGATTTTGTACCACACCTTGAGCCTTTGCTAATTACTCTATTTGCTAAGTACTATTTCAGTGTATAACTTCTCACTTCTCCAAACCACAACTACAACAACCTTAAAATCTTGTACGAGTATACTTATTAGCAATTTCAACAATTTCCAAACAAATCAGATATTCGTACTTATCAGTAGGTCGACGTCCGTGTATGCGTGCATGCCTACAACCCTCAGAATGAGTTTACCAACCACAATGTAATTAATGAAAGGCCCTTCAACACTGCACGATAAGACAGCACATGTCTTAAGTAACCAGGGAGCTTAACCCCAGCACAAAATTGCAATTGTGCGTCACTTCTCTGCTTGGCAAACACTTGCAGACAAACTGGTGAGTCGACTGGGTATTTCGCATTGTGCAAGAACTTTGACTAAACAAGCAAAAAGGTTGTGGAAATATTGAGTAATTGCCACTACGGAGCCTGTCTAATTAGAACATTTCTGTGAGAGTTACGTCTGACGCTGTTCACTCACGTTAGCGTTGTGTCGCCGGATTAATCTAACTGCGTTTGCCATCTTCGAGCAAAGCACACATGCGTAGAGATTTGTATGTGTTCAATGTATGTGGTAGCAGCGTATGTGTATGCATGTGAGACAGCATATTTATGGCATATCAAATACTCTTCAAAGTTTTCGGCACTAATTAAGACCAATTTTGAAAACCTTTTACCAACAATCAGGTCAGGTATCAGGCGCCATTCTACGTTTTTGAATATACACCTATGGTTAATATACCCCTATGGTAAATATTAGAAAACTGGGGTGATTTTCACTGGTATTGGTGTGCACTGGAATGCTCCATAAGAAGAAATTCATCTGGATATGGCGAGAGCTATATAATGTAACTACCTTGATCTCAACAAGCGACTCATCATTATGATTACGATTAATAGGATGAGTGGGATGAAAGGCCCCAGCACTGCGACCAAATAGTAGATGCTGGCATTTATGGATAAGTTGAATGTCCTTTAAAAGTACTGGTCCGATAGTCCGACAACTTGTTAGATTACCTTCGCTTGGTAGTGAACATAAGTCTAGTATTTAGCCTTACTTACATAACTGCATTGGACGGTTGTAGAAAGGGTAATTTAAAAAAAGAAATGAGGAGGCATTCGCTTCGCCTTTTGCTATGTTATAAATTTCTTTCCAACTAAATTACATCGCTTCAACAGCTTCTTCAATGAAGAGCCTTGGCCACGGTCAAAAGCAGAACCATAGTCATTAGTACATACATATATGTATGTGCGCATTAAGGTGAGAACGTGCACGTGCAAATGGCAATATGGAAAGTGCTTGACAGGAGTAACATATTTATCTCCTTTATACGTACTTACTTTCTGAAGCAGTAAATGAAATAGATACGAAATTTAAAAATTAAAACGAAATTGACAGCATTCTCATACTAGACAATAAAACAAAACGATTCTAATTATGTTTCAAGCTTTATATTTGAGACGCATACATAAATGTCTCACTAACTCTGTGATAAATGCGAAATTGAAATAAATGATAACTTGGTTAAGTTTGCTAGAAGACTGATACTAGTGTAGAAACTGTAGCAACTCGGTATATTTTTGTTCTTTCGTGGACATCCTGCCGCCAACAGTGGTTCTATCAAGCAGTGCAAGCGATACTGTGTATGTATGTGTTTATGTATGTATAGTGTACACTTGTAAAACAGTCATTCGACTGAGCCAAGTGTAGTCTGAGCCAATTGTTACTTTTCATGAAAAATGTAAGCACATAAAAACTATATCAGCTTATGATTTCATTCATATATTTTTTAAAATTTTAAGTAAGCAAAATGTTATTATAACTTTTGAATAGACTAACTTGCTGTGGAGCAAACGGCATTAACTTTTGTGTGCTAGACTTTTGTTGTCTGCATCGAGCATCAACGCGCACTTTTTAACAAAGGAAATGCAGTGAATCAAGGCGACTTCCGCTGTCTGCGTTTATTTACTTACACACAATGCAATGCATTCACCTAAACCCAGTAAGCCCGCAAGTCAACCCGCTAAAGAGGTAGTCAGACGTGCACTCATACAGACGGTTAGATGGTTGGACAACCCCACACGCGAACACGCATTCACGCATTGATGCACTCAGCCAGACTAACTGACTGACTGTTTGACTGTCTGACTGTCTGTCATACTTGTATACTTTACTAATGTGAAAGACCAAAGCTGCCTCATATCCAAACGGCAATGATTGCAACGTCTGTGCTCGTCGAGGGCACTCAAACCGTTCAGAAGAAGCGTCACTTCTTCCATGACTTCATGACGCGCTTATTTCATGCGAGTCACATTGATTATTGGAATCGCTAGCCATGAGGAATATTGCTTCAGATCAGCGAATTCCATGCAAATCCATACCAAGAAATTCCTTTCAAACAAAGTGATTTCTTTCATTATCTTTATGGGTTGCCGGGTTTACTTAAAATACAAAAATAAACAGCAAAAAAAAAAGGAAAAAATAAAGGAATGCGCACTCAAAAATGTACTAAATACGAGCACATCCGCATGGCTTTGTTGTCGTCATCGTAAATTTATTTTTTATTCAACAATAAAATGCAGGAAACATTAAATAAATGAATTGCTTCCGAGGAGGAAAATGCATAACGTGGTGCGCACGAGGGGTACAAAAAGTGTCGGCATTGTTTTGCGTGTTTGACGCAATTTTCATTCCGTCGTGAAAGCGTTTAGAGGCGAGATTATTCTCAATTTAAAAAAAGTATTTTTATTCTTTCTATGGAAAACAATAGAAGCACTCACGTCCATCAGGATGCGTTGTATTTGAAAATTATTATTTTTTTCTCGAGTTCAATATAAAAATATTTCATAAAAATTAAAGAAGCACTTTAATTACGGCTGTATCGACAATATAATACGAGTTATCGTAACTGTTATGAGTTTTATTTCAGAAAATCATTTTTAACTATAATTTTTTAATTTTTACTTTAAAAACGAAAAGTATTTATTTTTTATTTTTTATTCTTTTTTTTATTAATTAAAGAAATAACTATTTTTAATTTTTATTTTATTATTTAAAAAAATAACTATTTTTAATTTTTATTTTATTGAGCAAAAATAAAAATTATTTTCATTAAATACAAATTTTTATTTTTATTTTAAAAATTAGAAATAATTTTTATTATCAATTTTTATTTTAAAAAACCAAAATAATAATTATTTTGTAATTTTTTTTTAATAAAACATGAAAATAAAAATCAATATATGTATGGCTAATTTTAAATTATTATTCATTTTGTTGGTTGTTTCATCAGATTTAATTTTATAAAAAATCTGTGCAAAGCAAATCTCACGCTGAAATCGAAAATCTTAAAAAGAAAAATTAAAATTTGAGTAACAGTTTATTTTATGTGTAACATACCTGTAAGAAGATGTCTTAAAGTTTTAGCCAATTTACGACATTTTTCAATAAGCTGATTAAAGAAATCTTTTACTGCAAGTTGTAGAGTGTGAGCAGCGCATTTGATTGAGGAAGTTGAATTATTTTTGACATCCATAAGTAAGTGCTCATCATCTACTTCTTCATCGTTGCTTTCCAAACAAATCGAAGTATCTGGATGTTGATTGAGAACGCTGACCGCTTTTATCATGTTGCGGCCGTTATTCGTGCCGATCTCCTGCTTTGATATTGGGAAATCCTCCAAATTATAATTATTATCTTTAATTTTTATACAAATAAATTTAAATTATAAGCTTGTGCGCCATTGAATAAGCAATAACTTTGATATACATCTTATATATGTACGACGATTTAATCATATTGATTTTTTTAGTTTAAAATCAACCCCATAAGTGTTATTTTTGATCTCTGTATAATACTCTTCACGGATGCAAGAAAAGAAATCAAATAACGATAGCACAATCATATTAGAACTTTTACCTGCAACTCATGAGTTTGTATTCATAGACAAAAGCTCTGGGCAAAATTTGCAATTGCCGGCATATAAACGCCGAGGCAGATTTCCCCACATATTTTCAATGGTATTCAAGTCCGGTAATCTCCGGCAATTAAAATGAGCTTATTTTCTTCTTATTATTGTTTCTCACAATTGGCACGTGATACGTGTATTATAACGTTGCCTTTCTAGAAAATGACATTTCTGTTAGTAGACTCTCCAAAAAGTTTATTAAAACTTCATCCAATAGGGTGATGTAGCAGTCCCGCAGTTTTTGAGCGAGAGAGTTAAATTTTTACACAACTGCTAGGAATGTCAGGTACCTTCCTTACAAGACACAGATTTCAAGTAAAAATCGTAATTGAAAATATTGTTTCTTTATTCACCTATCTAAATGAGTTTTGGCGATAAGTCTATTCACCGTATAGTATAGGTCCTTAGCATGTTTCTCAAAAATATATTTTTTCCAACACTAAAGTAGGCTTCATTCGATAATACACACTTACGCCAATGCGCCACACAAGTTGCTGACTAAACAGTGCTGAGTGGCTCCTTTCCACCCAAAGCATGCAACACAAAACTGTTGCCATGACGTAAATTAACCAAGACATCCGGGGAATGGCGTTAACTCTTGTTGGAATTGTATTTTAGCTTTAATGGGAGCTGGTTGATCCGATGGTCTAAAGATATTAAAAGTTATGTAAGGTCATGTTTAGGATGGTGTCCACTACTATAGATGAGAAGGTTTAAGCGCGCCGTGGCATCACGGACTCTTAAGCTAAAGTAATACAAATAGATGGCTTCTCTTCAATAAATTCAGTGTGATATTTACTTGAAATTGGCTAGTGCAGAGGTGATCAAACATTGCTTATGGAAGAGCAAATAGCAATAAATGTAGAAGAAAAATACAATACATTCAAAGGAAAATTTTTGGAATTAAAGTAAAAAAAATTAAATTATATTTTTTACAGAGTTACGGAATTTTTCAAATAGGTACAGTGGTCCCACAGATTACCATCCAGATATAAACGAAAAAAATCCCCCCTTTCTTAATTGCAATTAAATTTGCAACTAAAAACAAACCCCAATTTTTGTAAGTACTTTGCAATCGTAAGGTAAGCAATAAAACAAATTCTACTTTGTCGAAAAAAAAAGACTGATAAGAAGTTAAGTTGAGGAAACGTTTACTTGTGTGTGTGTATTTTGAATGCGTATGTGCAGACCTTACCTGCCAGCGATATACGTACACACTGAATGCATGATGAGTATAGGGCTTGCACACCCCTGGTCTAGTGTCTGCTCAAACGCTGAAATTGCAGCGTAGCATAGTTTCAGGCGCAGTTTAGCCGAAATATGTTTATATCAGTACCACATGCACACATAGCTGAACAAAGCAACGCAACTCAAGCTCTTAATTACTTTTTTTAAACAAACGATAACTTTAAGTGTCTAGACACACGTTAAATTGGGACAATTTACACAAAAATAAGGTATAAACTATGTACTCGTATGTATCCAAATGAGTAGGGTGGGTGGATTAAATGGATTGACGGTGATGAGACAAATGCTAAAATTTGATGCCTCTTCTTGTGTAAACAATTTTCCAGCCAATTTCGTCGGCTAACATAATTACTAAAAACAAGCAAAAGGCCATTCTAAGCACTGAGCTGCGTAAGAACTATATCCTGTTGTAAGCTAATATATGAACACAGATATTTATTTGGAAAATGCACTTTAGATAAGAATAACCAAGCTGTTTTTTTGTTAAGAGAAACGCCCAAGGGTTGGGTTGACTTTTCCATTTATTTACCGAGAAGTAGTGAAGTAGCCGCCGCAGACCCTAAGTCAGATAAGTAATACAGATAAAAAGGTTAGGGTGAGCGCATGGATAAAGGCACACTCAAAAATACACACACATGCGCACACACAAATTTTTGAAACTTTTCAATCAGATAAATCGAAATTACGACTTTCCTTTGTTTCTCGTTATTTTTCGTTTGCGAATTACAATTTTTGAAGACATTCATGCTTGCTTTTCATATCTATTTACATGCTGTTATAGATTGCGTACATTTGCACAGATACTCGTGCAAGATAATCCGTTGAATAAAATAGAGCTAAGGCAGAGATTGGCATGAGCCAGTATGAGTTTTTTATTTTGTTGCAATCCAATTTTATATGTATATAATTTTTTTATGGAAAAATTTATTTCATGTAGGTTATTTTATTATTTTGCTTTGAGTGCGGATTCGCTGTTTTTTTCAATGGATTTTTCATTGTGTATGTTGCTTCTGTTATGTGCGTTTATACAGGACACGCTTATAAAAATACTCGTACACACATACACACACACACATATATATATATATATACAGCAATAAACAGCAACACTCATGGTGTCTCGTTTTTGTGCATATTTCATATAAAAAGTATTTTACAGCCGCTCATAACCCATTTTCTTTACTGTTGATGCATGTGCTTCTAGCACTATTACTGCGCGTCATTGTGTAGCAATGACCCCTGCGCTACATTTTTGATATATGCCAACCAACACTTGCCGGCTTCAAAGAGTGTAGAGCTTCACAACAACCGGCAACTGTAACCCCTACTTACCCTTAACAGAGTGATGCTTTGGAATTTCATATGGAAAAATTTACACTGCTTAGTCTAGCGACAATACTCGCAAAGCTCTAAATATCAAATAAATGATTACAAGAGTGGCTGAGGGAGACCGGCAAAATGAACTAGCGCGTTAGTGCAAAGATACAGGGATAGATCAATAAGACAACGACTTTTAGAATTTCACATGTTTTAACTTCACATGCAACATTGCTTGCGTCTACTGCCCGCTAACGAGAGACTATTGCTTCATATAGGGTTATAGCAGGCTACCTCGTGTATTTTGTTCAAAATGCAAAACAAGTGAATTTCATTTACATTACTTTCTGTGTAAAGACACCAACACCAAAGCCAAGCTTGGCTTTATGAATAATACGATGAAGAAGTAATTTGCGCTTTGGTCATAATGACAAATAGAGGTTCCTCAGCCTAAAACAGTTGGAAAAAAAAAAGTATCATTTTAGCTATTCCGAGTGTAAATCTGCTCGAAGTTGCAAATGGCCTTGCCTAATTGTGAAGAAGTATTTATACCATTAGGCAAAGTAGCGATCTATTAAAACCTTCCAGAAAAATTCAGCAAGGCGACATTCTTCCAAGTCTATCATATTCATTAGATGTAGTTCTCAGAGGTTATATTTTCTGTTTTCAGAAATAAAATAAAAATTGCCTGTGCTCGGAAACTTGGCTGCAATGATGAACTCATCATTGATATATCGCCTATTTTGAGTACTGCAAACTGTCGACCTATTTGTTGATAGAATTCACTGACTTGTCATTTCGCCCTCGTAGCATTTGTGCATTTAAAATATATTTTAAGTTATGAACTAAATAAAACGCACATCCTTTCATCCACATACGAGCAAACATTGCACAGTTAGTAAGCATATTTAAATGAGGTCGTTTCGTTTCGTTTATTTGCGAGCTACGCAATCCATATAAACGCATACTCGTATTTCAGTTGTGGGCAGCATCTAAGTGCTATTCATTGAGTCTACACCAAGCTCATCAGCAACATAATAATTACGTTCATCATTATCCGTTTCGTCAGGCTGCGTCAAATTGTTGTCCGCAAATTGTTGTAAACCTTTCTGTGTACACAACTCATTATCACTTTGTCTCGATTCTTCTTTACGTGTAATTAAGCTTCGTGGGTGTGTCAGGGCGTTGCGGGCCTTTGGTGCGCTCTACTCGTAAACCTTCATGTCATGGTTAATAAGACGTTTTTAGGTCGAGTTTTTGACTGTCACGCTGTATATTTGTACTAATTTTACAAACAATGAACCCAAAAGTCGGCCGACAAATTGAATTTCCTTGAAAGGACTTTTAGCTACCGACGGACAATGGGCAATGGACGATGGAAGACTGACGCCATATTTTCACGCTTGTTAGCCCGCACATAAATATTTACGATATGATTATTATATTTTAAAACAATTATGGAGCAGTTGAGTTAGCACCCCCATTGAAGTGCGTCTCACAAATTATGGCGTAGAGGCGGCTCCCTTCTTTTGCCGCCGCTGTTGTCACCATCATCCGTTTTATAAGTGTTTGTCAAAGTCGTATTGAGTTTAAACTTTGCACTACAAGTTCTGCTAGAGCTATTCATATATACATATATCTCATTAAGTGTGTGTGTTTGTGCCATCAATTGGGGGAAGTTTGATGTACATGAACGTATGTTTCTTATTAAACTACTGCCAGTGCTAATTAAAAATTATATTATTATTATTATTATTATTATTATTATTATTATTATTATTATTATTATTATTATTATTATTATTATTATTATTATTATTACTATTATTATTATTATTATTATTATTATTAGTATTATTATTATTATTATTATTATTATTATTATTATTATTATTATTATTATTATTATTATTATTATTATTATTATTATTATTATTATTATTATTATTATTATTATTATCATTATTATTATTATTATTATTATTATTACTATTATTTTTATTATTATTTTTATTATTATTATTATTATTATTATTATTTATTAATTTATTTTAAGTTAGCTTCGTTGTGCGAAGGCACAATGCATTCTCTCTCGTTGAAACACAAGTAGGCCCTTCCAACAATTATAAACTTTATGATGCCAATTAAAATCTACCATTTTGACTCAATTGCCGTTTTGAAATAGTTTCGTTGCCTGTTCTTCTATAAAAAGGGGGCAACGTTCGCCTTAACGAATCTCTTGTTCGAATGAATATAAAATTTAAAAATAGGGGGTGAAAGCCGACTCAGATGAAGTTTGACTAAGCCACATTTCTTTTATTATACTTGTCGACTAAAACGAGCAAAATGGAACTCAATGAGAACGTCTAATAATAAAAAAATATGTATATTTCAAAATCCGGAACTTCTGTAGTTCACGCCGAAATTTCCCTCACCAATCACACTTGCAATTAGTTGGCCATTCGTATACCAATACGAATGGAGCGCATATTGGCCAACATCAACGGGGAATTTCGAAAGAATAGCGCCTTCGTCTAATGAGAAATCTTTCAACAACAAATGCTCGCCTTTCTGCAAAAAGGAAGAAATTTGTTTTTGAAATTATTTAAGTCGCATTGGTAGTCTTACTAGTACAAACCCTGTACGGACACGTGTGATTCAGATTTGTATAATTTTCGCCATGTCTGTAAATCAGCCATGGAATCAGCATCTTCTTGGGGCTCTTTAGGAAACCACAACCGTTAAACGTAATATTATAGAAAAATGGTCGCCAGCCGTTTGCTTTCCTCAGAAAATACAAGTTGACCTGTGGAAAAAGTGGGACATTTCACTATATTTTACAGCGAGTATCAGCAAGTCATTTCGAATTGAATACGCACATTGGAGTTGTACACATTTTCGTCAAGCAAGTAGTCTAAATTTATCATGTTTCTTTCTCGGTTGATTGCCTGAATCGCGCAGACCTCAAACTTGCCCAATTTTGGGTCGTGGGCTTTGCATTTGATATTCGTAAATTTTATATAAGCCCTGATCTATAAGATACACTTGATATTTATCCAGTAAAACAAAATCGATCCGCAACTTACGTCTTGAATTAATAGCACAACGAACACAATTAGCACGAAAACGAGTTTAGTTCTACACATATTCATTATATTACTAGGCATACAGCAAACCGACTGAAAACTAATCTAGTCATCCATTCGATTTAAAAATTCTCAAATTTGAGGCCTAAACACTTTTTTTATGGCGCATTAACTCTTTTAATGCCTAAATTTATTGCAATCAGAACCATTAGAATTGCTAATGCGTTTTGGCAGGCATTTCATTAAAACGATTTTTAATTGGCCAATACCCTTGGACTACGGTAGCACGATTAGCTTCGAAAGAGGCACACAATAGTTTATTTATTACTTTTATAAATAAATAATTTTCGAAATGTACTCAGGGCCAATGAAGAGTAGTAGAACACAAGCCTTCGAACGAGTGGTTGTACAAGTGCAGCGCATTTTTGTTTGCGCTTAATGAATAAACTAATTGCTAAATTATGCATAAAATGCCCTCCTACACTCACAATGAAATTGAAGTTTGCTGCTTTGGGAAGGGTAAGAGCCTAAAAACTATAGATTCAAAGAGTTTGCTCTTGAGCTAAATTGGGTCAAGAGCTGCGCAAAACATGAATATCTTTCAATAACTTTTGATAAAAAAATGAATAATCAAATAACTGGTTAACTATATGCCATGCAATAAATAAAGAAGACAAAAAATATAAATGAAACTATAAAAAATTTATCTGAGTGTGCTTAGCACTCACGAGATTCTGATGTGAAACATTGGAAGTGTTAGCTGACCTTTTTTGCTGCTTTTCGCTCATTGTGAATGCCTAATTCACAACTCCGTTGAAAATTTAGTGATTACGATGACTAAGAATTCATTACAAAAATTCTTGACTAACCAAGTCAATACATTTCAATCAGATGTTTTCCGTTTGTAAACAAAGTAATAAAGACACAAATTTTTTAAGAAAATAATTTGAGTGTTGTTATTAGTTGCTTCGTAAGCGAAATTTAATGATATTTATTTATATTTATTATATTTACATTTACTAAAGCCGTAATATTACAAATCTAGCACCACTGCGTTTAGCAGATACAAGTCAGTAATCAGTTAGAAAGTCAAAGAAAATTATCAGTGATGACTTCTGCTGAACGCGCCCATTTTAAATGGAAGGAATGATTCAAAGAAAATATATAAAAGTTATACTAACTTGAGGGTTCTCATGCTCCATTGTCCAATTCGTGAATTAATTGCCCCTACCAGTCCTTAGTGCTGGGATGTCGAGTGGCGCCGCCAAGGATCAACGCCTCCATAGAAGTTGTTGAAGGACGTCTGAAGGTGGGGATATAACCGCAGGTGAATAGGATTTTTTCCGTCCGCCTTTGGATTGAAGAGTTACCATAGATAACCAAAAATTCGTTATACACTGTCAGTAAGGTCATCAGCAAAACCACTTTATTCCCATTTTATCAGATGATGTTCCATTTACTGCAACTTTTCCTTACCTCATTTTATAGGTCATAACTTTTTATGAGCTGGTCGAATGATTGCTAAACGATGTAAATCTTTCACAAGTCCCGAAGCTCAGAATGTAAAATCCATATCATTTTTAGAGTGCATCGTCTTCATGGCATATGTGTGAAAGTTTTATTGCAATCGGAGGTTACAGGTTACAGAGTTTTAGCGACGCAACTTTTGTTGTTTTCAAAATAATGGAATAAAATGAGTTTCGGGTGTTGTTCAAGTATTGCTTTTTTATGGGAAAACTAACAATCAAGAAAAGCAATGGCCTCATAAGTGTTATGCGGACTCTGCTTCATCGAAAGCGACACCGACAATGCTGATGCTAGAAAGCTACCCAATTTCTGTCGTTAGTACAGCAAAAGAAGTGCAAAAAATCGTAAAGTCAAGTTTCGTGACACATCATTATTATCAAAAAGTAGTTCACATATGCAATCCAAATCATGCATAGCACAAGTAAAGACAAAAATAAATAAATAACAGCAACTCTTCGCTGCTTCAGAGCGCTAATTGGAGCTGCAAAAAAGCACACACATTTTCACAACACACTGAGTGGACAGCACTAGTTGGTAAACACCGACCAAAGGCACAAATGCCACGCGGTAAGGTTTTGGCATATGACTATCTTGAGAAAAATCAGGTCATTGGAAGTTACATTTATAAGTGCATTTGAAGGATAAATCGCTTAAATACAACAAAAAATGTTTTATTACTTCAAAGTTGTTCGTTGCGCCAATGATTCAGTTGTTTTATTGAATGCTTACTAATATTACTGTGGCTAATTAGAATCTAAGATTAAAATTGTTGCACTTTAATCCAATCAGAATATTGCCATTCCATAATAATTATCAAGAGAAACTATTGTAAAACAAGTCGCAGCCCAAGTGTAGTTGACGACAGCTATGTGTCTATACCTCGTATAGAGTGAATGAAAAGTATGGAAATGAAACTCGAGCGTATCATAAAAAGTGATACGTTATGGTTTGCCAGCTTTACCCAGAATTCGGTATATAAGAAATGCAAAGCGAGAATAATCGAAAAGTTTTGAAGGTCCTACACAGTTTTTGTTTTACGAGCGACCCAATTCGGTGTGAAGGATGCAGTTGTAAATAGCAAATTGTACGCACTCAGCGAAAACGGAACAAGCAAATTTTTGCTTATGAGTTGTTGGTTGTGCGTTTGGTTGGCGTGCTGCAAGGCATGCAAATAGTACACAGAAGAACAACTCTGCCTGAAGGCTTGCTTATGCATATTGGTTTGTCGAAACCGACTAGTAACACACACACATAATGCGAAACAAATATTGTATTAAACCAAATAATGAATAATAAATATAAAAATAAAACAATAAAAAAACTTTGCAACCAACATTTGCAAAATGCCGGAGATAAAATTGTTAGATTTGCTGCATGAAATTTGTTGTTTTTTTTTTCTTTTTTTGTTTGTTTTGTTTTTGTTCGATTTTTAACACTTTCCGAGAATATATTTGAATGCAATAGAACAAGAAAGTGAAAGAGGAAAAACCACAAATCTAAAGCATAACTCTGCAACAGTAAAATTTTATTAAAATCGCTTGTTAAAAGTTTGTACTACAAAGTTTAGCTTGACTGTGCTTACTAGCAAAGATAGTTGCCTGAATAAAACAGAACAGCTGAACGCATAACGGGAATTTCAATTTCAATTTCAAATTTCAAATTGAAGCGCATTCGAAATCTCTGCTCTGTTTGGCGGTAGTAGTTAATCGTAGATTGCGAGCTGTCATAGATGCGCTGATAAAGTGCCAGCCATAAAAGCCGACAGCAAAATTATCTACATACATAATATATATATAAAAAATAATAACAAAAAGCATGTGATATATATGGCAAAGGTACGAATTCCTTTGATTGGCGGTAAATGCCAAAATTGTCAAAAAACACGCTTACAACGAATAGCTGCACATGAAGCTTTGACTGTTTCGCTGCGTATTGGGAAAGCCTATGTACCTACATGATCCCGTATCTGTTTGTGTCCTAAGCCCATAAGTTGTGTGTGTGCACGTCAGTAGCGTTTGTAACTGTTTGGCGCTGGCACAAAAAGGACACGTAGTTAGCATAAATTTGCCATAAATTTGGTAACAAGTGATTTGTGGCGCCGTTTCCTTTGGGAGTAACGCTGGCGCGGTTATAAATAAGCCTGAATCCTGCGCTTTCGTATACCACACCTTTTTATTTTATTTTCTTTTATTTTCTTTTTCTTTTTTTAACGTTTATTTTAAAGGTAGAAGTAAACAATTAACTAAGGGAAACAGATATATATATTCGCGTACATACATATAAAGTCAACAGACAAGAACAGAGATTTATGCCACACATGTAACTCAGGCAACGCAGCCAACCAATGTGCTGAAACAGAAAGTACGACATATCAAAATCACAATAACGAAAATAACGAAAACAACAACAACAAGTAAAACCGCTGCTTTTGATTAATTGCCATAGCGCTTGCTCAATTCTTTTTGTTTTTCTCTCTGTCATTCAACCAGCCAACTTTATTTGCTGTGTGTTTGTGTGAGTGGGTACACATTTGCGCCCGCTGTATGGGTGTTTGCACACTTTTTTATAACATCATTTCAACTTTTTCCTTCTGTAGCCGCAGTAAATTTCTGCTTAATATTTTGCTCCATTTTGTCTGCTTCGCTTGCTTGCAACACCGAGCAATTCACAATGCAATTTTCGCTGGTTTTTCTGGCTGGAAGGAGTTTTGCATTTTTTCCGGAGCTCAGTTATATATTACTACAGACAGTTTGAATGGTGGTCGGTGCAAAAAATGTACGGGTAATATTTATGCCCAATTTAAGCTTCACACTATTTTACTGCAGTGGCAAATGAATTTAATTAAGAAACAAGTCCAATCGAATGAATCAGAAAATAATTTTAAAGCAACACATGCATTTTATATGCAGAAGCAAAGCAACTCAGATAGAAAAATCAAAGTTAACACACAATGGGGAGTAATGAGTAATGATCATTAACAGCTATTTACTTTCTAAATTGCTAATAAAATTATATTTTCAATTTTTTTTAACTTGATTTACGCTCCCGCTTTCGTATTATATTATCATGTGTGTGTGCCTGTATCTCGGCGAATTTTCACTTATGTAAACATTTGCACATCAGCAGGGCTTTGCAAAGTTTGAACCTTTGTTGAGAGCGACCAACTAAGCGTGGGGAATAACAACTTTCGTCAGTTCGAAATTGATTGATACACACGCGTACGCGTACGCGTACACCCAGACAGAATACAGCATATGAATTTATTATACCCTTCACATTCTGTGTGTGGTCTTATAACTTGTCATGTGCTTTGTAACACTGCAAAGCAGGCATCGGAGACTGCATAAAGAATGCTGTATATGCGAGTTGTATAGCATGAAGATGTAATGGGCAAGTGAAAACTGTTTTAGTAGCGTTGAGCGGTGTTTGGTAGGACAAAATCTTATGGGTTCGTGCCACTGACATGCTTTTGTTTATTTCTTTGCGTTCATTAGCTCGCCTTCTTCGTGTTTTGTAGTTGCGTTTATATATGACTAAACTGTGAATAACACTGTAACTCGGGCATTCACAATGAGCAAAACGCAGCGAAATATTAGCGCATAATGCCATTCAAAATGTCTGGACATTGCGTTGGCCTGCAGTGCTGCTCAAACTGTACAGTTTCTTTTTTTTTAAATTTTATTATTTATATTTGACCAATCCATATATTAATACAGAGACAAGATTTTTATAGTACCATTTTACCGTACTTAAAGCCAACATATTTTATTGACAATTATATGGTTGGAATGGTATTGTTCTAAAGCTGTGCATAGGACAATATTTGTGACAAAATATTTATGTTAAAGCGGGAAAAACCAGGTGAGGAAATTTAAGGTTAATATCAACGGTATTAAAATACAGCTTGGTCTACTGTGAACTGCGTTATCATTATCACTAGCGGCTTCTGACAGAGCCAGCGCCTTTAATCGGGTTCTTGGGAAAGCGCAAATTCGGATAATGGCACATTCCGTATCGCATGCGTTCACGTGCGACTCACACTCTAATGTGTAGACGGCAAGAATCAAAGTTTTAGAAACCGAATCTTTTATACATAATAGATATGTATTACATATCATATGTACAGGCAGTATCTATATAATAATACGGAGACACGACTTTTGTATTCTGTATTAATGCGGGCGATCAAATTTCGACCACTGGGCGATACTAGTATAACGAATTACAATAAAGTGGTTAGCTTAAAAACCTTCTTCATGAAAACATCTATTTAAAATATGTACCAGTTTTCATGGTATTCGGTTAAACGGTGCCGTAATAAGTTTCGGATAGACAAATGACCATGTTTGTACATATGTACAGAATGATTGTATATGTATTAGATTAGTTCGATGGGACTTTTCGATTTAGCCATGCCCCTCTGTGCAACCGTCTCAGTTTGTTTGAGGCGTTCTACGCCCATGGAAAACAATATTGGCGACATTTTTAATTTTTTTTTTCGACGTATCGAGGAATGTAGCTTCACATGAACCCCCGCCTCATACACAGTCGTTTGTTACCGTGCTAAACTGCAGTAGTGATCATTCCTAAAGCATACTTAAAATCTATCGTTGTGCTAAAAACACGGAACCACGGCCGAAATTGTTCTGGTGATCTGTGTAGTGTAATTCATCGTCTATATAGCCAAAGTTGACATTTTTTCCTATACAACTTTTTTTACTTCTTCACTTATATTTATTTCATTTTTTTTTGAGTTTTATCAATATTAGCTGCAAAAAGTGCCACTTGTCACACATCGAAATGATTGATGGCCATTGAAGACTACAGCATTAGTATTAGGTGTAAGCGAAAGCAGATTAGGCGCACTAAAGTCAAAATCACCCATACGCCGTGTGGGTCAGTTAGAGCCAGGCCTCTACCGCTTTAGACATGTATCCCACTTCGCTTTTTACATTTAAGCATTCAATTCGATCTTTAATCATTTGTTCAATCAATCCCCTATTATTTATTCTGGCTGCTCGTAGAACGGTAATTGCCCTTTATGTTTTTTGTTTCGGCATTTGTTTTTCTAACACCCGCACAACGTCATTGGGACATCATTATAATCAGCTACAATGAAAGCATTATGCAGCAATGGATGATAGATTGACAAATATTCACAAAAAACAAAGAAATTTTACAAAGCAAAAGCTCATCCAAATATATACAAGTAGATCAATCATGTGGCTATGAAAACATACACTATAAGTAAAATCGTCTATTTTTAGGTCTCCTGGATACGCAAGAAGGATTATCATCTGCTCACAGTCGGTCTAACCACATACAGCAGCGATGAGCGTTTCAGTGCAACGCATTTAAAGCACTCAGAGGTAAGACTCAACCACAAAGCCAACTTGGTATGGCGCCTAAAACATTTGGACTCTTCTTAAAAAAAAATAACAATAAAATATAAGTATTATTGCTGTAAAAACACTTTATTTCTCCAACTTCAGGATTGGACATTACAAATAAAATTCGTACAGCTACGTGATGCTGGTGTCTATGAATGCCAAGTGTCGACACATCCGCCCACATCGATATTTTTGCATTTGAATGTTGTTGGTGAGTTCGAACGGTCAACAAGGAAACCGAAATTCTGGGCAGAGTAGCACTAGAAATATTTCATTAAATTTTGTGTGCTTTGAATTTGTAGCTTTCATTGCACAACACTTCAGCTACTTATTTAGATAGCTGTTATAATTGCATGCTGGGATGAACTTGATGTCTCTTTTCGTATAAGATTCAAGTGAATTTTAAAACTACATCACAGTATTTACATTTTGAGCATAGAAAAATAAGTACGTTTCATATCGGCCACACCCTATTCACATGCACAGCTTTGTGCTCAAGTTGAAAGTAATACAGAATTCTAGGCGTTAAAATATGAACATGTAGAGGCAGTGAGAAATTTGAAGCCTCATACAAAAGGAGACACGGCTAGTGTCTACTCAGCAAATTTTATGGCCGCAGTCAAGCACAAGTGAGTCACATTATTCCAAATTTTACAAACAATTTACTCCTAATATGTGTTGAGGCAGTAACAATACCAAAAAGTCAGCTCGGATGTTTATTTATTTGCTGAGTTGTTTAGAAAAATCATTAAAGGAATAACGGCTGCATTTCTGTGTGATTTGGGTATTATTCTTATTTTTTTTAATGAAAAAAATATGCGCAAACGAAATACTTATATTAAAATTTCTTTTCTGACTCTTCTTTCTTTAAACGCCATCTATGAAAATATTTCTTGAACACTGGCTGGACTGGCTACTTCTCTTTACATAAACGAATCTGACAAATCGGTATCGCTGACAATGCAACATTCACTTCGCTTAGAAGCACGCGCCGAAATATCTGGCCCACCCATACGATATCTCACACCAGGATCAACATTACGCCTGCAATGCCGCGTCGTTCAGAACACCGAGGCATCCGAGTACATATTCTGGTATCACGACAACCGCATGATTAATTACGACATCGATCGTGGCATTAACGTTTCCACTGAACCAGGTGGGTAAATGTGTATGATAACAATTATAAAAACCAACACTATTATTTAGCGTTCAAATACTTTAAAGTGTTTTCATGTCATAAAATTGTTCAAACAACAAAGGGGTTTAAACATTTGTATTGATCTATGTTGCGCTGCCGAGCTGTTTCGACAGCTGTAATTCTGCTATTTCAAAGAAGAAGCAGAGCTTGCGAATTTTATCAACCAACTACTTTAATGCGCTGATGGCAAGTGACTTAACATGAATTTATATTACATAATTTGAGACTTGTCCGACTGCGGGACTTAACGAAGGAATGTGGGAGAGAGAAAGATTCAATAGTGATTGGAAAGGGTGAGTGGAAAATGTGAGCGCAGTATGTGAGTGAGATTGAAGTGCAGCCAACCTTGCAGAAATCATACGCTGAAGGCGCCAAATTCACAATAGTTTGAATTGCTTAATGTTAAGTCCAAGGGCCTGGCTCCAACAATCTATATGATATGAATATTCCATCCCTCTTCCAGTAGCTCCAGTAGCTCCATCAACCATTATCCCCTCTACTACTACTTTATCTGCTGCTTTCAGCATTCCCCCCTACTACTTGTTCGTCTTCCTCTATTCCATGTCCTAATACTGTAACTTCTGCTCCATCTTCTACTAAAGTCTCTAGCTCCTGCTGTACTTTGTCTCTTCTTCGCAGTATAATACTGCCTCTACTCCATTGCCATGTAGGTGCTGCATCCTCGTAAACATGTTTTTATTTCCAGGTTGGATAATTGGAGACAACCTGTCACGACGTTGGACGCTATATGTCGTCAAAAGCAGGCAACCTTTAAGTTTAATTTTTAAGTTTAATAAGTTTAATTTTTCAAGCCCTAAAGAAGGCTCTTCTTTCAAGCTTTCAGTTTCTATGGAAGTATTTTCTGTCATTTGTGACGCTAAATTCTGGCCTGCCCATATGGTGGTTCATGAGTTTATTCCTAGGAAAAAAAATAGGCCTTTGGAGGTTACCTTACCAGTCACTGCTCCAGCTTCATCTTCTGCTTCTTCCAATGCTCCAAAAAACTAAGACTACATTTTCAAAATGTTAGAGGGGTAAAGTCATTATTGACATTATTGTTTTCGTTGAGACTTGGCTTCGCCCTGATGTTCTAAACTCTAAAATTCTAAATTGTTGGCGTCGTTGAATTAATGCATAACTTACTTTCTAAACTTGTAACCTAAATTTTTGTTTGAATCGTCTATATCATTGTAGGTATTGAATTCTAAATTAAATCTAAGATTTAATTTAATTTTGCATGCTTATTTGTTAGAGGCTGATGATGTTTTTATCTGTAGCCAAATATTTAGTACATAGACATTACCTTTGGTATCGCATGTTCACCAAAGTAATTAGCAACTAAGACCACCTGAGCCCAGTCTATGTGACTATGTGAATTTTGATGCCACTTGGACCTGCCCAATGTGAGATCAGTGTGTGGTCATTCAAATAATCTTAGCCGATCATTATAGTGTCCTATACCGGTCGATCTGCTTACGAGCCGAGATAAATCGCAGGTACCCGGCAATTAAATCATTACTTACGCAAGGTGCGTTAACATTCTGACAAAGGGCAGAGATCTTCTTACATCTGGAGTGGGATAGAAATCAAATTCACCAAGATAATGTAGAGTGAGCCACCAAATATTCTAAGTGTTTTCATAAACTTACTTCTATATGGGCATATGTGTGTATGTGTATTGTGTATATGCATCAAATGACCGGCGGCTACAATGTGGGAAAATGCTGTGTATGCAGATTCCATGATACAATGTCATATTTATTAGAACGTTTTAGCGAAAGTCAAACTCACTCGTCAAGTGTCACACGTTTACAAACTAGACCCACCCAATTCGTTAGCCATTTCATGGAAACTTTCATCACAAAGTAATTTAGCAAACTTTCACTGGCGTTTTCGGGAGAATTGTTGGGTGATTTAAAAAATGTCCGCGGTTTTTTTTTGAACATTTTTCAACAACAATTTTTTGTTGGCCTATTCTGGTCGGTTTCCTTTGATTGCTTTATTCCAGTAGTCGAGCGTGAGCAAATTAATCGCACCAGAGCGAGGTGCCATTTTTTGCCATGTTTTCGCAATAGTTTCGCAATAGCTTTTCACTCATTTTCAAATCAATATAAATCTTAGACGAGCAACGAATTACAAAACCAAAAATGTGGCTTGAAATCTCGTCTTCCATACGCGGATACTTTTTATGTAAAGCGATCGGTCGGATCGAACTTCTTGAAATTCGTCTCGAAATTTTAGTGGATCCAAAAGTGAATATCCACTCACTCACTGATTACAAAATGTTAAAAGCAAAGAAATTTAAAATTGTGACATGACTTATTAAGTGAATATTTTGACAAGGGCTTTTCCTTAATTTTTTTCATCTTGGTTTTTGCAGATTTTCAATCCTCGGAACTAACAATTTCGCGCACACGTCGCGAACACTCGGGCAACTTCACCTGCGTCGCCAGCAATACGCAGCCAGCGAGCGTGCTCGTGCATATTTTCAAAGGTATTTTGTTTTAATTACTCACAAAAACTTTGAAGGACGAATTCAAAGAAGAGACGCTTTTTCATGTAAAAGAAAAAGACTTCTCGAAGACACAGGCAATACTTTTTTTCTATTTTTTTTTATTTTTTTGTTTTATTGCTTTTGACAATGATGCATAATTTTACAAATGCATTCCACTAAGCTCGACCATAAATTTTGGCTGACATTTTGTGGTTCTGAAAGAAAAAAAAAACAAAAAAATAAGAAGAAGTGGAGCGAAAAAACACTCAGCTCGCATTTCAATGCAGAGCTTACTCGCGTCAACATAAAATTCAATTAAAACGCTGATTATAACTTTGAGAGCGTAAAACCGCCTCATTCAGACCAGCAACCGACCGGAAACTCACACATTAAAAACCTTAACATCCGCTATTGTTGAACGCGTCAGGCGTTTTACAGTTAATATTTCAAAGTGTGTGTGCAATAAAAGTAATTTATGAAAGTGAGCGCAAGCCACAAAGTGGATTAAATAACAGCAAACGCGCTCAGCCAGCACTCAGGGTCCGTGTACTGCCCGGCGCCGCCGGCGTATTACACGGTAAAACGCGGCATTTGAGACACTCGAAAAAATGTCGAAATAATAGAATTACTACACCGTAATTTATGCAGTGTGAACTGGTCGGCTTTTTCTTTATGCCGCAAGGCGTGACAACTTAATTTGACTAAAGCCCGTCATCATAACACGGCATACTGGTTAACGTCTCTCGGTGGCTGGAGTTTTCGTAGACCATAATTTTAAGCGCACACATAATGGTTAATTAAACATTATGTTTTGGTTACACTAATTACATGCACAACGTGTATCTCTTCTTCTCTCGCTGCTTTTACAGGTGATAATCCTGCGGCAATGTATCACGGGCATGTCGGTGCATCGACCAAGGCATATCAATCACAGCTGCACAATATACTGGCAGCATTGGCCATTGGCTATCGAATACTGCATGTGCATATGCATCTGAAAATTGTGTAATCAGTTTATCGCGGTCAATAGCAATGGTGAAACACACTGTGGTCAGATGCAAAGCGGAAACGGAAGCGGGAGTTGCCTATGCAAAAGATGAATCAAATATGAACGAAGACTGTATGACGCGGAACGTTAAATGCATCATGTAATTAAAATACACACTACAAGGAAGTTTCCATTTCTGCTAATTAAAAATTCAGTCAAATCTATGTACACTTAAAAAGCGAAACAGAGATACGTAGACACATACATATGTATTAACAGTGACATTGCTGAGCACATGCACACACGCAGGCTATGCAATACACACCACAACGGTTCGAAACCCTCAGCTGGACTTGGTCACAGCAACATTTTCACACTCTAAAATTCAACGAAAACCAACTTTCATAAATCTAAGCTGCATCTTTACGTACTCAAGTCAAAAAAGAAGAGAGAATAAATACACCAAAAATCCCATTATATTTAAGTGTATATGTGTGGAAGTCCTTTTATATGTCCGTAGTTGTGTATGTTTGTATCTTACTCAAATAACTTATAAGTGAAATGTAACTAATCAAAAGGTTTATTCGTAAGAGCCCGCAACTTTAAACTTGTTGTATCGACTTGACGACTTGTTCAGCAGAACAAGTTTTTTGTTTGAAATAAACAAAACCAAAACCAAGAAAAAAAATCCATGCCCAACTTATTAAATATATTTTGACTCAATTGGTATTCAGTTGGTGCATTCACCAAGATGACTGAACGGTAAGTTAAATTAAATATTCAATTCGGTTACCCTTCACTTGCAGTTCTACTATTCGCCTGTCTAGAAAAGAAAGCCAAAACTGCGTGCTTTACTGCTTCCTCCTTAAGCCATCATTTTTAAGGTCTTTATTTCTTATCTTTGGATAATGGTGTGTTTTTATGCAATTCCATTGAGTCGTGTTCAGGCTTAGTTTTCATTGCCGGTATCAATATATCAAAATCTTTTTTAGTCACGAATCTCCAAATTTAATTTTCAACCTTAACAAAGCAACATTACCGTGTGCAGCATTCTGCTCGATAATCTGATAATCTGACGTCTACAAACAGTTAATTGCCTTGGTGAACTCAATAAAAACCATCCTTTTTCTGGACAAGAATCTCTATAATCTGATATTAATTTATTAACCACTCATTGTTTTGTAAGAAACTCAATTTCCCAATTTACATTAATAACGAAACAAAGAGCTCATCACGACATACATATAAGACCATTCCCACTACCGTGAGCTGCCATTAGGCAAACTGAAAATTGTAGGTTTACATCCAGCTCTATTACGAGAATTTTGACTACTTCAAATAAGTCATTTTAAATATAAGAAACTATATACGTTGGTGAAGTTTTCCAAATTAATACTCGTAATAAAGAGTTTATACTTTCAAGATATTTCAATAAGTTCTTAACTTTTCCAAAATGAATTTTTACAATATTTTTTTAATTGCAAAAAAACATTTTGAGGTGATGCATTTTCAAAAAAATAAATTTAAAAAAAAAAATATTTTACATTAAAAAAAAATAAAAATAAAAACCAAAACAACCAAAACAGTGCCACTGCAATATTTTAAAGTTTCCACAAATTATTAATATCGAATTAATTTTCTCACAAGTAGAAATATTGTTGCTAATTTGGAGCTGAATACACAAATTACTCACAAATGGTTTTTCAAAGACTCAAAATGATTTTTGTTTTAAACAATGCATGCACTCACAACTAAGTACATCATTTATAAAGCACTATTACCAAAAAGTGTAATTTAAATTGTTGCATTTATTTCATGTGAATAAAGGTAAATAAAATTGAAGGTAAATGAAATAAAAATAAAAATAAATATAAAGAGATGAATAATAATTTAAAAAGCAAAATTCAAATCAAATCAAATCAAATAATTACCTATAATAAAAGTAATATTCGTATTAATGAAAACACAGCTAAAAGCAGCACGTCGATTGCGATAATGCTGTTTTAGTAAACTTATACTATATGGAAAAACATAAAAATAAAAGAAGTTGAACAAATCGGAAAAATGTTTTAAATGTGCGTTGAATTAAACTCAAATTAATGGGATATACAAAACCAAATTTTCAGCTAATTAGAAAACATAAAAACAATTATTATACCTTAATACTTAAAACAGATCATGATCAAAATGCTTAAACAAAAGTGATTGTGCATGAAAAAGACATGAATAAATTAAATAAAAAATATGTTAATTAATTGTGAATTATTATAAACTTTGCAAAAAACCGAAAAATTTAATTTCTAAGTTAAATAAACTAAATTAACGGGCCTGCTTGAGCAAGCTCGAGACCTCTGTAAATAATTTTTGAAGTAAGCGATGTTTTCTGCGTTTATGAAACGACGGTCAGAAATTGTAAAAGTAAGAATGTATCTACTTAAGTATTGTATGTGTAGTTAAATCTATATGTAATAAGAACATCGCAAATGGCGGGTTCATAATAAAATTATACATAAAATAAAAAATATATATTACTTGAAAAGAGGAAAGTGTAAAATCAATTTATTCTGGCGCAGCTTCATCATCGTCATTTCCAGCGCCATTGACTTGGCGACTTATTGAAACTTAATACCCTTAAGCGCCGTCAAATGCGCTACGATATTTCATGCAGCCAGACGAGTGCAAAGCGCGGTGAGCCGTACGCGGAACGCCGAGCAGCTTTATTTGCCGTCAACAAGTTTGCCCAGCGACTTGGCTGCCTAGCTGGTAACTGTGGCTGGAAGATGCTGCGATGCATGTCTATATATATGTGGTATGCTAGACACTCAGAGTCAGTCATCAGTGGTGCATTTTTAATACTTTTTATGTGTTTTTTTTTTTTGGTTTTTGTTTTTTTTGATTACAGAAATTGTAAAACGTGAACGCTGTCAACGCTACGCCTGATGCTCAACTGACCATTAAATTCCAGACGCTCGCCTGCAATTTTGCATGTACTCAGTGGCGTTATTCCCTCACTTCATCCATCATTCATCACATCCCTTCCTCCAACAATTATTCACTCACTAACTGACTCACGACTTGTGTAGCAAGTGCAGCCGCATCCTTTTGGCCATTTGTGTACTCGTTGAGTTGAAGGACTACTAACAAAACGAACTCAAGTTACTCTACGGCACTGTTTGCCAGCCTCCGAAATGGTTGCAGAAATTGTCACAGTCAACAAAAATGGCCTCATTGCTTTGACTGGCGTTTCTCCATGTACCCACTCTTTCGAGTTCTACTCTTTTCAAGCACTCTGTTTGACAAATTTTTAAATAAAATTTCAACTTGACATTTCCTTTCTCGCATTGGATCACTAGGGTAAGTTAATTAAAGTGAATAAAGCGCAAATAATTAACAAGCATTCAACTCGGCGAGTAAAATTTTTATTGTACATGCACTTTCTTTATTTTTATATTATTATATTTATTATATTTATGAATATTGTTTAACATTTAAAAAAATATTATATTTTTGCTTGCTGAAGTTGAAATATTGACAGCTTATTTTATCATATTTTAATTAAAATGGTATAAATTGATTTTCGACTGTAAAAAATAAATTCTATAGATTTCGCGCTGAGCAGAATATTAACGAAATGTTATATTTTACTAGCGGCCCGCCCCGACTTCGCTACGACTGTATTCATATGTATTCATGAGTACACTCACTCTCTTCGAAAATATTCTCTCACACTATTTTTGCAAACAACGCACAAACACAACCAAAGAAATCAGGAAGAAGGATAGCACAGAAACGTACAAACCAGGCAAAACGAAAAAACATCATCTTCAACATTTTTTTTTTTACATAAAAAGCTTTGGCCCCAAAACAAGGAACACAACAACAAAAAATTAAAGCGAAAAATTTATATATATATATATATATATATAGATAGATAGATATAGAAGACATACAACTTTTTTTATTTTTAATGATAATTCAAGCACTAAAAACTAACCATAATTTAAATGTATATTCTCAACTTTCTGAAATCAGTGCAATTTGATGTGCTTTCCAAGGGATGAAGTATGAAGAAATGATATTCATATTCGCAAATAGTAAGCCAGTAGCCCAATTTAGCCTTATAGTCGCATATCAACTCAGTTTTGATACTCAGTGGAACTGAGTTATCGGTTATAAAGATCTATACCTCATTAAAGAATTCAAGGAGAGCGTTCGGAGACTAGTCTCAGTTCATTAATAATGAGGTTGTAGTTTCTTTCAGATATGCGAGCCTAAATATTAAAGAAAGTAATGTTGTAATTAGATTTGAGTTACAATACAAACATATACTGTTTTTTGGATCCCCAGTAACCGATCGATACCAATATAAAAAATATTTATATTTTTAAATCAGTATCAAAATTCACCCAGTTACATAGTAGACTGGGCTCAGCTGGTCTAATTGCTAATTTCCTTGATCGGCATACGATACCAAAGCTAATGTCTACGTTCTACATGGCTACAGATACAACGTCATCGGCCGTTTCCAACTAAGCATGCAAAAATTCACTACAGCTACGTACAAGATGAATTGTTTTACTATAGATGAAATGTTATATCATTTTGAGTACTTTAGTTTCCAACAACATTGTACTACGTTAAACACAAGATATTGCGTCGAGATTTCTTTAAGCTCGCTGAGTACGAGTAAATCATCAAGTTCAGTTTGATTTGCATTGAAGAGCCCGAACTCCATTTTCACCATTATAACATCCCGCTGTATAATGAAACAACACATTTAAGCTACAATTTGTTTAATCGATTCTAACGAAACATTGATTTATCCCAATAATCAGGTGACTTTTTCACTTACTAGAGTTATATTATTTCATTATTGTCAGTCATAGTTAGACAAATAAAGACTCTTCAGTATGTATTTTCGACATATGGCTGCCTACCGCCTACTTCATTGTGATGATAGTAATATGCCATTCATATAAAGGTTCACAGAGTGCATCAAAAATCCACAAAAACCTCTAATGCCTCAATATTATTTATTTTGGACGATTTGATGTCCAAGAACCAAATTGGTTCCTAACGGAAGGGGCCAGCAAAAAGCAACTCCTTAATAACTGAGATGAAGCCACGTCCAACGACAAATTGCGTTCGCTGCTCGTTAACATTTTCGGGTCCTTTTCGAAATGAAACGACCACAAAAAGTCAGTCACGTCCTCATGATAGATACTAATTAAACTTGTGACCCGCGGCTTAGTGTCCGGAAAAAACAACAAGGATTCGAGTATAACGCAAGAAGTGTAAAATGAGAATGAAATCATTGAGTGGAGCGTGAAGAATGGAGGGTGATAAGAAAGGACAATTCGGACGAATTGTGTACTCAAAATGGACAATGCGGTGGCAAAGGAGAGCTGAGCCGCATTTTTGAATAAAAATGACAGCAGTCAAGTTGACTTATCTCGCCGGGTGAAACGCAAGAACAAATGGTATAAATGCCAAAACAAAGCAAATAAAAAATGAAATCAACGTGCATTTATCGTTTAAAACACATTTGCATTTTAAATGAAAAGTATTCATAATTTAATTGCCTCATACATTTACTGGACGCTCTATGGCAGAACGCTGTCAACTGCCTGCCACAACTGTGCACAATCCGTAGGCCACATCAAATGTGAAGCCACGGAAACCAATCAAATCGAGTTAAATCGAATTGAAAATGTGGCAAGAAGTGAGTCGAACTGAATTGCAGTGAAATGCTCGACTAAGAAAATCAAAGAGCAAATTGGGTCTCTGAATGTTGATTGTGCAGCTGCCGCTGCTTACTGCTTGCCAGGCAATTTGCAAATATCACTATCGACGCTGTCTGAAAAACGTGGTTGCAGACACACCAACAAAAGGCGCCGCAAATCACGGCGTCGGATAGTAGCGGTTTTCTTTTTAAGCTTCGTCGATGTATCTCCATCTCTCGTCTGACTGTGGTCTCCTGCGTGTTGAATGGAAGCAACACCTACTTATCCGCGCACACTATTGCACTTTTTCTTGTTCCCATTTGTTACTGTGGTGGTACATATGCCACAAGCAATTTGCACATATTTCCACACTCACACCCGAGCACTTATAAAGAAAGAGAAAGAGACGCGCACACTAACAAGTATCTACCTATAAAGGCAAATAAGTAAACTGTCTGTCGAGCTCTGCTAGGTTACAATATCAACAACATTCGCTACTGTTGGTTTGATATGCAAATCCATTGAGCGAAAGGCAAGCAAAAAATACCACTCATTCATACATATGTGGCCCGTTGTCGCATTCATTCATGGAATTTGCAATAGAAAAGAGCAACAGCAAAAGCAAAAGCAATTCTATACACAGTGTATTTAACCTTTGGAATGCTTTCACATCATAGTTACATTTAAAGAAAACAAAAAAGAACACATAAAATAAAATAAATGAATAAATAAATATATGTGGGCTTAGACCTGACAACCCTATTCAGGCTACCCAACAAAAGCTGTTCTACAATCGGCGTGAGAACAGCAACTCAAGTCTATGTTTGACTACGACGACGGAAAGACTATGACGGCGAACTAAGAATTAAACCTAAATGCACCGTTACCTGAAATTACAAAAATCAAATAAAATACTTTATCATCGAAGTAAAGTAATACATATAAATCTATCTGTATATAAAAGATGTTTGTTTGTCTGTTTGATTCCAATAGAATCCGACACCGTTTGACCGAGCACCATGAAAATTGGAGCATAGACGGATGTATTTTGGAGAATGTTTATGGCTGAGTTTGGTATGAAAAAATAGTCGAATTCAAACAAACTTTTTTTCTTATGTTTGAGTATTACGCATGACTGAGTTAGCCGATTGGTATGAAATTTAGAACATATATTCTGCCAAGACTGAGGAAGGTTTTTGTGTAAGTTTTGTGCAATCCGTTAAGTAGAAGTCGGGAAATTCCATCCATATTTTTTTTTTTTGCATGAAATCAATATTGCTTCATCAGTTTGCCGTTGAAAATTATGTCAAAATTGAAATCGAAAGTGTTGGAAATAAAAATAATAAAACATGTTTAACTCAAGTGAGGGCCCGAGGCTACCTAGAGGAGCGAACAAGCAAATAAAAAGAAATATATATATATAAATATATATATTCTCCTAGGACCTTTATTATATCCGGCTTATATCAATGCTATTGAAGTGAATCAGCGGGTGGTTCCTAAATGAAATGTACCCATTTATTTATTGTACATGAAGATTACACCTCTTTGTGGCCTTTCAACAAATGTACCGCATATGGTAAAAGAGATCATTTACATTAATTCATCTAGCTCATCAAAAATATGTACTCATATGTATACAAGTCTGCAAATAATTCTTCAGTATGTTACAAATTTCAGAACATAATTAAACTATACATAATTAAACATAATTAATTATACTATACGGCAGACACAATCGACCGCATTTGTTCGTTCAAAAGTAATACATTGTAATGTATGAAACGAAAATGGAACAACAACAATAACACGGCTTCGCAAAACTGATAGGAGAACTATTATATTCTCCTATTCTACTATGCTCACACCATTAACGGCTGTGTGTTGTTATTGTTATTGTAGGGCAGTTGTTTTTGACATATTTTCTAACCTAAGCCACTGTACCGATTTTTATAAAAAATGAATTGTGAACATCGAAAGAAGTATACCTTTTAATTGGTAATTTGTTTTGTTTTTTTTTTGTTTTTTTTTTTTTGTTTGTTTTTATCAAAATTGGTTAAGCAGGAAATGTGACACAAAAAAATGCTGTTATAGTGTGACTTTCATAAATACGATTACTCAATGCAATCACTTCTAGAACCGATCTCACAAAAATCTGCTAGGGTTAATTAAATCGAGTTACTTAAATCTACATCTGGAGAGAGCAGAGCATGTAAGCATCAGTAGAAGGGTGGTTTCATTTTTCTCCTCGTCTCCACAAAATGTATTTTTATGTGCGGTTTATTTGTATACAACTTCGCAGTTTTAAATATGCTATAATATTAACCATTATGTCCAGGTGAATGAAACTACACACATCAATACTTTAAACAATAATGAATTCAACTGAACAATAATAATATTATTTGTCGGTTTTATGTGCTGGATTGAATTTTTCATGAATGACAGCCACATAATATTTCAATTAGTTCATTATTTTTTAAAGTGGTCAGAACGCTACCTATTTCCACAAATTTTATACAACAAAATCAAATAAACAATGTCCAAGTCACATTTAATTATTATTTTACAATGAAACGCATCTTAAGCTGTGCTTAAAAGAGTCCAATTAAATTTCAAAGTTACATCAAAATTTTTAATACCAACAACCATACTGTGCATATCCGTACACAAACACACATCAGCATTATGCAAAAATAAAGTTGAAGTTTCTTGCAGAAATTTTTGGTATTCGATTTCTTAGCCGTATTCGTATTCGTATACGACACGTGGCACGCCAAATCAACTTGGTCTACGATGGATCTTAAACTTAAACTTGCTTCGTTGATTCTTACCTTTCGTTTCGTGGGTGTGTGTGTTGTGTATGTATTGCAAGCAAAAGCAAGGTGCACGTTCGTTCGGAAATGGCCTGTTGAATGGCTTCACAAATGGTTTTATTATGAAGCTCACGGTGCCAGCACAGGCCCATTTCATGCCAATTGGAGCAGCAGCCAGTGCCAGTGCTAACCGTGTGCGCTAACAAGTTGGTATTTTAAGCACATTTCAAATTCCCAAGTGTACTCACGTTTCACTCAACACATCAAATTGTTGTTGTTGTTGTTTTTCATGGTTTTGTTCTATTGCATTGGGCGTGGCACTTTGTGTAATTTGCATGAAATGTAGTATATAATTTGACATTACATGAGTTCCAATTATGTGTGTTTATGGTCGACTTGTGGTGCATGATTTCAATTAAAAGCTAAGACAAAAATTGCGTGCACAAAATGATGCTTAGCCTTCATCGAGTGCGGCAAGAATTGTGTGTGTGTGTGTGTGCATGGCTGCATTTAAGTGTGCTTTAGTTTTGTAGATACTACACATCTGCAACCAACAAGCAAACAAACAATTTGATTGCCGTGCATGTGTTTGTGCTGGTGTGTGTGTTGTCTACAAAAGTGAAGCAAATTGAAAGAGATTAAGCAAACACACTTCATTTAACACTTGCTGCAATCCAAAGGTACCCCATTTCAACCAACTCGTTTGGCTGCAAAGATATGTGAGTTCGTGATCACCTTACTTGCACCCGACCAGACAAAAAAGGCAGGTGCACCAAAGAGCAACAAAAATAACAAATTTCTTTTACTATTGCACTACCACGCAGTACGTTGCAGTGTTCTATGGTTGTTACGTCCTAATTTGCTAAGGCGAAGCTCTTTTAAATTCTTATAGCCCAATTAGGTTGCTGTGGAACTATGGTCAAACAAAATTATTAGCTGGAACTAAAACTCACTTAGTTCATGCAGCAAAGGCGAATAAAGTGAAGTCGTCTTATATTACAAAAACATTAATTTCTTTTCTCAAACCTTTGGAGTGCTAATATTTCTTCAGATCTTTTCCAAATAGCTTCACCTGCTCTAAAAAGTAAACGATGCTCGGAAGCCACTTCGTGCAAATTTCCGTTGTGAAGTGATTGACCAAAATGATACAAAGGCATTAAGTACAGGAATGATGCATTCAAAGTGTTGTTGCATTTTTTGAGTAAGCATTCGTTTTAATAGATAGGAAAAAAAAATAAATATATATAAATAATGCTAGTTCTGTTCTTGTGGCAACAAAGTTTCGGTCCATCATTAATTTGTGTGATCAAACAGAATGTCAGAATGGTTTAATTATATACACATGTTATGACCTTCATATATATTTTTAAGCTAATGCAATTTTTTCGTATTCTATAATGATATACATATAACAACTAGTCACTACTTGCTATGGCATAGTCGCGCACTGTGGCTTTCGAGAACCGGCCAAAATTTAATATAAAACCTGAACCACAGTAACGCGTAAGCATCAGTACTCAACACTTAAGTAATTATTGAAAGGTAAAGATGGAATTTTAATCTACAAAAATTGTTTCTAAAACTTTTTGAATATTTATTTAGGTGCGTTGACCGATTTTGTCGGGTCACCGAAAAAATCTTTTCGGAATTGAATTTTACCATGCACCGTTATTGTGAGCAGAAATGTGCGAATTTCATATTAAAAATATGCGCAGAGAATGAAAATATAGTATGTTTAAGGAACACTGGGTAGTCATAATGTACCCTGTGCCTTAAACCCAATCCTTCATTGAGGAAGAGGTCAGGCGGAAGTAGGTAGTTAAATAACCCCGCCTTGATTTTGTGGAACTGAAATAAAGCCATTGTGTTGCTGCTTTGCCGATGACGTTAGCGATGGCGTTGTCAACGGTGAGCACCGTCTTTGCTGTTGATTTTCTATTTTCTTAAGAATTTCGTTATTGCCCCGGCACTTTAAGGGACAAATTTCATATGAGCAAATGCAAGTGAGACACATAAAAGCACATATAAATTTTTCTTTTAATTTATCTGAAGCATATATTTCAAATATGCTGCGGATACGTTTGTGATTCCTTCATACATCAGAAATATTTTTCTACATTTTCTCAACACCACATTAATTTCATAAATAATTATAGTACGAGTAACGATTGAATTCAAATAGACTCTGGCCTTTATTTATATATTTCTTTATTTATTTATTTTGGCTAATTGTTTTTAGCATGAATTAACAAAAATGAACAGCTGTCGAATGTGTTATAAAAATTAATTAAACGCTATGCATGAAGCAAAAGGATTAGCGCCACTGGCGGGGTGCTTAGGCATATGTTGAAAAAAGTATGAAAAAGCATAAGGAAATAAAATCTGCTAGAAGCGGCAATATAAGAACGAAAACCCCCAGAATAAATGTTAAAACGACACATAAACCAAAAACAAAATCTTTTCACAAAGCAGAGAGCCCCTAACACACACACACACAAAAGCAAACTAACCCGCACACATTCCCACACAATCGAGACAACAACTAAAAGGGACTCATAAAAGATATGAACTAGAATACTAGAAATAACTAGAAATAAACAAAAGGCCGTCTTTTGGGCTTGCTTTTTTTATATATTTACTCTTTTTTTTTAACTGCGCGCACACACACACGCAGCAAACAAATACGCATGTATATAAATATATATGGACGCAAATAAAAGTATATGTATATGCGTTATATTGCGCTCGTGCGTGTCTGCTACGCGTTATTTGTGCTCTTGTTTGTGTGAAATTAGTTGGCAATGATAGCGATAAGCAACGTGAAATACGAGTATGTACATGGGTCTGCTTCGCAATGTTCTGTATCTACAGCTCCTACTCCCTTTAGCCACATGTCGTCAGATTTGTTTGTCTGCAACAATAACAATAACAACAACTGCGACAGTAGGCAATAGCACTTACATCAGGACCAAAACGTAGCTGGAGAAGAAGAAGAATAACAACAACAACAAAATGACAAATGGTGCAACAATATGGCGTCGAAATTCCCGCAATAAAGACTTCACTGATATTTACAATACGAGCCATGTGTTCCCAGTTCCATTGAACGATTGTCCCTTTGATAGGATATTCTTTTAAGCTTTGTTGCTCTGAGATTAACTGCTAATTTGAAAGAGGTGACAAAAAAAAAATTATATAGTTATGAAATAAATAAAATATACTTACTCGTATATTAATTAGACCTTCCGCTCTAATTAATTTTTTAAAAGTTTTATTTATTTTATTTTATTTTATATTTATTTATAGGTTTTTGTTGATATTATTATTATTATTCTGATTCAGGTGCCTGATAAGAAACTCTTTTTTATGAATGGAATAAAATACACACGCCTAACTACATATGTGATATTGTTTAGAAGATGCCATAATGTAAGACAATATACTGTACTCTGGAGTGAAAAATTTAATTATCAGAAAAGATGATATATGTTGCGATTTTGGTGTTAAACTCACCTCAAATTCAGAAAATTAAATCAAATAAAAACTTTAAAACTCATAGCTGTACGCGCTCAGATTAGCAATCAGGCAGCACTCCATTGAACCGTTTGATTACACAGGCCAACATAAGTTCTGCTACTGAGGTATTTGTGGTTGATATTATATGAATATGCTGGCCTCACTTTTTTCGTCGTTGCTTAAATTTCTGTAATATAAAATTTCAATAAAAAAAGGTTATACAATTTTAAGTTAAAACCATGATTTAATTTTAAAAAAAATTAAGAATAAAATTTTCCCATGGTTTTTCGAATTTAGTCCATACTCTTGTACGGACTGTAACTGTGCTTTAATCATAGTCAAAAGAAACTGAAAACTTTTCAACTGAGATGTCACTTCTATCATAATCATTGAGAAAGAAACATGACTTTAGGTTACATTACAAGAACCGAACAAATTTTAGCCCAGGTCTTTGTTTTTAAGTACACAAACGATAGCACATTATTGTTACGTCTTAAATATGTTTAAGAAGTGGTCATTATTCATACTGAATTTATGTGGAGGCTCGTGTTGAATAAGTAAAACACAATGTGAATAACCCTATGTTAACTTTTACATACTCTTATCTTTAGCTGTAATAAAGTTTTATGGTACCGAACAGTTGACTTCTTTTTTGTGTGCGCTATTCAATCATTTAAAGCTACGCAGAGCAGATCGCACAGAATAATACAACCCAAATTATTTCAGATTGATAGATCAACGGAAAAAAGTGTTAAGCCGCTGACTTTTGATTTGTAGTTTGTATGAGAGGTACGCCTCCTAATGGTCGGGGTCTTCGAGCAGAATTTCAGCCCCTTAGCTGAAAAAAGAATAAACTGACTAGTTTGAACACATATATTGTGTAAAATACTAGGTTGTTCAATAAGTTTTGTGGTTCGATAAGAAAAACACAATTTTATGGTTTGAAATAGACTTTATTATTCAGTATAGTCTCCTTAAACATCAACACACTTGTGCCAACGAGATTTCAATTTATGAATTCCATCCCTGAAGTGAGAATCTGGAAGGGATTCAAAATACGCTTCTACAGCTGTTATGTCCTCATCATTTGATGAAAAACGCTTTCCACGCATGCATTTTTTAGGTCTGGAAACAGATGGAAGTTCCTAGGGGCCAAATGAGGTGAATACGGTGGATGCTTCAACAATTCGAATTTTAATTCATTGATTTTAGCCATTGTCAAAATGCTCTTGTGACACGGTGTATTTTCCTGATGAAGGAGGATTTTTTTTCTTCTGCAAACCCGGTCTTTTTTCACAAATTTTTTCCTTCAGCTAGTCTGAAAGGTTACAATAATATTCAGCATTTATTTTTATTTATTCGGCGTTTTACCAGTTTGCAAGTAATCAACAAACAAAATTTCTTTCGCATCCCAAAAAGAACCAGGTTCACACTACTCTTTAGCCTCCTGTTTTGATTCAGGATCATGGTGATAGACCGAAGTCTCATCCATAGTAATGAATCGACGCTCAAAATCCACTTGATCTTTTCGAAAACGCTCTAAATGTTGCTGAGAATGTAGCATTCGAATGTGTTTTTGTTCCATTAGCGAATGCGGCACCCATTTGTGCACACATCTTTCTGACACCCAATACTTCAGTAAAAATATTGCTTACACTGCCCAATGAGATGCCTAGGGCTTCTACTAATTCGCTTTCAGTCATTCGACGATTTTCCAATACGATATCCTTCATTTTTTTTACGATTTTTGGACATCCTTGACATGGATCATCTTCAAGGCTTGTACGACCACATTTAAATTCAGAAACCCATCTTTCTACTGTACTACTTGAAGGCGAAGAATCCTCATACACACCTCATACAAAGCCAGTGGTAAAATAAATTTGGTTAAATAACTAAGAAATTTGGTACTTATACATTGTAGCAAAATAGCATAAAATATTATTATTATTATTTTGAAGTCTTTATTTTTTTTAGTATCTCCTTTATTTGCTACTATCGTCAGACGATATCTAACGAATTACATAATGA
This sequence comes from Cacoxenus indagator, assembly GCA_035041755.1. Taxonomy (NCBI): domain Eukaryota; kingdom Metazoa; phylum Arthropoda; class Insecta; order Diptera; family Drosophilidae; genus Cacoxenus; species Cacoxenus indagator. The sequence goes on from JAWNKX010000400.1 coordinate 8,827,981, forward strand.
AATCACATGTATTACAATGATTTTTTAATGTATACAGTCCTTCAAACAGAAAAGGCTATATCAAAACCTATCATCGAGCTGATCAAGGATAATATATATGTAGTTTATGGAAACTCTGAAGTCTATTCCGCTGTATTACAGACTTCACAGTTATCATACTATCTACAGAAGGTGAAGAGTAAGTGATATAATGAATAAAGGAAACCCAAATTTCTTACATCTTACAATGTTCTCATACATCAAAATGTCTAAACCTGACAAAACTTAAATTGAATTTAGTGAGCAAATACAAAAAAAATAAATAAATAAATAATAATAATAACAATAATAATGAATATCTGAATACTGAAATATTTCTCAAATATATTGTTTTATTCATTACATTCATAAGAGTTCATCAAACCAAAAACATTACTCAGGCAAGAAGGACATTGATGCTATGGTATTCAAATTTATGTAAACAATCAAGCCTACCAGAAGAAGTTTATGCTAAAATGGTGACCAAATACAAACATTATGCATAGATACTTATTTTGGAGTATTTCATGGGTTCAATAATAAGTTGTGAAACTGTTTGATTTTTTCTATTTTTTATTTATTTATGTATTTATTATTTGGATAGAGGAAAGTGTGGCCTAAAAACTAAACACTTTAATTTGAGCTACAAAAGTATTGTATCTTCGCGTATAATGTTATGTTACTTTAAAGAACCCATTTGAGTGTGTGATTGTAAGTAGAACACAATGTGCAAGCAATTTCAAGTGTAGAATGTAAACTGTCAAATTGTCATGCATTTGCTAATTGCTATTAGCTGAACCACACACATTCATATAAGCTAGCAAACACACATCCACCAGCAGACATTTGCTTACCCATTCGACCAAATTTTAAAATTTGTCGATAATGAATCTTTTTCTTTCGAACCTTTTACGGGCAAGCGACTCGGGTTAGTGCAATGGATGGAGTTCTTTTTTTTTGATACCAGAGGTCGTGGATTATTTTTGCCTGAAGTGCGGTTCTGGCTTTTCCAATAATTTTTTTGTAATACTTAATAATCTTCGAAACTGAAATATTCGAAAATTGACCTTCTTCGCGAGTCTACGCTTCTACGTCGTCTGGGTTACTGTACTCGTATTGTATAGTGCCGGCTAACTTTGTATCTGTGTCTGCATGCGTTTTGTATGCATGACTGACTAGCCTAAGCCTTATTTCCAAAGTATCCATCAGCCACTCGTATTTCATTCATTCGTTAGGCGGCTTATGCGTCGGCCCCTACGCCCTATTTATTGCAATTAATGTCTACTGAATATAAATGTATTGTTGGTTTTGTTTGTTTGTATTTGTCTGCATCATCAGATTTTCCACTTCAGTTATTTGTCGTTCGTTCGTTTATTTCGAGTTGCAACATTCAAGTGACGTTTCTGTTGTTTTTGTGCCAATCCACTTGTTCGAGTACAACGAGTATTTTAATTTATGCACACTAGAGAAGCAAGACTAAAACCTATATCAGCTACAATCGAGTCTTTGTGTACGACAATTCAGAGAGTATGTCCTTGAACAAAACGCTGTTGATTCATTTGTGTGCGTGTGCGTATTCGTGGTTACGTGCGTGTGTACGTTCTATTGGCATATTGTTATGCAAGCTTATCTCCTAAGCACACTCCATACGAAAATTGTGTAATTGAATGGCGCCACCCACTAATCTCATTTCGGTTGAAACAGCAACTACAATCATCGATTTACCAATATTAAAGCCTAAATAATGTACTACGACTAAACGTACAAGTATGATTACAGTCATATCCGCCCAAGTTGACCAGTCACTGTTATAGTATTCTCAATCAAAATATAAAATAAATAAGTCTAGACGTATGTAATCAAAAAAGATCTAAACGATTATCAGTCGTTTTACTTACACTTTACTCTTTGCCACATACTTTCTTTAAACAGATTTTTTATTTTTATTTATCTCTTAAGAAGTGGAATATCTGCCTTAATGCAGAGTAATCCATTCACGTCACCTGCACCTTGAACCATCCCCAGAAAAACCCACAGTGATTGACGCTGTAGAGGCGTCACACCTGGCATCCTTCTATCACGATACACGAAAAAGAAGTGGGACCTGAAACTTCAAAGAATGATTTGGCTCTTTGGGCTAAACTCGAGGCTCAACCACCAAACAGGCTGGTATTGACTAACAAAATTCAGCTTGAAAAGTCATATAAATTTGTTAAACTATATGTGATTTCACAACCAATGAGATCGTGTCACGATAGTATGAAATAAATATAATAATGGAACAAAAAAAGACACAACTCTTATGTAGTGAGCTTCGTCAGTTGAATATCGGAGCTAAAAGCACTCGGAAGTTGTACAGAAACACTTTAAAGAATCTTTTACTAAAGAACTTTAATTTGAGCATAGCGTGTTGGTCACCTGACGACTTTGTTCCATTTAACAGGTTCCACTGTAGATGCTTTTAACTAATTTAGATTGCTGACATGCTTTTGCTTTATTTGGGGCGGTAACTCGCTTTCTCCTGCATATCAACGCCTAACTTATTAGGAAACTAGTTTGGTCATTGCTATTAAGGACATTTATTATTTACATTTACATTTGTATATGCTGCTCTTCAGTAATAGTACAGTGTTGTAGTCTTCCATATTTAAGCCTTGTTTAAGCCTGGTCTCCTACATAAGAAATCAATTAAAACTCATTCGCACTGAAAACATCAAATGCTTGAAAGGTTTTGTACACCAAATTTATATTACTTTTATAAATGATTGCAATGAATGGCAATAAAAATGCATACAAAATAGCGAGTAAAGAGATGCATTTTCAAACATGTGATTCAAACAAAAATGTGATGACTTCAATTTTGGAGGACACCAGAGCAAAATATTTACTTATACTCCGCCTGCTAAGTTTATTTGATTTTGCACAAAATTTCATTTTGTCATGAGAAGGGCCAAACTTGACTACAAAAACTATACAAACTGATTGAGAGAATCAAATCAAAGCGAATCAAATGAAATCGAGTCGAAATGTTATATTTCACATTGAATCTCATCCTTGGACAGAATTGCATTTGCTGCGCATTCTTTATCAAGCGACTTTATTAAATATAGATTTCTGATTTATTCTGATTTTGTATTCTAATACGATTCTTGAATTCTGTATATACTTTTCTGTGTTTAGAAAAAAAAAATAAAAGAAAAGAAGAGAAGAGAGTGACAGTTGGTTTTTAGTGTATCAGTGCACAAATCTCCCTCATTTCTTTAGTCACATTGAAACGCATGCCACGTACTTATTAGTATTTCATAAAAAGTGATGTTTGCCAGGGCACTTTAACAAGAGATTACTTTGTAAAAAAATAAATTTTAATTATATTTAATTGGAAATTGCCTGAATATACCATGTAAGTGAATAATACAAAGAAACTTACGATGTTGTAAAACTTACGCATCTTAATACGAAGCCTTTTAAACAATTATCGCAAATTTCTTTCGTATTCGTGTGAGTTTCAAAAGTTCTTAATAAAACTCGAAAGCAACCTGAAATCTGTAACCCGCCGACTCACATTGCAAGCGGCCACTTCGTGCCGATGCAACTGCACTCTAAAAAACAAATAAATAATGCAACACAAATATACACAAATAGAATTTTTATTGAAGAGTTGCTTAGTTGGTGTTGCGTAAATAGCAGCGGGTAGTTGGCAGTAATGGCAGCTCAGTAATGATCCATGAATGTGTAGCATAAAAAAATTTGACGAGTATTTATAAGATTAAAGCTAACAAACACACAAACAAACGAACAAACAGCCTAACACACATAACTGCACACGCATACCCACACACATAGTGAAAATTGCTGTCTTGCATTTGGAGTGGTGTATTTTGCAATCGAAAAAAAAATTTTGTGCGAAAGCTTTCCAGTTTTTTTGTCGTGTATTTTGTCAGAATGAGTAGATAAAACCAAGAAACAACTAAAGACGAATATATATATATGTACATATATGTAGCTAAATGAGAGAATGGAGACAGTTTACAAGTACGAAAGTCGGTCAAGAGAAGTTCCACTGCGTTGATGTTGTCATTGCTCTAGCAAAACTCAAAGCTCCATTACAGTAAAGTGAGTAGTCTACAATTGCAACTAAGTCATGTCTACACTCGTATATGTCTGTATAATCCTAGTACAATAAATACTATTGTATGAACATAAAAGTAAACAATTTTCATTTATACTAAAAAACAAATAATATTAAACAAAAAATTAAATAAAGAAAGTGTCAATAATCGGTTTTTCAGGGAAACAATGACAGGCGCTCTGAAAGGCCGTGATAACCTCAGTTGGCATAGAATATCAAAAGCCATGATTGATAGCCTTCCGAGCGTAGACTTGGCAGACACACACGCGCACATAAGCCTGTAGACCTGATTGCTGCTGGGAACATGACAGCAACACACTCTGTGAAAAAAATAAGATATATATATATAAAAGTCGCAAAAAAAACCTACAAATATTTTCATACTTGTAACACGCCGCATACTACCGTCATATTTGTTGCGCACGTTGTTGGCGTTGTAGCTGCTGCCATCGCCTTTGGCGAGATTCAACGTTGCACCTGCCTGTGCTGTGTTAATATATGTACTTGGTGTGTGTTTGTGTGTATTCATCGTTCGCTGATTACAGAACATTAAATTATGCCACCATACTCGCATATCACAAACACATACCGAACACATGCAGGCACCACAGCAACCGCCTCAGGATGCCATGTGGCAATGTGTATACGTAAAGGTGTACTTTGTTCGTGTTTCGACGCTTTGTTAAATGTTTAAAATTGTTAGTTTTAGAACATAAATATGGTAAATGCAGGTGTGTGTGGGAAGTAGGGAAATGTGGAAAATAGTAGAAAGATTTTAAATTGATTTTTACAGAAATGAATAGTAGAAAATAAATTATAATAATAAAATAATCTATATATATATATATATATATACAATTGAATGTATGTCTGTCTGTCTGTCCGCTATAGACTCCGAAACCTCTGGACCGATTTTGATGACATTTACAGGGAAACTTTAGAATAGCCTTTCGAGTAATCCTGTAATTTTTGTATTATTTTCCTTTGATAGACTTTCGATTTCGAATTTGACATACTGATGAAGCAATATTGCTTTCATACAAATAATTCAATTTAAATATTAATTTTTTCTCTCAGATTCGCGCTATACTAACGAACTTAGCCACAAACATACTCCATGATGACATGTACATGACATGGTAATCGGTCAAACGATGTTTGAGTCTATATCACTGTTTTCATTCTCTCTTTACAAGCAGCACACACACACTTATCAATAGAGAAGTGTAAGGAAAAGCAAAGCAAGTAATAATTTCGTACATTTTGTACTTGCGCGTGAGCTCAGCTTGATAAATAAATTAAAATTAATTTCTACTGGATCGAATTGTGAATCTAAACCATTCTCGAAACACTTGAATAAACACACACACACACAATTTAATCAAAATCGGTACAGCCTTTTAGTAGGAGTTCAGTCACATACACACGCGCAGAACATTTTAATAAATAAAAATAGATTATTACAATGATACTATATTATATTTATATATTAAAAAAAAAAAATATATATATATATAATAAAAGTTTGCCTGTATGTGATTTGAAGCCTACAGACTTCAGAAAGGTTTTGCAACGCCATGAAAATCGGGGGATTAGGGGATCGAAAGAATTATTGCCACAAACAATGCGTGAATTCAATGAATGAAGCAGATAAGTATAATTATGAGGCGGCAGCAACACACGATTCAAAATGTCGTTGATCTGTTGTAATGCTTGTAGCTTTCCAAATTATGTTTGGTATGGGTTAATAGTGTGTGTGTTAGTGTGTGTGTTTTGCATGCATATCGTTGACATTGTCCGTACATTGTATGTTTTGCTGCTCGTGCACATGAAATATGTTAATTTTTTACGGTCTACACATGATACCGCCATCTCATACAAATACCGCCCAAGCACGGTACAATGCAATAGCCGTCAGCATGCGACATGACTCGCTGCCACAGGTGTTGTCCCTGAACAATAATGCTTGCATTATATAACTTTTAAAACTGCAAGGGTTGTTAGGTTGAAATGCGAATATTGTCATCGTTGTTGTGCGAGAAAATAGCCAGGGAGTTAGGTGGTAAGGGTAAATAAAAAAAAAAATTTTAAAAAAGAAGAAAGCTGAAGATATCCTTTTGCATCATTAAAATGTTCTCAGCTTTCTCATGTCGCTGAGGTACTTTGTGGCTATTTGCAAGAAAAACTGATTGAAACTAATCCACCCATAATGCCCACCCACATAACGCTGCTTTGGCTCACAGTGTCTTCTAATTTGTAGTGCAGTAATAAGGATTATGAAAGGAACACAATTGGCGACAGATATCGACGTCATAAAAGCATTGTACCTATATGTATGACTGTTAAGGATGTAAATTCTAAATTAATTTTAAATGAACAGCGAATGTTGGATTTGACTGTTACTAATATCAAACACGTAATTTTATATATATACATATTCATTGTAAATCTATATCCTAATATGTTTCGTTGCTTATTAGTCAGGGTAAATAATCCCAGTACTCTGAGGTGTCGTCGTCGTCTCTCTCAGTGTTTGAGAACACCCCGAACAATCAACCATTAAATACTGTTAAGCCTAGAATTGATAGTACGTGCTCACTTCTGAGCAACTACTTAAATTCCATTGATGTGGCTTCTGACAACGAGGAATACGAAAATAGCAATGATGTCATAAAGGCTATTGCTGAAATAGGAGCTTATAACCCAAAACCACTTATCCCCACTTATTGCAACTGGCTAAAGTTGTGCACAGTGTTCCAAAAGTGTATTTTCAGCATTAAAACTTATTTTGTCGGACTTATAGAAATACTTTTTATAAAATTAAATCTGTTGAAATAATCAACAAAATGAATTATCATTTAAAATTAGCAATACATATATTGATTTTTATTTTCATGATTAATTAGATAAAATAATTATTTGTGATTTTTAAAATAAAAATTAAAAAGAATTTTAATAATTTTAATACAAATTAAAAATAATTTTTAGTTTTGATTAGTAAAATAAAAATCACAAATAATTATTATATTTAATTAATAAAAAATAAATAAAAATAATAGTTAATTTGGATTTTTAAACTAAAATTTAAAATAATAATTAAAACTGATTTTTTTAAATAAAACTCATAACAGTTACGGCCCCTGGTTTAAAGTGTTTTTTCTATAGAAAAAGAAACTAGTGACACTCTTTCACAGATTTGCCATTTAAAATAGGCGAATACAAAATTTTTTGGTATATAGAAGGAGATGCATATTGTATTTTTTGTTGTCGTTGAATATGTTTTCTTTTTTTTTGGTTGTTTTAGGGAACATTTTTGTTGTCGTTGTTTTTTTTTTCCACTTCAATATTTTCCGCATTAACGCTTCCAGTGACCTTACCTATTTTATAAAGAAGTTTTCGATTTTTGTTGTTCTCTTTTTATGCAAAAAATATTCAAATTATAAACAACAAGGCCACCAACAGACGCAGCGACAACAACACGTATCGTTCGCAGACTCGGGACAGATTCCATGTAAGTACTTAATATTGTTGTTGGTGTTATTGTTGTCTGTGCTGTTTTGTCTTTGTCTGTGAATAGGGGCTTTTAAAATAAATTTTGAAAATGCGTAGGCGTCTACAGAAGCGTAAAAAACATAATAAATACCAATGAATGTAAATAATTCAAGTAATAAGGGCAGAGATTAGTCAAGAGGTGGCCAATTTATATGAGTTTTTGTCTTTATTGGATGACCTTATGGCTAGTGAAAACAAACATAAATAAATTTTTTATCTTTTGCGCCGCTTCATGGAAATGTTCGTTGAAGCGCTTTATTAGATATTTAAGATTAGATAAGAAAATCCACCGTCTCAGATATCTATAGTGAAAATAGTATATTAAGCCCTGAAGCTGCAGTTGAACGCACACAGAAACAATGCAGATGAATAGTGTACTTAAGCCACATCAGATGGAATCAGTTGGAGCCTTAGAGTTCTTCAGTAGCTTGCAAATTGCCAATGCTTGGCACTTTTATTCGAACAAACGGATCGATCAACGAACAACGGAATGCACTTCTGCAAATAGAGCGAGCCACAGCTGAGGCACAAAAAGGGGCATAAGAAGGAGTAATAAACAAAAGCTAAAAGAAAGTACCGTGAACAAAGGAAAAAAAAATAATGTATACTACCACTACATTTCTTGTCAGATAGAGAGGAAAAGGTGAAAATAGCACGGCGTCTCTGGTCTATACAAAGCGATTTAGTAACTCCAACGACAGGCGTATGAAAGTGAATGGGTCGAGTCAAACGACATTAGTAGCATTGTAGGTGACACACCTTCACATACAATCTACAGACAACACACATCTACACATACTAGTATATGCAGAAAATGCAAAACAACGCAAATCGTGTAACAATTTGGGTTAAACGAGAAAGTTGCACCCACTTTAGCTTCTTCTTTCTAACTCTATTGGTTTGTTTCCCTTTCTCACTTCTTTTTTTTACTGTTTTACTGTGAGTCTGTCATGGTAAATGTTTTGGGTCGTGTAATATGAAATTCGCAGTTGGTACGAATGAGATTTTCACCCACTTCAAAACGTCAGACTAAACTGAAACTTTGGACTTGTATCAACAACCGATGACAATACAATAATTCGATAACCTTGTCCTTAGCACCTAACCAGGATCATTAGGATTACATACAAATGATTAATTTTACTAGCACCAACTAATGTCTCTTAACTAATTTCCATAAGCGCACCTTACCTTTGGCCACATTATGCCTGTCTCGCTTGCACAGCACTGCACATGCGACATGGCGCTAGCCAGTGCGACCAAGTTTGTTGGACGTCTATTTCGTGAGAGTGTCTTTTTAGTTTATTTATACAATATTTTATTGAAGCGAATCTTCTAAGGGCGCATTGGCAAAATTTCGGCGCCGTGGTGGCGACTTCTATGACAGAGATGGAAGAAAAATATGTAAGAGAAATAAAGAAGGAATACACCGCAAACGTACAAATTTTTTTTTGTGTGCGCGCTGCTCAGCAATGGAAAGTATACGTAAAACGAGATACAGATAAGCTATGCTGTGCTCGCAGTTGTTTGCAAGGAGAGCATGCGGCAAACGCCACTACGTTCTTGCTTAGAAACAAGCAAAGAACGTGAATGATCGAAATGTTTGCTTATTTTCGGGTCGCTCAAGACTCATGACACATGAGGTTCGGTCTACTGGAGTATGCAGAAAATTTGCGACTGTCGCGACACCAAAGAAGAATCCGCGATAGTTTCGGCCGCAAGGCTGTGTCAAAATAAATATAATGAAGCAATGTGTAAAATGCACACATTATTATTATAATTTTTTTTTTTTTGCACATTTTATTTATTTAAAAAGTTGCTCTAAGCTCAGATAATTTTATTTTCAGATAATTTTTTAAAAATTCATTTCGCAGAAAATGGATTTGTCGGTAATTTGCATTATTACTAAGCATTACGTGGAACCACAGCAACACAGACATCAACAGTGTGTTTTGCTATAGTGTTACTCATCATCAGACAATAACAAATTAGTTCTCTAAATTTCGAGACGCAACGCGGTCGGCCGCAATCAAAGGTTGATAACGACGAAATGAAGGTCACTGTTAAGAATGATTCATCGCAACGTGTACAGAATTTGTCACTTAGTCTGATGTTTACAAGAAAACAGTATTAGCTCACCTGTCTATCGGTAAGGTGAAAAGTTGGATAAGTGGCTTCCATATGAGCTGAACGAAAAAAAGAAAAAACAGGAAAGAAGCTTGCTTATCGTTTCTCTCTTTTAAAATTGATCCATATTTGAACCGAATTATAACTTGTGATGAAAAATGGATTCAATATTACAATCGTTCAGTGGTTGGATAAATACGAGTTACCAAAATACTCCCCGAACCGTAATATTCCGCAAAAGAATCCTAAGGTAACTGTATGGGGGTCTAGTGCAGGTGTGATCCATTATGACTGGCTGAACGATAACAGTTGAAGTACTCTGCAACCAACTGGACCAGATGCAAAAACTTAAACAAAAAGAGCCTCGATTGGTCACCAGATCTACATATCAAACAACTTTCTGATCTTTTCTTCGTTCACTAACGGTCTATTTATCGTCATAACTACAAATCTTATTTGTAAGGATAGCATCTTCAGTCGTCTATTCGGGCTATGTATTACTAATCGATGTATTATTAATACAAAGCCCGCAATCCGATTTATTGTGTTTTTCAATGGTTCGCTTTCATATACTCGTTTAACAATAATTGATTTAGTCAGTAATCAATTTTTCAATTTGTGCTCAGTAAAAATTTATTAAGGTTACAGAACTTAAAAGAGAATAGACTACCAAACAAGAAAAAGCGCTGTTTTGGCTTATAACCCCGACTCTGAATCTGTTTTATTAAAAAAACGTTTATGTACTGAGCATTTGTAGGAATAAGTTGCCTACTATAATTTTCAGACGTAAGTATTTTATTTAAATTGTGCTGTATCTATCTATCTATCAATTGTTTATGCAAAAGAGGTCGCTGTAAGTTTCCGTGTGTTTTAATTGTTTTCCGTTTTCGGCAATATTTTGGTGTTTTTTAAAAATTATAACTGAATAGTCGTCACACTGTGCGCGACGCATTCATACTTACATTCAAATACTTACAATAAATAATCTCCCCCTCTCTCACTTGGCGGTGTACGCCTTAAGCGGGTCGAACCCAAGCGAAGGAACGGATTTCCATACTTTTTGTCAAACTTTGAATATCAATAAAATCAAATAAAAAAGCAGCACATCCAAATGGCGACAGTCGATAAAGAGAAATTGGTCCAAAAGATGACATGTTGAAAGAAATCTGCTCTCTGTCGCCAACAAAAACGTTGTTGGTGCACGCAGACCGACATGGCGGGTAATTTCATCCATTGAGCAGAAAACCGAAGCCTCATCAAGAAAACAACAGCTTGTCTGCGAGTATAGAGAGCGCGTTGAGAAGGAGCTTAGGGAAATTCGTTATGAAGTTCTGGGACTTCTGGACAAATACTTTATTTTAAAGGCAAGCAACACCGTGAGCAAGGTTGTCTATTTCACAATGAAGTGGGATTACTACAGGTATTTAACTGAGGTGGCTACAGGAGACGCACGCAATACCGTCGTTGACGACTCCCAAACCGCTTTGATCTTGCACTTAACTTCTCAGTCTTCTACTATGAGATTCTGAACTCTCCAGACAAAGCTTGCCAATTGGCCAAACAGGCATTCGATGATGTGATAGCCGAACTAGATACACTCAATGAGGACTCATACAAAGACTCAATACTAATCATGCAATTGTTGAGTGACATCCTGACCCTCTGGACATCCGATACAAAAGGGGAAGTTGCTGAGCCGCAGGAGGGTGGCGACAACTAAGCAAACTAACTTGTTTGATTTTTGACAATGCAAATATTAATTAACACAAAAGCAAAATCATTAAGAAAAAACCTTATAAAAGCTCTACAACCAAACAAAAACAAGTGGAAACACTCAGCTACAACAACTCCAACTACCGAGGTACGGACGCGATGAAAGTCAGCGCAGGAGGACGAATGCCGATCGAATTCAACTTCAAAAAAATCTATCTGTCTATATATATTACTAGCAGGGCCTCGGCGCGTTATTGCCTTCTGCGCCCTGGCTACTGCTGTTGATCTTCCAGTGTTTGATTTTTTGGGTGCCATTTCATATTCTTAATTTTTTTTATTTTTTTTTTTTTCCATTCAAATATTTGAACATTTAGACTTTGTACAGTTGGAGCAACACTGCCTGCAAAATCAATTCTCAGAGACTACTTCGTTATTGTGTTTTATTTGTATCTATACAGTTTGCATCTGAAAATTTAATTGGTCTTAATATTTAGCGAATTCGACTGTTATCGAACCAAACTTAGCCATAAGTATGCTCCATGATAACATCTACCAAATCTACAATTTTCATGATGCTCGGTCAAGCGGTGTCGGATTCCATAGGGCTCATACAAACAGACAGACAAACAAACATCCTTTTATATATATATAGATTAGATTAAGCTTTATTAGATTATTATTTATTTATTTTCACATATGATTTGGTAATAAACAGTATGCCTCTTCCACCTACATTATAACCTGATATCTATCTTACATCTTCAACTTAAGATTTTATCCTATCTTAACTCTTAATAACTCTATATTCTATCACTCTCTAAGTAATTGCATTTACATTTATTATTTAAGGCTTTGTAGTATTAGGCATGTTATAGTATTTTTTAGTTACCTTCGCCTTATTGTAAAGAAGTTAAGTCTTAGCAGTAGTGTAATTTGTTGCATGTTTAGATGTAAAAGGCTGATGATATTATATCTGTAGCCATTTTGTAGATATACATTAGTTTTTGTATTCGCATGCCGACTAAGGAATTAGCAAAACACGAGCTGAGCCCAATCTACTTTGTAGCTGGGTGAATTTTGATAGCACTTGGCACCGCCCAAAGTGAGATCTGCGTGTAGTCTAATTCTAAGTAAAAAAAAAAAACAGAGTATAGCTTCAATACTAAGATATATAATTCTTGAGATACGGTTTTAAAGATGTAAATAAAATTTTCGTAAGAAAAAGTTGATGATAAACTTTACATATAAAGTAACCTAAAATTAAACTATTACTACAACTAACTAAGACTAAGAGATCGGTACTATCAAAAACTAATTTAATTTGTATTTTCATTTGCTTGTTTATTTGTCCGTTATGGACGTCGAAACCGCTGTACCTATTATCATGAAATTTTTAGGGAAACTCTAGAATAGTCTGTCCAGTAATCCGGTGAAGTTTTGTTCAATTAAATTAAAAAAACTAAACCTGCAATATAATGCTACCAAAAAAAGCATAAATTGGAAGAAAAAAAAACATACGAGGCAAAGCAAATATTGGGAATATTGGCATGGACAACAGCATGCCAAGAAACAGCAACGTGACGGGTATCTGCTAGTTCAAAATATTTCTAGTATCAATCTATATGAAGGTTCGAAGTCTTAAATCTTCATATATGAAGGGCAAATTGAAAAGACTCATAAACTCTTATAAAATCACCACACGCCAAATCTTGAATCGACTTTCAAGATAAAATCTCATTACTTGCGTGTATTATTTTGTAATACTCGTATATCAGCTTATTCTATTCTAAATCAGATTTCATTATTGAAGGAAATGTTGTCAACTTTAAAACCAAAATCTAACTACAGCCACACACAGTTCCTATAATGTTTGCTGCTTGCTGATTTCTCTTCAATTCTTCACAAATTTAATATATCGTCTATACGAGCACAAAAAGCTTCAATTGAATTGAATTGAAGATTTTCTCATTGTCGACAAGTAAGTAGTTCTATGAAAATGTTGATCATGGCAACAAAATCATAAATATATTTTCAAAGAAAAACAAGCTCTGCAGGCGAAGCAACATCTCAAAGTTTCTTGTCTCTCGACTTCACTCCTCCACACGACGACTTGCTCGAGTTTATCCTTATGGGTGTGTACTCAAATTAAGTATATTTTTTTCAATTACATGTAAAGTTCTGCTAAGAATGGAGCTTGTTGTGTAGAAAATTGTTATGCCAACTTGACGAGGCACACACGGTAACAGCAATTTATATGAGCATGGTGTGAGCGCTTGTATGTGTGTGATACATATATATTTGCTACACCTGACTTGCTATTTCAGATTATTTTCAATGGCGTTTTATCGACCGCAAAAGTTGTGACACAAAATGTGCATTGCTTTTTCATCATTGTCACTTTCAAACAGAGAATTTGTTTTATTTTGTTTTTTTTTTTATTGTATTTGTGTGTATTTTTGTGTGTGTGATTATTTTGAAATCAGACCGAAAACATAAACCTCAAGCCCGGCAAGCGCTTACACCCGGCACGCCCAGTTGCTTTACTATTTGATTCAATGGCAGCGTGCAAACTTTGCTCAGGTGTTAAAGTCAGCTTCACTTGGCTCGTCTCGAAATTAGTTACGTGACATGTTTCATATTCAGATTTCCTCCGCACGCTTACGTCGCATTTTCGTAGTACTCGAACTGCCTTATAAACGACATCAGCAGACATTAACTCAGCCCACTGCTGTCAGCACGCCTGTCACACAACTCTGATGCACGTATTTTTGAGCGCATGAATATGCTGCTCTAATGTTTTATATTCGTGTCACGTCGTCAATTACCAAGCGTGATACTAATTATATATAGGCGCTGCATCGATAAACTACTCCTACTAATAGCTACAACCATTAAAATAAATACAAATTCCTCAAAAATTCGCTGATTCTGAGTTACGCCAAATGATAATTGCAATTTTGATTTTTAAAGGAATGGACAAGAACCTTATGATGGCCACACTCAGCTGAGTTTCCTGAGAGTGGGAAATTCTATGAAAATGGAGTAGCTGAACCTCGTTCTATTAAACCTGCTGCAGTAACTCTGGTAACAACATAATAGCCAAAAACCAATTCCGTGGCAGCGAATTACTCTATAACACTATAACTCGACTTTAATTTGGTCTTAGAATAGATGGCCTTAAATCTGAGTGGGATATCACAGGGTATTACAATGGACCTAACCGAACCAAAGTCGCTTACTCGCACAGTCATGGAGCGACTTTTCCTTACCAACAACTGAATTAGGTATTATTCATCACTGTGTTGTTGTTGCTTGTTATTCCCATGTTCTGCTTACATAAACATTTTTCTTTTTGATAAGTGCGACGTCAATGTAACGATGCATTTTCCAGTCAGCATTTGTTATTTATTGAATTGTCTGTCATTGTTGTTTTTCAATCTTCTCAATATAATAATAGATTCATATAAGTTTCACCTGTATGTACCCAAATCTTTGAACGGGATTTTCACCCAATTCAAAACGTCAGTTAAAATGAAACTTTGCACACATATCAAGGACCGATGACAATACCATAATTTGACCAGGATTACATAAAAATGAATAATTTTACTAGCGCCATCTAATATCTCTTCATGCGCAGTACGCCAATAACATGGTCGTATAGTCAGTGAGACTGAGGAACAGATGCCAAATCGAATAAGAATTGACGAGGGGAGAGCCCAAATTACCACAAGAAAAGTAATAGCTAAGTTTGTATGTGTGTTCATTTATATATATATATAAACAACTACAGAAAATGAAGAACGCGAGCGAATGAACACAAAGAAAAATAAACAAGGGCCTGTCGGTGGCGCGAACTCATAAGATTTTGCTATTCTTCATTCTACATATATCCCAGGCTGCGCCGGGGCCCCTACTAGTATTATAAATTTTGCCCAAGGACCAAACGATTTGAATTTAGAGTGTTTCGCACCTATGCCATTAAATCTTTTTCGATCGCTTTTATTTAATGCATTAAGGAAGGTTAACCTTTTCAAGGTAAACAAGGAACTCGGTGAATTCATTAAGCTACCAAATGCAAGTCAGCATGCAGGCGTTAGCACAAACGTTTAATGAATTTACTCTATCTGCACAAGTGTGTGCGCATAGAAAGCTGTATTAGTGTATGCATAAGCTTGCGTCAATTCTTGTCTCTTGACAAAACAGCAACAAGAAATAGCAAACACACCAAAGACGTCAAAGTTCAAGCAAACCAAGACGTTCTGACTAAATGCGAAGGCCAGCATGCAGTTAAAGCACGAGTATAAGACGCCGAGACATCCACATATAAGGAACCGAATACATATGTTCCTGCCAGCATGGTGGTAAAGTCGCAGCATGTGCACTGGGGAATACTCAAAAGCTAGAGATTATCTTATGTAGGCACTTAACAACGCAAAACAACGTAGCAGTCAACTGAAAACGCATTAGGAAAGTCAACTGCAGACAAACAGACATTTAAATAGCAAGATAGACACGCAGACAGATTGGCAGACAACAGACAGACATACACGTTAACCAGCAGCAAGCAGCTGCATGTTGGGTTACTCAGAAGTCAAGTGAACAGAACGGAACAGAACAGAACAAGGATACCAAATGCGGCACTTGACAAGCGAATGAGGCAAACCGGAAGATAAAGAAAAGTAAAGAAAACAACAAATGAAATGCGCTCTGCAAACGACTTGACTGCATGGCTGGACAGAAGTCACCAATGCCAGCGGGAAGGAACACTATAAAATGTTGAACAAAAAGAACAAAAATGGAAAAATAAAAAAGTGCACCGCAGTGAAGCATAAGAAGTAAAGCGGAAATATTTAAGAGTTGAACGCGAAACAGGCAAAAATGTTGGGAAATGCATTTGGCCAGTAATGCTGTGCGAAGGCCGCGTATGTCTTAAATTTTCCCCCAAGTACATACTCGTATAAACCCATCAGCACATGCCGACTTCACCACTGTAAATGACGAACACCATTGCGTTTACCAGCGGGAGTTACCAGTGCGCCATGTAACGTTGTTCATAGCAAAATGAAGTGCTTGGATGAAAATATTAAATATATATATATATATATATATATTTATAAAAAGTGTATATATAAAAATAAAAATAATACAGTGAGTCAAAAAGGGAGGCAACTGAAACTAAAGAACATTGGGTGAGCGAAACCCAGCCAACACGGAAATGAAGGGTCGCTAATGTGTGCAGTTTTCGTGCGTGTTCCATTTTTCGTAATATGTTCGAAAACTTTGGAAGTTGGGACTGGGACATAACTTCCTATTAAGCACTTTGTCTTTATACGCAACCATTGGGGGAGCCTAAGTCCAAAGAATTTATAATAAATAAAATTGGTTCGGTACTCAACATAACAGTTGGGTCCTTTAAAATTACTAAAATTAAACCAACTTATTGAAAATATTGGGGCTTAGGAACAGAAAAGTAAGGTATGAGAAATCGACGATTGTTTATTTTTAAGGTCAAACTATTGAAACCGAACCAGGTTCAAAATGATAGAGATGACCATTTGGAGACTTCGATTTTTAGATATGAAATATTATAATATAATTTCAATCGATTAGAACACAATGGTGGCAGTTTTAATTTCCACCCACACGTTCCATATCTTTCATTCTCAAATTTGAAGGCACTGCAATTCAGACACAATTTATGATTTTTATTTTTATTTTATTTTGTTTATATTACTAGTTACTATAAACAAAACATTTCATTGTTACATACAGTGCTTGAGAATATTCTACAACGATATTATTTTCAATGTTATTGTCTGCTGGACGGAGAGAATAACAAACAGAATATTTCCGTTGCTGGCTGGGCCTGCTTTCTGTTGCATACATTTGTGCGCACAACTTGATTTCAAAAGTGTAGCAGGCGACAAACACTCCTAATGCAAGCAAATTGCTTAATGTGCACTTTCGTGTCGCTGTCTGCACACGTGTACAGCAATAAATATTCATGCAATTCGCACATTTTTGCACTCGAGTCATCAACCATCTGTCAGTCAGTTAGTCAAACAAGTGCACGATAGAAGGATAGAAGGAGAGCATTCTTCGGGTTGGCTTATATTACTCGTATACGGAAGTTCTTATTGCCATTTGAGATTTCTAAGGTTGAACGCTGCCTCGTCAAGGATTGCCATGCCAACGGAGTTTCCTTCTTTATTGGTGCGTTTTTCAAGTGTTTCTAGTCATTATTTATAATGATTTCCTTAAACGTCAGGAGCGATTTAAGAAAATGTTCGTCTTGTCAAAAGTTTGAGTTGTAAAAGTTTATGCTCCAATTAGCGTTCCATTGTGTGTTGACAACAACTACAATGACGACAACAAAGCAGGAAATCAAATAATATTTTCATGCTGATTTATGAATTCATTTAGATAAGCCGCTACGCACCTACTCAGTTTACACTCTGTCTCTAACTCTTTAAAACACTTCATCATGCCATGCTTCATGCTTCGAAAACCATGAATGATTATGTTCACTTTTCGCAACAAAATCTTATCCGCATGCTTCGTCGGTTGCTAAAAAACAACAAATGCCTTCCCGCTCAAGGACATTCTATGTACGCACGGATCAAGAATTTATGTTTGCCTGGTCATTATTTACTGCCAAAGTGGCTGCAAAATCCGTTTCAACACATTTAATTTATTATATTGCTTTTTGTGACAATATTGGTTTAAGGCTCTTCCGCTGATATGACACACTTGTTGGAAGCCAATGTCAGCTTGGACATGCCTTTCGGTTTATTTGTCGATCTGATGCTGTGGCTTAAAGAGTTTTCTCTTATAATACAACAAGTAAATATATTTGTATTGTCTATTTAATCACACTCGAAGTAATTATTTCAACTTGATTCGCTGCTAAAGGTCCAATATTTTATGAGCTTGCATGAGTTCTGGTCAGTGATATCTAATGGTCAAAATTCAAAGTATGAGTCTAAATAGCTGCCAAAGAGCTGTGTAATTCTAAAGGTTGACATTTCTCAACACTAAAATGGCAGCTTTCCATTTAGTCTTATTGAGTTATTTAATGTATATTGACGCTAATCATTTCACTGCTAAGTTGAATTAACCTATTAATTACCTAAGTAATTGAAATTTCTTTAAGATAAAATTCTCACAATCACTAAAGTCTACATTAACTACATCACAAAGATACAATAAACGGAAAGCCATCATTCCTATTTCATAAAAGGACAAGCGAAGGGTAAACTGTCAACGTCGTTTTAAGTAGTAACACTGAGAGCTTTAAAGCTCGACGAACTTTAAAGAGATACATATGTATCTTTCTATACTAATTCAAAATATTTATAATTTTTGTTTATTTGAAAAGAAAAAATAAATGTCATTTGATAAAATGCGCCTCAATAAATACAACTGCTTTTAAGCCAGAACCGATTGCCAATAATGAACACATAAAAAATGGGTTTACTCCGGAAAAAACACTGAATATTGAGTCTTGTCATTAAAAAAAAACAAAAACAAAAAGAAACCACACTCAAAATTTTTACTGTCCGAGTGTAGTCTCACCAGAATAACTGTAAATAAAATTGGTGATTTACAAGTCTTCTTCAGGGATTTACTTTTGCCTTGACTTTCGACTTTTTACCAAGGGTCAATGACAACAAGGGGAGCAGCAAATAAACATTACAATAACATATCTAAAATATATGAAACTGCGAAAACTTTCTGTGTTTTTGACAGTGTTAAGAGATTATTACGTAGCTATGCTTTTACGGAGAACAAAAACAACAAAAATACTTAAAAAGGGGGAGAAAACTCCAAGTTATTATTTGTAACAAGCTACAATACAACTACAACAACAGAAACAAAGCACTTATTTATGTCACAATGCGTTTCTGAGTTTTGAGCATTTTCTGTCCTGTAATAAACTCCGCTCTAACTCCGAGTTCAACATCCGCCGGACAAGAGACGCTTTCGATTGTCGTGGTAAAGTACGCGTTGAGCGTGCTATTGCACGTTGAAATCTCAAATACAGGAATGTGTAACAGTAGCTGACATATAAACTCTTTTATTTCTTTCCAGTTTTATTTATTTATTTATTTATTAATTTTTTATAGTTTTATATTTGATGTTAGTCGGTCGTGCGATAAAAAATACAAGGTGTGAATACTTACACTCAAAAACATAACCAATTCGACCTAATAAAACTCAAAAAAGATGCTGTTGATTAAATGCCTTTGGCATTTTAAGTACTTGGATACTGTGGTTCTATTTAATTTTACTTTATTTTGTTATTTATTTACAATCGAATGATGAGTTTTATTTTAACCTAAATAAAATATTCTCTGCGATTTTTCCGTTTTATAATAGAACAGTTGAATTAAACTCTTATCCGAAATCAAACTATCCAATGTTAGATAATGCCATAGCTATTTATGAAGCAATTATTATCCTCTTTCCAGTCATACGAAAATTAGAGGGGCCGAATAAGTCGGCCAACAATCATAACTACACAACTTCACTAAATACCTATATCGAAAAAAGAAATAGACACAAACGATGAAAATTCATTATACTCATTACATTAACAGGAACCAATCAAACGCATTCTCTTTATGAAATAACTTTTCCCACTATGATATAAGCCATTACACCACGTCTCGCTAGATGTCAAAATCGTCCAAACAATTCGCAATCCGTTATCGTAAATATTTATGATGTTCCACAAATATAAGATAAGAATACGTCGCTCTGAAGTCAACTGAAAAAAGGTGTGTGGCTACTGCCCCTTTACGTGAATATTGTCTATGTAACGGGTACAATTTTTTGTGATCTTGTAAACATACAGATACGTGAATAGATATATTGTCGTAATGAAACACGTCTGTTCGGTTTGACCGCCGTATTCAGAATGCCACTCTTTTATTTCTTTTCTTATAGCTTAACCTAACATTGCTGTAACATAACATAACATAGCCTTAACTTAATTTAACTTAACATTGCACTAACATCAGATATACTTATTACTACAATATCATAATTATTTTTGATCAGTCACGAACTACAGGACTTTTGAAAGTCGCCCGCCAACTACAATAAAAACAACGAGGGCATTAAACAGAAAAGAACAACAACAAACAACAACCGATAGTTATTGAAAAACGAAATCAAAATCGCGCCGCTTCCCCCTCTGACACCATCGATGAGATAAAGTTCGCACTAAAGCTAATGAATTCTTATATGCTTTAGCTATCGAGTGGTGTAATTAAACTCTGGATGTAGATGGTCGATGTGAAGCTACAACACCTAACTGTATAACCACTCTTGTGAACATGCACCATGTATAACCAAAAATAAAAAGGAATTCAAGACAACAAACCAGGTATTGATAGAAATTTTATATAACGCTCAAGTTTAAGACCAAACCAAAATGAACCGTAACTTTGGTTATGCCTAAATAAGAGTTTTGAGAGAGACCGTGCAATTTTTGGCCTTGCTTTCCGTTGGTAGTGTGTTGCAGTTTCCGTCAATAATGTCTCTGGTAACAAATCGGAACGTAAGTTTAAGTTCCTTAAAGAGGAGAGTTTGGGACAACGTTAGTTATACAACTACAAGGAAATTAATAATGTTGGGTTATATCTATTCCTCTGGTAGTAACTATTTTTCAGCCTAATTGAACTTTAATTTAAGGTCATCAAATTTTGGTAGCATTCGAAATCCTGATACCCTTCGAAAGATCAAGAAACACTTCAAAAGGCACAAAAAAAAAGAAAATACACTCAAAATGCGGCCGCATTACTTTCAGTTATTAGTTTTTTGGCTCCTCCTTTGTTTCCAGCTCTTCCTTTGCTGGCGTTCCTCTTATGGTCCACTCCTTTCACACTCTTTTTCGTGAGTTCATTTATTTTAATTGGTTCTTAGGATTTTGTAAACAATTTATGGCGTGCAGAATACATTAAACTTAACCATTTCCTGGCAGAGATACTCAAAATGTTGTTGTCTTTCTTTCTCTCACTTTCCGCTTTTCACTCTCGGCAATCTTATTTATTTGTATTTTTTGCTTTTCAGCCACAACAAAAAATTATATTTTTTGGAAATTTTTTCCTATTTTATTTCTGTTGGGCTATAGCAATTTTATTTTTCAGAACATTTTAAAAGCATTTTGCGCAACCAAGTAGTCAATCCAGCACTGAATGGTCTGCCACACAAATCCGCTTATGTACGTGCCGGAAGAAAAATTTTAACGAGTTCTCCTACCGACGAGTTGATATCATTATACTCTTTACCTAGTGGACATAAATAAATTTCATAAATCTTTTTGCACTTTAACACGTCTGCTTTAACAGGGCTTGCGAAGTTTTTGACGGGTTTGTCTATTTATTGTCATTTTCTGGTTTACATACTACAAGTTTCGTTACATATGTTTCCAACAATATGAAGTTTAAAAGTAATAAGAATAAGAATTCGTGAAATCCTTTTAATAGTTTAACTGTGTATCGTTTAATAAATTAGAAAATTTTGAGAACCACACTCGATTTAACTCTGGACGACTTAACACAAAGGCTTGCAAGTTATTTCTTGTCTAGTTTAATAAAGAGGGACACGCAAGTATTGACTTATGATAACTAGTGTTCAATCAGAGAATAGAATTCAACCCACTATAGGCGGAAAGGATATATATATATATATATATAGAAGATATATATAGAAGATATAGAACAGCAAATAAGAGAATGAAAGACATATGAAGATCGACGCATTATAAAGAATTATATTGTGCACATCTCCAAATGAAAACCTGTCTGTTGCTAAATTTTTTACCAATTTTATGTTATATAATTTAAGCGAAAAATTAAAATAAAGAAAATGTTTTGGCCTATTTATAATAAGTATTTTGTTTATTTACATACACCCTGTATGCATATCAGGGAGAAAGTTCAAAGAGAGATAACAATAGATTATCGTGAATTGCTTGCTGATGGCCAATTTAAATAGAATCAATTACAACCAATGAAATTCTCTTAATTAAACACAAAAGTAAATCAAATTCAAATTTTACCCCTTCTCCGTCCTATTCATTCGCACTCATCCTTTAGATTCGTTTTATCATTCATACCACTAAGTGCTCTGATTAAGTG
This sequence comes from Cacoxenus indagator, assembly GCA_035041755.1. NCBI lineage: Eukaryota > Metazoa > Arthropoda > Insecta > Diptera > Drosophilidae > Cacoxenus > Cacoxenus indagator. The sequence continues at coordinate 8,850,670 of JAWNKX010000400.1, forward strand.
TTTATCGTACCGATACAAAAACAAATTTATTTACTATTTCTCCATTGTTGCCAACCTTTATGGAAAGTATTAAATTACATTCCAGTTGACTATTTATTTTCGCATTTATATTCGTATATTAATGCTTTAATATTGCACGCCAAAATAGGTAATTAAAATGGCTTTTTTTCCATTTTCTGTATATACTTCAACAAATAGGTTTCTATTTAATTGCACAATTACAAGAAACAAAACCGATTAAAAAATTGCCATTGAAACTTAAATATTAAATTAAATATTTTATATACCGAATTACAATATCGGACGCAAATATACAGCGCGTGTTTCCCTTTCACTTATGTTCAGTTCATATTTAATGGAAAAACGCTTAAGAACTGTGAAGAGAGAAATCACTCAGCAGACTCAGCGTATACGCAATGAATACAAAATATGTTGACAAGTTGAAGCTGACTTGTTGGTGATGGCCAGTTCGACAACACACTATTGTTATTATTACATTAGAGACATCAACTAAATAGGTCGCATATCATCAAGATTATTATTTGATATGTGCGCATGACTGATTTTCAACCAACGAACAAAATAAATAAATAAATAAAAAGAGAGAAGAAGAAAACTACGGCAAAGCCTAAATAGATTGCGGCATAAAACAATTCAACTATGCAGAAGTGTCTTTCAACCAAAACCCAAAAAGAGTAGAAAAAATACACACATTGAACTGGAAGATGACCTTTTTGGTTTGTGGCATCGATTATGTCTGCATAATGTGGAGTGCAAAAAACATGTCGAAAAGGTCAAGTCCATGCACACATACGATCTATCTATCTATGTAATGAACACGGATGTGAAAGCAATATCCAACCATCGGCGCTGTCAGCTTTGTATATTTGTTCAATCGCATGCATTAAACATGACGCTTAACTTGATTTGACTTGAATCCCAAACTGAAAGGAAGTCGTATGAGAGTAGTATCATTTTCCTAACTTTTTTTTTATTTTTACTTATTTTTATTTTATTTGTTTTTTTGTTACCGCCCACGTAGAAGTGCCGCATGCGAAAACAGTAGAGAACTGGAAGTCAATTCGTATTAATACCTGCAAATAGACGCAGCTTTGATAATTCTACAAATGCACTGGTGGGCCTTGTCTGTGTGTGTATTTTATTTTTTATTTCTTTCCTACTATTTTGTAGTATTTTAAATTGCAGTCATTTAATCAGAACACTAATGTCCACCAATGGACAGCAGTCCAATAGCTCGAGTGCATCGTTCAGTACAAACCAGCTTTATTTAGATCCACTCAAGTGATATAAAACTAGACTTGACGCAACTGTAAATGTAGTCACTTGTCATGGTGTAGTAAACTAAGTAAATGATGGTTCTGTGAGTTTTTTTCTACGCTGCGCTCCTCTATTCTACCCTACTGTATTCTTCAACACGCTCAACACTCTACTCTATCGTGCTGAGTTTGTAGATGCATACAAAAGTATTTCAAATACTTTACGGCACGCTCGGATAATTTAATACTCGTAGTAAACGAAGTGTAGATAGAAAAAAAAATAGACATGACAAAAGGAGAAACAGGGCAAAACTTATCGAGTGAAAGAGATAGACATAAATACAGCTAGGAGACAAACTCAGCACACACGAAAACACTGTTATTTTAGACGTTCGTCGTCGTGCTCATCAAGAGTGTTGTTGCTATTGTAGTTGTAGTCGTCGTAGTCCATAAACTCTATAACGTCCGTAAGCTCACTGACGCGCCATATTGGCATACCCGTATATACATGCACAAAAACACAGACACACATGCACACATACGAATACATACAAGAGCGTACAAGATTTCGAATGCACACAATGTTCATTTGACTGCAATTTAATTCGTACTCACAGCGCATAGTCTTATTTGCAAAATGACAAATCACATTTATTTATCATTTAAGCTACATAGCACGGATATTATGCCAAGCGATAGCGTGATGCAAAGATACAAGGCTCAAACGACTTACAGCTGGATTGAGATAATCTGAAAGACACACTGAAGCAAATGTATTAAATAAGAAGACTCGCAAGTGAACTGCGACATTAAGTGAAAAGGTCTTATAAGCTTGAAATGTCGTAAATGAACTATATGACATAAGGCGTCGTATATACAAAGTAAATACGAAGTATAATAATTGTCCGGAACCAACACTTCTCAAAATCTGTCACAAAAATTCATTGAAAATAACCAAGCCACAATCAAACGCCCAGAAATGATAGAAATGAATGAAAAAAGAACTCGAATTTTCCCATAGCAGATCTATTAATAAAAATCTTTTGACGTGGTCTTGAGAAAGTATCCTAATATACATATTTAATTCAATATTGAAAAAACTGTTATATCAAAAACGCGGAAATACTTAAGAGTGTAAATCGTGAGCGCATCGATAGCCTAGTGGGACTGCACTATGATCTGTGTTCGAACCCCAGTACAGGCAAAAACTTTTCGATGCCAGATGGTACTCTACAAATTCTACCAAGGACTGGTAGCGGCAAGCTAATTACCCAGCCTAACAGACAAAAACCAATCCATTTATTTAACAAACACATGTCCTAGATAAACAAAAAACTGAAGAGGCTTGCGGGGGCCTTATACTCCCTAGAAGAACAAACAAGAATAAAACACGAAAAAAAAGGTAGGCAGTTATGGGGACTGACAATCATACTGAAAACTTAAAACAAAATTTGATGAGATGAGCTCTACAATATTATTATATACAATAAGAACCCGGAATTTGTAAATATTCAAATATATCAAATTGCTTACCTAATCATCAAAATTTGTTGTATTGCCTTCAATGTAAGCACCTTTAGATGTAATGCACATATGCCAACGCTCGTCCCAGTCTTCAAAACACTTTTTAAACGCTGGACAAAGTAGCGCCCTCCGCTCCTTCGGCGAATTTTCTATCCCTTTGATTCAGATCTGCGGGTCAATCATTCAATATTTCACACAATTCAACTTTATTTTAGATTTTTGATTGCCTTCCCTTGTTTGCTCTTTTATTGTCATCTTCAAAGCATATAATCAAGAGTGTATTAACAAGTATTAACTACTATAAATAATACTCTTTGGTCGTGTGTTTCTACTAACAATAATGACACATGCACTTCTATTATGAAAAGGAAAAGAGAGATAAACCACAGCATGTCGGTAACGGGAACCCATACGATTTTGGTCTACAAAAATCGCTCAACGCACCTGAAGATATTTTCACTTAAAAACAAAAATAAAATAAAATAGAAGAATAGAATAAAATATTAAAATAAAAGGCTCCAAAAGCCTACGCTGCCTACGACACTCGTATATTATCCCGAGTATGTGAGGTTTTCACAAAGAGCACTAAATACTATTACTTTTCTTATGCTTCCCTAAGATCTTTAATCAAACATTAGGTTTAATGCAATCTAAAGCCAACTTCCCCCCAGCTATATTTTGCACAAAATCTCGAGCACAAGCAAAATCAAAATCAAAATTATTTGCTACTGACTTGTTGTCTCTAATGTTAAAGTAACAAAAAACCACAATTTCCGGCTGTTTTTCAGTGAGCCAGCAACAGCCAAGTACGCATCTGATTAAATTTGTTTGTTCTTTCAAGTACCACAGTACAATATAGTCAAAATTGCAATTTCCTGATGACAAACGCATACACAAAATATTCTACAAAATATTCTAAGTTCAAATAATTTTCAAAACCAAAGCACAAAAAGTGGGGCACAGCAAGTGAGACCTTTCGCCTGCATAGATTACATCTAAAGATTCATGTCGAGTGCGATGTAAACACGACAGCAGCAAATAACATCAAGATGCCTTTAATTAAAGCACTCGCTTGCCTCTAAAGAAACTGGGTTGAATACAGTATAGAGTATCTATGTGTGTCATCAAGTAATGCAAATTTCAGAGGTGATGATAAATCTACGCCCAATAGCACAAACAACATTAAGAAGAACAGCAAGAACAAGCTTAGTAAATAATTGAGTTCTAAAATGAAATGAGACAAGTTATTAAGTTGCAGCATTCAAGGCGATCTAATGACAGTTGATGGTCCGTTTAATTAGGACAAAGCGCTAGGAGAACATTTAATGAGCGATTACAAGCAATATTAAACAATTTTGTGTCGCACAGGACACTGATTTAATAACTTAGAGAGACATAGACAAATGAACAGAGAGTGCAGGTCCTGCGTACATACATAATTCATGCAGCATCCTGCAGAAGCGTCAAACGAAACAAATGATCAATTTTCATTTTCAGAAAAATGTTCACAATATTATCAAAGGGACAAAGTAATATCCTAAAACAAAAATAAGAGTAAAAATAAAACACCAAAAACAACAAAATGAAGGCCTGCTGTGACTTCAGTTGTTGTTGGAGAATGTGCCTGTGTGTATGTGTGTGTGTGTGTGTGTTTATATGTATACCGAAAAACAGTTGAGGAACTCAACTCAGCTCAATCAAGTTAATGGCGACCAAATGGTTTTTTGATGCGCTTGCCGTGTCTTCCAACCCCTGCACTTGATATCCGCCGAGTCGCTTTAACTTGCCACCTACTCAACCGGCTACATAGCCTGGCGTTCATTCACTTTCACACTTCGTCGTGCGGCATCCACAAGATTGCCACATAAAAATGATTGTTACACTTTCATGGCCGAAAACGCGAGGCTAATGAAGAAGAGTGGCCATTTGGATTACATATAATAACGGCTTCTTTGTGCGCCTTAACGACCAACAAGCGCCACAAAAATGAACAAGAACCAGAGAAGTGCGTGTAAACTGCCTCAAATGAAATAAGTACCTATGTACACAGTACAAGGGGTACATATTTTGGCCTCGTACATAAGAGTATATTGTATAAACGAATGAGTATATAAAACAATTTTCCGCAATGCAAAAGGTTCTTAATGGCAATTTGAGTATTTTAGCATGGAACATTAATGAAATGTTATGCTCGTAGGTGGTATTATTTAATGACAGCACTTCAAACATGCATTGTTAAATACTCAAATGAACCGGGACATCCGAGATCCAAACCCCATCTTGATTTTTGGTTCGTCACCTCTGGCCTACGGCGCCGGACGGCGTTATGAAAAACTTAAGCTGACTTTTAATCAAATTAATGGAATACTTTGATACTTGGGTTGTGGTTCAATGCGGAGCTTCCGACATTTATTTTTAGTTCCTTTGTTTTATTTTCTTTATTTCTTTTTTGCAGCTTTTATTTCGATATTCCATTTATTTGTTTTTGTGACACATTTAATAAACCGACTCCCGCATAGGAAATTATTTTGTTAACTCCCAGTAATGCGTGGCAAAAACATAAAGCCGCCACGCCACGCCAGCCTGTCATAACAAACTTGCCAGTTATATTCCTCTGACGTTACCGTTGTTGTTGCTTTTGTAATTCTTGTTGTTACTTTGTTACTTTGCTTGGTATTTGTGGCGTGTTTGTTTTAATGGTCATGGCCATTGTCGGACACGGATTACTCTTTCTGGGGCACTTAAGAGTTTGATGAGACTTTCTTTCTTCATAAAGCTTGTTACATTTTAGTCGATAAAATTATGTTCAGCAAAAGTTTTATGCCGCCAAAGATTGTATCCCATTTTCTTGAAAAAATTTTAAAGATTTAGAACTCTTTAGTTTGTATGACCTAATTTAGCCCAATAGTTAGCATTGCAAATTCGTGTCATATGTGCTTTATGGGCTGTCAAATGTTAAATGTCTGATCCTCTATGGCATTCTCTTTCCTATCAAGGAGTTGTAGTAACACGATAATAACACACGCTATTAAATAAAATATTCGATTAACAAAACCAACACGAGCTTTTGATACAAAAGAAAGTCAAATGAGCCTTTTGTTGGCTATATGTTCCGTAGGGGAATAAAGAAGGAAATAAAAAGTGAAGCTGTTTGCCGACTAAAAATTACTCTTTTCATTAAACGCTATTTTCAACCCAAGCAATGAATTATTAAATGTGATAGGTACTCCACAACATCAACTTCAATAGCCAAGAAGATGTTACTTGATTGTTATTTTGGTCATAGGTAGCCACTGAATAACTAATTGACATCATTATAATGAAAGCCAAACCCAATGAAAAAAATCATAATGGGCTATGATTTACACTCATATCCAGGACGTTCTCGACATTCATCCTCTAACGACAATTTCCTGAAATCTGAAGAAATAACACTACGGTAGAAATTTTTACTTGTAGAATCACTGAAGATGTACTACGTCAAAAATGCTGAATGAATTCCGGAAATGTTGAACGAATATTTTATATACACAGTAGTGAGCATGATGAGCAGAAATATAGAAACATAAACACAATGGAGCCAAAGGCGAAATTGTTCATTTAATAACGAAGACATCTTCCAACTGCCTTAAAACAATCAAAACTTCTGTGCCTTACGCTTTGATATTTAATTACCTTTAAATGTGGCTTTTGGCTAACTTAATTTCATGAAATTTTGCTTAAAGCATTATTAATTAACACTTAGCAAATGAGATTGACAATGAGAGAGAAACAGAGCAATGTCGATTCTGACTACATCAGCGAAGAGTAAGAGGAGTACGAAGACAGGAACGGGACGACGATGACTAAGGCTAGAATGTGGCCTTTGAAGAGCTTCGAGCAAATTATTCAAAGCGTAGTAAATGTCAGTGAAAAGTAGCAAAGTGGCAATTTTTCAATTAAAATGCTGACAAAAGAGCAGCACAACACAAAGCAATGGGAATTTGTCTGTGTGGGCTCTTGTTGATGCTGTTGCTGCTGTACGCAGTGCAGTACGCACACCTGAATTGCATTGTTCTTAAAAAAATCAGATTCAGTAGAACACGGGACACAAAATAACAACACAGCCGGGCGCAATTACTGAAACTCTGGTCGTTATTGCTGTTATAGCGTCTTCACTACTATTTCATCTCTATTAATGCTGGTAATAGATAAGTTATGTAAATTAAATGGCAAACACATTTTTTGTATTATCTTTTCTGCTTAAAGCATTGAACCGTTTTTGATAAAAAAAATAATACCAATTAAAAGGTATTCTCCGTTAGACGTGCACCGTCAAATTTATCAAAATCAGTCTAGTGATATAGCTCAGAGCAGATGTTAAAAATAACCACATTACAACAACAATAGCAACACACAACCGTTGATGTTGCGATCGCAGTAGAATAGGAGAATAGAAAGGTATGTGTATGCCTCCCTCTTCTGGCCAATCGATTTTGTTAAGCCTTGTTAATGTTGTTGTTCCATTTTCGTTTCATACACAACGTGGACAGAGTTCACTTTTGTGTGTCTGCGCCTTCTTTGCTGTCATTAATGTTTTAGTGTTGGGTTCAACGAGAATGAATTACATACAGCAGCCAGCGCTGGTACTTCGATGTTAATAGCAGACAAATAGCATAAGCTATTACCTTCTGACTCCTGAAAAATAACGTAAAAAACTTAAGGGAGAAATGTAAACTCTATACGAATTAGTTCTCTGTGGTTGGGTTGCTCATGAGTGAGTGAACAAAAAAAATGTTGCTCACCAAACTGTACAAATGAACATGTTCCTTGGCTATTGCTCTTAGTTGTTCCTTTTGTTTTTACAAAGCACGTTGTTTGTAGGCAAAATGTTTTTAGCAAAATCAAAAAATATATATTTTTTCTATTTCTAAATTAACTTTAATTTTGCTTGCTAGCTGTATTTGGTAGTTGATTAACTTAGGCTAATATGTCCTGCAGAGAACAATCAAATAACATTGTCAGTTTGCTGTTCACACGCGGCCCAGAAAATCAGTGCTTTAAGGACATGCTATTTAGCAGTGACACCACCTCTTTATCCGGTGTTATTATTGTCAATGGCAACCAACGATGCATTTACTAAACAGAGAAGCTTTGACAAAAGTCAAGATATTATTAGTACGAAATTACTTCATATTAGCTTCCGAAAAATTACACAAAGGAATTCCTGTTGGTTCCTTTTGTTGCTTTGTGTTTTGTTACTATGATTATGTGCTGACCGCTGTTCCATACGTTACAATGCCAGTAATTGCTATTTATAGTGTTAATCTCAAAGTCTTTTTAGTAGTTCACCTCTTTCTTTCCCTCACAATGCTGTCACCGTAATCGTTGACAATGATAACTGCCACAGCCACGGACAATCGACACGTCTCACTCACACGTATATACATACATATAAACGAGTACAGTCTAACCTCGAGAATTGTGAGAACAGTGTAAGCGAGTAAACTATATAAGTGAGAGTAATTTTCAGGTCCCGTGTTTTTAACTCTAGTCATTTTAAAATCTTTATATGCCATCTACCTATACCTCAATAAGCGACAGATACTGAAGCAAAGACAATTCCCAAGAAGCAAGAGGTTTAAATTGCCCTGTAGACGCTTCTCAAGGTTTTAGAACATTCGACGATTAACGCAGAAGAAGTTGAATGATTTCTTCAAGTAAATATTAGTGTATTGTAAATTTTTGTTTTGTTTTCTGTGTGTAAGCATCTACTGTATCCCTGTATTGCTGTATCCTTTTATAAACCTCTAGAAGTGAGAAAGGCCAGTCTGTACCTCTATAAGCTAAAAACTCTGGTCAGTGGAAATCCTTCATAAGCGTAAAACATGTCGCATTGTCCATTGACCTCTCGCTTATCCAGTTTCGACTGTATACTAGTATATTCATTCTGAAAGGAAAAGCTATAATGCCAATGAACAGTTGCCACTAATACAAAGAAAACAGTGTAGCATATCCTTATGGAGGCTGCATAATCCCAAATACCAGCACACTCATATACACAAACATGCTGGTCACTGCGGTTGGATTTTGGCAACAACGCCGTTGTCCTCATTGAAGCGATGACTCCATTCATTAACTCATTAAGCGATGTTTGGCAAAAGGTGTCAAAGTGCGAAGCGTTACGCCACACAAGCTGTACATACAGTTAGGCAGATACGCGTTGGTCTGTGGTGAGCTGAGCTCCCCAACTTGTCGACAACAGTAGGCTAAGTGAATTAGGTTAACCACTAGTGTTGTTGTTTCTACGCCTCCTGCTTCACACCACGATCATCTCAGATTTTAAAATGATGCAAAGGACTTAATCTTGGTTCGTTGATTTCTTTGTTCTTTCGAATAATTGAATTGTTACGAATTACTTAACTGTGACTTTCTAGCCCTCAAATCAAAGCAAATTTAGATGCTTACGCTTCAGAATAATTCATGCAACAATTAAATATAATAGGCAATCGTTGACCCTTGTCAAAGCCAGTGGATGAACGAACGAATAAGTGAGTCAATGAGTTAATGAGTAAATGCTTTGATGCGTGTATCCGTAGTCATGCGAGATGGTAAACGTGCTAATTAATAAACTACATGCGTAGGTGTCCCTGTGGCTTGTGTGTGTACCTGTTTGTGTGTACTTTTATTAAAGGCTATTGGCAGTTGTATGAAATTGTAGCAGTGAAATATTTACACAGCCCATGCACGTGCCTAATCAACGTAGTCGCCTGCCTGTCGGCATACTTATTTGCACAAGAGTCAGTGCCAGGACGAAGAGCTCGTGTAATTAGTAGGTGTCACACTGCACACAAAATAAAAGAATAATAGAAAGGAGCACACACTCATAGAAGCATATACTTGCCATCTAACTTACGTTATGTGTCAAGTGGGGTAAAGAATAGCCTCTAGTGATTTTACACTCAACCTTATGCGCTCAAATGCTTAAGTACGACGCAAATGAGCTACTGGCTGCTAATGATTTACGTAGCTGGTGACAATACCTTTTGACTTAGTTTCCCATTTGAGTTGTTTGAATTAAGCGTACATTGCACCCATCAGTATCAGGTAACTAGCAGTTAGATGAGACACGATGTATGATGTACATAACATTAATAGGAGTCCCTTTATGAAACAGAAAGCTGCACCGACGTGGACTCTCAATTAAATGCCAATAACCGTGATTATTAAGCACATATCCCTCCTGCTCTTGTAGAAATGTAAAATCTAGAACTCCGCTGCTAGAGACTTTGAAACTCGGATAGTCTCCGTATACATCAATGGTTTGGTTTTAGACTTTACGTTCTCGAGTGAGATTACTTCGTCAAATCTTTGGTTAATTTTCATCTGCTTACAAATTTCGTAGTGATGTGGTTTTAAATTTTATTAAGATTTTGGTATCTGTACCCAGCCACACGTTACTGCGGTTGGATCCGTAAATGGAAAAAATTGAAAGAGTTCATCCCACAATACTTGTTTGATATGAACCAGTAGCCACAGCAATGCTTCTACCATTTCTATCCCATTAATTTTACACTTTTCCAAAACTTTAGATAAGCTTTAGACACATTGATTACTTAATCAATGTTAGATGTAAGACATTTCACTTTACTTTTAGAACTTGGAGGAAACAGGTTGTTATTATTGTTGTTGTTGGTATAAAATAAATAATCTTCCAAATTTATAAAATAGATTTATTATAAGATAGATAAGTAAAAAAACCAAATTTCGTGATCTCCTAAAGAGTAATCACATAATTCGCGTTAGCCTCAGTACTCATCACTCAAATAATTATCGAAACACACAACACACAATTTTAATCTAAAAAATAGTCTTCAACCGCCACGTGTTTTCGTTCTCACGGCTTTTCCTTTCTCACTCCCTCTATATAACACTACCTAAAAGTATGCTTTACTTTTTCATACTTTTATATGCTTTACTTTTTTCTTTTTCTTCTTTTTCTTTATTATAAACGGAATTGCTAGAAATAGGCTTACTGTTGAATTAAGTTATGAATTTTCCTCAGACCATTTGCTAGTCGTAGTTACGTTACATCAGACAGCACTAATCAAGCCTAAAAGACAACGACTGCTTTCTCCCGGCTCCTCTATCCATACTTTTAAAGCTGAGTTGAACAGGAATTTAATCCTGAATTTGGAAATAAACAATCCAGAAGATATAGAAGATGCTGTATCTATCTTTATGTGCAACATTAATGAAGCCGCTGCTTGCTTCGCTTCAAAAATTGCGCAGTCAGCAAATCAACGACATACAACTCATCTGACTCCAACAGCTGCTGCATTTAAAAATAAGAGTCAGAAAAGAATATGCCAGGACGGCCGACGATCGTGTGCTTCAAATTTTTAAGAGACTGTCTAATGGACTGCATAAGGTGCTTGCTAGGGATCGGCAAGCATAAACTAACACCATGCTGAAAAACGTAAGCCCAGACAAAACCACCAACTATGCCCTGTGGAAGTTAACAAGTCGATTCAAGAGGCAACTTTTCCCGAAGGCCCCCATTAGGGATTCAAGAGGTGGCTGGTGCTTCTCCAGTCAGCAGAAGGCCGAGGCATTTGCGGTTAGTTTGGAGGAGAGTTTTACTCCGCTAGATTTGACGTCGAACTTCATGAAAAGACACACAGAAATATCCCTGGAGATACCTTTCCAAATGTCCATGCCTGTAAGTCCAGTGAAGTTGCAAGATATCAGGCTACAAATCAAATCAAGCAGTTAAATGGTAAACAATCGCCTGGAGAGGTCCTCCAACCAGGGCGGTACTCTTCATTGTATTGCTGTCCAATAGCATTTTGAAGATAGGTCATTACCCAGAGGTCTGTAAGCCGGCTTTAATTACGATGATTATTAAACCTAACAAGCAGCCATCAGAAGTGGACGCATATAGGCCCATCAGTTACCTGCCCTCGGCAAGATGTTGGAAAGGGTTATATTAAATCGTCTCCTGCAGCTTACTACCGTGGCACATCTTATTCCTAAATGGCAGTTCGGATTCCGTAAGAGTCACGGTACTCCATAGCAGCTCCACCGTGTGGTCAACTTCGCACTTGAAGCCATGGAACACAAAGAGTACGCGGTGAAAATACTCATGGATATCCAACAAGCTGTCGACAGAGTTTGGCACTGTGGTCTAAAATACAAACTTAAACGGTCGCTTACTCCAAAGCTGTTTCAGCTTGTAAGCAGTTACCTGAACAATAGGTCCTTTTTAGTGGTTGTTGATGGCACCAAATCTTCTAAAAGACAAATCTGCAGTCCCACAAGGAAGCGTACTAGGACCCACGTTCTATACCTTATAGACAGCAGACATGCCAACACCTAACTCTATATCTTCTGTAGACAGGAACGACGTTTTCATACTAGTTCTTGTTAGTGACTATCACCTGTTCCTCTCTATGCCGAATGATTGTGCTCTTGAAAACTTGACCTCAGGAGAAACTTGTAAAATCGACTGTTTCTCGTTTTTGCCAGTATGGACGAAGGTTTCTACTACAGACGCACAATGGTATAACTTTAAAAATGGCAACAAGATATTGAACAAAATGGTGCATATTTGACTTAAATCCTTATTAAAGGATGTTGTTAAGATTTTGTTATTTTCAATATAAGCTTTCGATTTTAGCAATATTAAGATGATAGTGCGATTTAAATATCAAGGTAATATATTTCTTATTTTATTTTACTTATTCATATATTTAGATATTATATTTATATATTTACTAAATAATAATATTTATATATTATTATTTATATATTTCTTATTATTAATATTATTATTTTACTAGCAGGGACCCGGTGCGTTGCTGCCTTCGCGTGCGTCTCGCTCTTCGGATGTTTCAGCAGCTCTGCGCTCTGTCGACTGCTGCGAATATCTCGTTGATCTTCCAGTATTTGACATTTCGGGTGGCAATTCGTATTCTTCACTTTTTTGACTTACTTTTTTACGAATATTTGAACATTTCGACTTTGTACAATTTGGGCAGCACTGCCGTCAAACACAATTCTCAGATGCTGCTTTGTTATTGTTTCATTTGTATCTGTACAGTTTGAGTAGCATCTGAAAAATGAGTTGGTCTTAATAATTAGCGAATTCGACGATTTTTTCGGACCGAACTTCACAGTTACCATCTAAAGGCTATTCTAGAGATTCTTTGGAAATTTCATCAAAATCGATCCGGGGGTTTCGGCCACTATAACGGACAAACATACAGACAAACAAACAGACAAACATGCTTGCAATTTCATATATATGGATAGAAGAAGAAGTAAGTATGCTACCCCTTTACCACTGTAAGTAACAAATTTTGCATATTCTCGCAATTTATATCAATATACTTTCCATTTATTTCCCACTGAGCAGTGAAGAAGTGAGCACAAATAATATATAGAAAATGTAAATGAAACAAAAGTTGTTCAAAAATGGATATGCACAACAAGCGCCAAGTGGGGCTAGAAGCTTAGCAAGCAAAGCAGTCATGACAGCAGCACTCGACTAAGTCAACTTAACCTAGACAAATTTGGCACTATGAGAAACCATTTTTTAACGTTTGTTTTGTTTCTTGGATTATTATTTTTTTGTTTGTTTCTTTTTTATGGCAATTTTCTCGTCTTCTCAGTTGTCATTTGTTGTAATTTTCGTTCACAGTTGCCAACAGATTCAACACGACAGCATATGGTTGACGAATTGAAGTTGTCATACATTTTGAAAACGTACAGAACCATCCATCCATTTCCTGGTATTCATTATTCTCTGCTTCTTGTTGAGCATCTGTGCCGTTTTTCAGTTTGCTTTATGTCACGCGAACACAATTTCATTTTCATTTTTCCACGTGCGCTTTTATTATCGTTTACACCCTTTGCTCTCCTTGCACTCCGTTAGTTGTCATTGTTTCGTGTGGGGAGTGTTCATAGGAGAGTATTGAACTAAACCGTTCACATCCTTAGCACGGACTCCTTAGTACAAACTCAGAATACCACCAAAGGCTTTGCTCGAAACAAAGACACATAAAAAGCATACAATTTTCACCGCACAATGCCGTCCCTACGTTTTCCTACCTTTGCGTGATTATCACCACTTGACAATGTGGCATTGTTTGCAGAACTGAAATTCCACCGACAACAAACCGCAAAAATGACACGAGTTGTCATTTACATTTTTGTTATTCCTTGTCTGTCGGCGTTGCTTTTTGCGACAATTTGACTTTTGCTTTATCAAAAGCGATATCAAAGCGAACCATTGAATGCAATTCTATTCCATTTTTCTGATTTATCCTATTTTGTATTTCATTCTTTCAAAGTAACAAGTTTGAAAGCCACAACAAGGCCTTTTTTGTTGTATTCTTTTGTGGCAAACCAACTTTTTTTTGAAGTTGTCGGCTTTCATTGTGTTAAGGATGTACGGATATGCATTAACGCTGCGCTTGGCGATTAAATATTTATGAAGGAAGAGGAACTTTTACAGAATCCAAAACAGCAACAGCTGCAGCTTGTTGACGGAATTGGGTTAGCATTGTTGAACGAAGAAGCTGCGTACAAACTTTGGTGGTTGAAAATTTCTAGTCTACAAAATAATAGATGTTTAAGGTCCGCAAGTGAATCGAAATCAAATAATTATGATTAGGAATCGTAATATGTTCTTCTATAACTAATGGCCGCTACAACGTTAGACAGTGCCTGCTGCGCTATCCAAAGCTGAGTAAATTCGAATGGCTGTGGACTTGGGACAGCCAATTGTCGCTCACCCAGGCGATACGAATATACGTGGTGGCTCACTGCTGACTTCATGCCAAGAAGACCATTGATTCTCAAATTACTGATACGTTATTCACGACTAAAACCACCATCGATATGCTGAAACGCTTTTAATGGGAATTGAGTCCAATCGAAACCCCGACCAACCATTATATTTTTTAGCTCTGCAAATTCCTGTTCCAATAACATTATCTGTGTCTAAAATGAAATACACCAATGCTCATCATACACTAAACACTTTCTTAAAACACTTCATCTCCTAATTGGGTCTGACGAATGATTTGATATCCTGTAACAGTGAGAGGGAGAAATTGTATGTAATATTCGCAGATAGTAATAAAATCGGAATATGACAGCGGACCTTTAATACGTCAAGCAACTCATAAGTACTCGTAATTATTATATTTAACAGATGCAAAATAAAATTGAGAAAAAATCTCTTATTATGAAAGCTAATTTATATAAAATTCTGTTGAACAATGGCTTTCAAATCCATTATTTACATTTAACTCGCATAATTGATGACACTCTAGAGCACTCAAAAATATAATGTATTATCATTATTTCACATTTGATTTCGTTTTATTGACTTTAGATTGTGGCTATGATGCGTACATAATCCACAATTTAATTAAAATTGTGCGGCAATTTTTCATTTTTAATAAAAACTGGTTTAACATAAAATCCCGTCGTAAAAGAGAAGGGCAGAGTTCATAACAATCAAATTAAATGCCGAAGGCAATGTCACGCCTCTGTGGTCGCAGTGTTTAGCTTTTTTTTATTGATTGACATTTCGCCTTCAACTACCTGCATTAATTTGCTTTGAAGCACAGTAAGTCAACATCCAAAATTAGGTGCGATCAACCACTCACCACGCCAGGGTAGCTAATACACTTTTATAGCGGAAATTTTTATATTTTTGGTTATGCGCATGGGCTTAGAAATTAAGCGCCATAAAATAAGAGTAGCATTATTAAGAGAAATTACTAAAAAAAATATTTAAAAAGGCGAATATAAGCGAACGAACGTGGCGTGGCATTCTTTTTTATGCTCCTTTTATCAGCAGCCTCGCGAATTTTATTGTATCTTTGGTCAGCGACGAGAAAAACGAAAACAAATTCTGCCAAAGGCAAGTTTATTATTTATTTCGGCGCGAACTTTATGAGCCTTTTTATTGCCGACTGAAAATGCCAAAAATTACAAAAAACACAGAGCGTAGAAAACAGGTCTACGCAGTGAAATGACTGCAAAGAAAGCAACAACAAACATTGGAACTTCATTGCACCAAAAATGAAATTTATATTTTCACACGCCAATAATCACAAACGGCAACGTAATCAAATTCAGTGCAGCCGCGAAGGCAACAACGAACAACAACAAAAACGAGGAAACCGAAATATATAAATGATAAAATAAAAGAATAAGAAGAAACGTTTACTTAGGATGTGACGAAATTTTAATACTCTACACGCATTTTCCGAGAAATATTTCGATTTAACTAATGCTTAAGGACCGGTTGCCATACATAAAACAGTTCCACTCGGAGACATGTGAGCTTATATGTAGATTAGGCGATTCAGTAATCTTTGGATTTGTTTATAGTTAACTAAGACAATTATATTGCGAAAAGTGGGAGAGAAGAAAGATATGCCAATAATATGTTTGAGCTTGTGTAGAAGGACTCATCGCTGACTTATCCCCAGGATGGGTTCAACCGATTACGAAAGAAAAATTCCAGCTTCCTACCTCAAAAACCGATTAAGTACTTTGCACTCATACGACGAACATACAGGAGGACAAGCAGAGGGACTAATGAACAGTAGACATGTCTGAGATGAACGAGAATTTATATAATTTGTCTCCAAAGTCTACTACACGGTATTACAAAGTTCATATCGAGCTGTAAATAAGAAATAAAAATTGGTGGATAGCGAGTTTTCCACTCCCGCGCTTGAGCTTAGCTGGTCGTTGGAACCTATCACTTTGTTGCCGCTATCATTAGTCCTTTCTAGGACCTTATGTGTCGAAAAGTTCCAATTTGGTTTGTTATACATTTCTAACACTCGAGGGATTAATAACTAACTCGAGTAGTTAGTAACAGCGATACTGATCAGTTCAACAGTTCGAGTTCGTTAATTGTGATGTGTTTGATTCAGAGCAATCAGTCATTCGCATGTCTAATAGTATTTAATTTATTCACATGCAATTTAGCATTATTTATTTATTTGCATATTTTAATTAAGTTCAGATCAAACTAACCAAATGACATGACGAAAGCTGAAGTCCCTATATATAAAATACTCGCAATCAATCGTTATTAAGCCTGAAAACTCCTTCACTGCAATACTTAGTTGTTGGAAAAAAAAGAATAATAAATCAATATTTATTATACTCTGCATGCAGTGAACAGTAATGCAGAAAACACAAAATGTTTTGTTTTATTTAACTGAGAATTGAATCGACTATAAACAAGAAACGTTGTAGCTTTCCCTTGGAATTGAGCCGAAACCACTTATCTTACTATTTATCTATCTATCTACCTATCTATCTGTGTATCAATCTATATATCTATCTATATATATATTTATCTACTTAACCATCTGTCCTTCCTTTCGTTTGCTGGCCGTCTATGTAAGCAATGTAGTCCCTCAGTGGTACGGCTATTAGTCTCTTTTTATAAAAAATCAGCTGATGAGAGTGTAACATAAAATTAAGCCTATTTTAAGGCTATAACATTTTATTATGAATAATCAAATACATTATGTCATATTTAAAATTTCTCTGTTTTAGTTACAATACTCTTATTATGGCATTGGAAGGCATGCCATAAAACCATTCAATTTGATATGCTACGTGAAGGGTATTAAATATTATAGTTAACGGAAACGCTCAAACTTTATTCTTTATTTTAGCTTAAAATGATTTGCGTTTATTTCTTCCATTTTTAAGGATTATTATTAATCCAATCGAAATTTCTCTCAATTTTTGTGCTTCATTTTATTATTATTTTTTTTGATATTTTTTCTTTCCAAATTCTCTGGTTTTCCAAATGACGGAAGCAAGAATGGTAAACAAAAAAGTAAAAGCATTTTGTAATGTTTTCGGATTTGCTATAAAAACACACACGTTTTCAGTCACGCAGTGAAAGGTGTTCCGAAAGCACAATCGCATCGATCACATTTTTTAGCGAAGTCTGTAGCATTTTATCGCATGAACAACAGAGGTTTGCTCAACTGTATGTGGCACTTAAATGCTGCATGCACTGGTTAATAGCAAAAAAAACTTAACTTGTAAGTAAACGGCTTTAATTTCAGTTTTTTTTTCGGTTGTAAGTGTTAAGCCATCCAAGTTAAAAACGAAATTCAACTTCAATTGTTTCCATTGGTTGTTGTAGTTCATTATTATTCAACAAAAAATCGTATTCGACAAAATGAAGTTGTTCATTTAGTTATATGAATAGCTTGAGGATTACCACAATAAAATCTCTTTTGTTCACCGCAACTTTGTCTACAACAAAAAATCTCTTTTTCAAAAACACATTAAAATAAATAGAAATACTTAAACAAGACAAGAAAATGCCTTGTGGCTCTTTTAACTTATATAATTTTTCTTTCAACTTTCAAATCCTTGAAAGCATTAAGCTTATGTTGTTTTTAAGTGCTTTAGAGCCGTCATAGGTTAGAAAAATTACTTTGAAAAACAGTTAAAATGCTTTCTAAGCCTTGGCCATTTGATAAGCAATTTAAATTGAACAACTGCATTTCTATAACAAATTGAAAATGTGGATTTGTGCATTGCGCTTTCAGTCTTGAAGTACGATTTGCAATAATGGAATCAACGTTGTATTAAATTGAGTTAGTTACAAGGAAGCCACTTCAGAGCGCTTGATTTTTAGCACAACATTTGAATTGAGCTTTTACATGAAAGTGAAGAAACGAAATGAGCAATAAATGTCATTTATTCGAGTCACAGTGCTAAATTGAATAAAAAGCGTACTAGCGAGAGTGTAACAAACGTCTGAACCACACACACCGTAGTTGCTTGTCAAAGTGTATTAATCAAAATCAGGATTCGCTTTAAATTAGTGTTGCACCTTTGCTGCATTGCAGAAATACAGGTGACATCGATGATGATAAGGTGATAAGAGCAGCTGCTAAAAGTGCTGTAGTGTAGCGGAGTCATTTATTGCTATTGTCTCAACTTCGCCTTGGCAGCTCGGAGTTCAATGCTGGCAAAATGTGGCAGTTGGTGGCAGCAGCACTTTGGCATGTTTGCTCAACCAGAAGCAATTGCAAGTCATTCGTTATAAGCAAAATAAATGACTACTTGTACAGTAACGTCCGCCTTATTCTTGCACTGGAATATATTCAACACAGTTTAGTATACTCGTAGCTTACTTTCGAGCGATTCAACTAGCTTCAGCTCATTCAGAGCTCGTCTTCATTGGCAACAATCACAGTCACTTTGTATTTCGTTTTGTCTATGTTTTGTTTCCTTTCTTTTTGTTGATCCGATGTCAGGCGAATCTTGAAGCATCTTCAATTTAAATTGGTAGCTGCAACAACTTGATGCATGTCTTGCCAAGATACAATATACAAACGCAGCCGACTGCATGGGTTAGTCATCAGGCGTCAGTCGAGAGTCGACAGCAACCAAATGCTCGATAAGAAACGAATTGTTGCTCGTTTGAAGGACATTATGCCACAACTGGTGCCAAGAGAACTCCACTTCGTTGCAAGAGGGAGTATAAATGAGCGGCATTGACAGCGACATCGGCAGTTTATCTCTCCACACACATACATACACACACGAGCACATATTCACTGAAACATTTACAAAGTGTCGCTCCAACGGTGCCATGAAACAAATACTGTCAAATTGTCTTCTTTTTGGGCCTTCCTTAACAACAAGCAAAAAATTGTCAAGCTCGATTCAACATGAAAGCTGCCCAAGTTTAATTTAATTACGCATGCCTTCAACAGAATCTAATCAAGTAGACGAAGTTTATGGATTTTTGATGTGACTTGCCATTTTTTTTAATTTTAATTTGTTTAATTTTATTTGATATTCATAACCTTAATGAAATTCCATCAAACGAGTATATAAAAACAACCGCTTGCGTCAAGAGAAGTCATGAAAGTGATGCCTTATAAGGAGAATGCTATTTACTGACTGGATTGTATAGCGAGAACTAACATAATGTCTTTACCGTCTGTACTCATTTCTTTATAGTCTTACTGCAACAACAGTAATGAAAATGCCCTAGAAAATTAAAAGACAGTGTTCTGTTGCAAGTGAAATTGATACCAGTGCTTTCCCCATCCTTTTTTATTTTTAAATTTGATTTGCAAGTTGATCCTTATATTTGAACAAGTGATATTAGAAGCAGCATACAGTAAGATGTGGCTAAACTTTGGTAAACTTTGTAAACCTTTGAAGCAATCATAAAGAAACTCTATATGAACACTAAACGCAAAAGCGAACATTATTTAAATTAAAAAATTTTAAATTTTATAAAAGCCATTAAAGTTGGAAATCAAAAGATTTACTTTATTTTATTTTCTGCACTGTTCACCGTACTACAATTCGAGATTATCAATAGAACACACTTAATTCCCAGTATGCCATAACGACGACAACATTGACAACAGTGCCACCACACAGAGTATTACACAGTTAACCACAAATAATTTTATTTAACTCACGCTACACAATGTGGGTCAAATGGCAAGAGGAAAGAGTCAAAAAGGTGTGAATCCGTACAAACCGGAAAAGTCACAGAAACGACTGGCGACAGACAGAGAGTGTGACAGAGAGGAAAACAGACAAAACACCATAGTTAAAGCGCTTTGGCTCTAATTAAATTAGGGACATTTCTAACACAATCTAATATCTTTGATATTTTGCAAAGCTTTAACGATCGCTCGTAAAAATGCAATATTTGTCTCTTCTGTGTTCTTTCGATGTAATAAATCTGTAAGCAATTAAATTTTAACGAGATTTGTCAGCTTTGATTTCGCAGACAATACACGAGCATTACGTGCAAACAAGCTGTTGCTGTTACAGTTTCTGCTGACAGAATTGCCATACTTGTTGTGCCACTCTTACAGATGTGATTTGTTCGCCTATTGGCAACGACATTTTCAACTTTGAACTTCATTAAAATGTATGCAAGAGATTAAGCGTTTTGGACTTTCAACTCAGCGAGATTAACTTTTGGATTTCGTGTTTCATATATAAACTTGCAACAACCAATATATAAAAAATGTAAAAAAAGTTTTGCTGAAATTCATTTCAATTCATGAAAAATTAAGCAATAACACAGTGCGTTGGCTCTTATTCATCCATACCTCCATCCAGCTTTTCGTTCAGCTTAATGATTCACATCAAAATCATGTATGAGTTTATTCGCCTCATTTTATGCAATCAAATATTTACAGAAAATTTTGGTCGCAAAATAAAAAATTTCAGTTCGACATGTCCAAAAACAAAAAAGGGTTTTCTGGTAATTTTAATAAAAATTTTAATTTTCTCGACGTTTCGTCTGTGGTTTGATTGCACATTCTGTAACTTATGGTTTTAAAAGAATATTCAAGTAGTATGTTGTATATTCGACTACATGAGAACAACAACCCTCAAAGATTTCATTGTAAACGAATGTATGGTATGAAATGCATAAGTAAGCAAACGATAAAAAAATTATACATTTTCTTCCATATATAGAGATTTTACTTATGCATAATCGACAAATCTTCCGACTTTGAGATAGAATAATATTTTAAATATTGTCCAAAGCAAATGAGATGAAAGAACAGAAAATAAAGGAAACTGATTTTCAAGAACTGAGCATGAAAAAATCTTAAAGTAATCCTAACTAGTAGGCAGCAATTTATTAGCGCACCTCAGAGCTAGTAAAGAATTAGAAAATGTTAACTAGATCGTGAAAATCGTGACGCACTACTGGGGTATGCCAACTCAACCAGCTACTCTAAATAAACTGATTGACAGTTGAAGAGCATTTTGTACAATGTAGCTGTTAACAACCTGAACAATAAAGTACATAACTTTTATAATGTGTCGTGACCTTCAGTAACGATAAGTTTGTTAAAGATCCGAAAATTCATTTAAGCCAAAAATCCGTTTTTTAAACAACATTTTTTAAATAACAAACAAAACAACTTGGACGGCTTTCCTGGTATTAGCTAATGATGTGAGATTTTCAATGGTACATATGGTATTTCTTGTATTTAGGAATCTTTGCGTTAGAACTTTATTCAAAAATTAAACGTAACACAAAATAAATATGTTAGTTGTATAATGACGGGTTGTTCATAAAATGACCTTACACTTGAAAGTCTCGACGCATTGATTTATATACTAGAATAGTCGATGTTTGTTCCACTGCGTTTCTTATTCAAGTGTAAAGCTAAAATTCACTATACAAAGCTAAAAATGTGTACTCGAAGAACAAAAAGGAAACATTGAAAAAGTCAATCTGAGTCAAAAGTTTTTTAACGCAATATCAACAGCAACAGGGGCAGTGAAAGGAGGCATAAATTATGAAAAGCGTTAGAACATTTTTCATAGCTTTCATTCGTTTGATTGCTTATACAAATGGGGCTCTTCTTGTTTTTTGTTTTTCTTTTTTCACTCTGTTTTAATTAATTCATCAGCCGCGAATTTAAGCGCAATCAACGCCCCAACAACAACAAACAGCAAATTCCAAAAGCCAAATAAACACAAAACAACTCAGACTAGCAACGAAAGTTACTACGTAATAAAAAGAAATAAACCAGTAAAAAATAATAATAAATAAATTGAAACAATAACGAAAGCTGCTGATGGAATCGCTTCAACAATTGATGTTGTACCCATAATATTTATTGTTTTTCTGGTTTGTGAATTTTTAATGAAATGCGAGCTTCAAATCAATTATGATGCCGCCTTTCCGGTCTATCCTCGGTTGCTTAGTCTGCCTGTTTAGTGGGGCGGAATATATCCCACTAGAAGTTTTTCTGTTTATTTTCCTAATGCCATCGTAAATATTTCAGAAATTACTTAAGATTTCGCATAATTTGAATACTGCCTGCCCAACCATTCACAGAGTGTTTGAGAGCACGCTGTCATTCGCTTCCAGTTTGCTTAATTATAATCCTTACACATCATCAAAGACAAAGCGGCACAGACTGAGCATCAACTTTTGGATGCCACATCAAAATTTCGAACCCATCATCTTAATTGTGTGTGTATTTGTGGGTTGTGTGTGTCTGTGAGTGAGCGAAGTACAAGCCAACGAAAGAATGACATTCTGTGTAGACACAAAGTTTGCTTTGATTGCCGTCGGCTTAGATTGTGTCATCAGCCGCACAAGCAGTTGCTCATTCCTACCCCAAGCCCTTCCAGCAATAATCATTCTTACTATGCCACACCAACCGAACCCAACACTCTTTGATAGCCGGACGTGGTACTTATGCTTTCGCATTCGTTCATTAAAATTCAACAAAATTGTTGCCAAATTAACTCAAACATAAGCGAGCTGTAAAATTTCCATATTTCCTCTCTCACTACTGCCAAGGCAGAGGAGTTTTATTTACATACACAATGAGAAGAGACACAAAACAGCAACTTAAAAAAGCAAAACAAAATATTTAAAAAGAAAAAAAGCTACAAAAAAAATAATAAACACCGAAAAACCAAAAGGTTTAAAATCCTTCCAAACAATTCACTTCGCAAATATTTTCCATACAAGCAAAACAACAAAGTCAAAAATTCTATTGCATTTAAAGTGTTAATGGCGTTGCCAAAGCCAAGTAATGTCATTGTACGCATTTAAAAAAAAGTTTCATAGTTTCATAGTTTATGTTATTATTTTATTGCGCAAAAGTTAGATAAGCAGAAACATAGATAGATAGACAGGTAGATGCAAGTTTAAACCTAATATTATATAAACAAATACTAAAATTAATACGAATTTAATGCGTAACTAGCT
Organism: Cacoxenus indagator; assembly: GCA_035041755.1. NCBI lineage: Eukaryota > Metazoa > Arthropoda > Insecta > Diptera > Drosophilidae > Cacoxenus > Cacoxenus indagator. The sequence goes on from JAWNKX010000400.1 coordinate 8,874,247, forward strand.
GCTAGGGCCTTTGACTAATAGGGCGTATAAGGATATTTCTGATTCGCCAAATACAATCGTTCAGTACTGAACTTCGACGACAACTAAGGTATGTTTACATAAATCAATTCGCTGAACAAGCAAGGATCTAAGCAAATGTCGCTAATGGTCAAACAGTTACAATAGATCTTCATATCGACGACATACTAAACCAAAGCCCGAATAGTCGATTGATGATTCAAAAGTCTCTTTAAGTGCCTCAGACACTGTCACGCATGAATGTTTAATCAATTGTGTACGTATGTATGAAACTGCGTCATGTAAGCGTCATGCAATCGCTCAATCGTTCGTTTCTTATGTGTGGACGTTGTGAAGCATAAACCAGAATGAAACATTTGTATGGGAAGCGACGCGAACGACTTCGAATAACTTCGTGCACTAGTCAAAGCGACTCTCGCATGACCAAGTACCACACCGATTCTGTTATGCTCCAAGGATCGTACATGACACGCATATATTTTATTAACACTATAACAAAGAGGGCGCACTTTAAAAATAAGATTTGTAGGTGGTGGACTAACGAAACATCAGAAACTTGTGTGGTCATTAACTCAATTTCGATTGTTATTTTTTCAACAGCGGCCGTCGTCATTTCCTATAAATTTTTTCATTATGCAGACTTTTTTTTTTAATTTTGAACAATCGTGTGCCTCTAGATTAGAAAAGCTCAATTATTTTCTCCAATCTCAGTGAATAGTATAAAAATGATGGTAGCTTGAGTGGAGACTTTATTCATATTAGAAGTATCATCATAATTCAATATTCTACTTTTTTTCCAATTATTATCTTTTTTTTTTAGACTGAGTGAATAGTGCTGTGCCCACTAGTTTTTAAACAGTACGTCTGAGCTCCATACCAAGAAGGCGTACTTCTCTTGAACAGTATTGGTGGCAGCTCCCACCTAACAAACTTATTTCGAATATTCCTGACACAGTCGTGTCATTCATGCTCAACAGAACCTGGAATCATTTGCTAAGATCTGCTAGGATATTTTATTTTACAAGAGCCCCACTTACAAGTATGATATGCCAACGATTGCCCTTTTTGAATGACTTTTACGAGGCACGACTTTCATAGATTGAAGTGACGTTGCTGACAACATTTGGAAATTCGTTTAGAGTTGCTGCAGTCACTACGTTGGCAATTTGGCATGAGTCCATATACGAGCATTTGCTATACATTTGTCTTTATATTCCCATAGAAATGTGGCAATTTGAATAAAGTACCTTTAAGCCAGAAATTATCGAACAAAAATTCGACCGTGCTGTATTAAATGTTTGTTAAATCTTAGTATTGATAGTTCAAAGTTCAAAAAACTGGGATTCTTGATGTCAATGGAAAAAATTTAACCAAAAAAACTTTAACAAAAATAAGAATGCAAAAATAAAAGAATAAAATGCAAGTACGTAAGGTCGCCATTTTTTACTTGGCATAGCGCCATGTTCGCCATGTGCGCACTTAAAAATAATTTTTCTTACTTCGCTCCTTTGTATTTTTCCACATGTCTGCAAAAGTTTTTGATGCCTCTGCTGCCACTGCGCCTAAAATCATCGTCGAAAATGGTGATAATTTATTATTGACTGCCTTCTTCTTTTCGGTTTACGCTTTATTTGCCTTCTTGGCCTTATTCGTTTAAGTGCACTTTTATTCTACTCCGATTTTCTTTATTTTGTTTGCATTTGCTCCACGGCGCAATCGGCTTTTCTTGCGCATTCCTTATGAATTCGTTTTTTTTTTTCATTTTACACTCGAATTGATTCAGTCTGCAAGCATTTCGATTTTATTGGGCCATTTTAATTTGACAATTTATTTTTGAAACGTCTGCAAATGAACTCTTCTCGAAAAACAACAACAACGCCAAAAACAATCAATCGACGTGCAGAATAAAAATAAAAATAAAACTAAAAATGAAAATAAGAAAAAGCATATATATACAAACAACAAAATGGCTTGCTTTTTTGGCATTGTCCAAGCTCCATCCAACTCGCATCTCAATCAAGTAATCGGAAGCGATAAACAAAAAAATCCGTCAGCTGTCAGTTACACTAGGCGACTCCATCAATTTTGTGTTACTCTGCTCCGTGCATCGTGAACACTGTAAGCTTAATGAGAATACCATCAAATCGGCAACTTACTCAGATACTTTTGTTTTCGAATAGCTTGTGAGCGATGTTTCCAATAGTCTTATATCTAATTAAATGTCAGTGAAATCGAATAAATTTCATTAGCACAGTTGCATACAATGCATACAAATTTGATGATAACACTTGACTTGGCAACTATAATATACTCGTAACAAAGTAAAAGAGTTCAGGTGTATAGCTCCAAATCACTCGTAGCTTTTGGCAATTCGATGTTTTGTTGTCATTATTTCAATTGCTTGCATTCAATCAGAGGCCAGCACTCGTTAATCTTTCTCGCTGTCGTGCATTGGCTAGGTGTAAAATAATACGCACGCCTTCCGCGTGACTTCCTTACTCAACACAGCCGTACATAGCAGCCACTTCAATTGCAACGCACCAATTACGAACGACAGCAGCGGCAGGTAAACCAACTGTCGTGCCATCCATGGCTCCCACAGCGACGAAGCATAATTAATCCTTTGAGATATCCAATTAAAACGAAACAAACAAACAAAACAACAACAAAAATGCGAAAACTTAAAGGAAAAGAAAAGCAACCTTTTGACGTTAGCAGCCTCAACGCCATCATCGTTACATCGTCGTCGTCATCAACGCCTTCTTCGTCGTTTTACTACTACCTATCTGCATGCTTATTTTGTCGCCTTCGTGGACGTCTTCGTCTTTCATTATGCAAGTGCGAGCAAACTATATAAATTATTATGAACAGAAAATGCCGAAGTGCAAAACTTTATAATTAAAATATAAAAAATATGTTTCCTTTCATTGCAATAAACAAGCCAAGACAAGCAAAACACGCCTTTCGTGCTGTCATTAACACTTTCATTATGTTATTATTAGTTACCATTTTGCTCATCTTTCTCCACCTCTTATATCGTTGTTTTTCAACAACACAACACACTGTGCAAGCTCACTATGGCGCTAGTTGCATGTCTCCCGTAGCAGCGTATTTTGCTGCACTTGTTAGAGTTCCTTAAGCCGATTTCGAATTTGACTTTCAGTTGGCGTCTTCTTACCCGTATTCGCTCGAACTCACACATTCAAATCAACCTGAAGTCTTGCTTTTGTGCACCTTATTCCTGTAGAACTACATGTTAACGTCAATCATTCCATTATTCACTGCACATGTATGCATTCTTCTGTGTCTGAGTAACGCACACGTAATTAGAAAACTTGCTCAAAGCAAAACGTGAATAGAGGCTTTTTGAGAATATAAAAAAGATATAATGATGACTTTAAACTGGAATGAGCTGAAACTAAAAGAAAAATGTATATTTATTAAATATAAAAATCTGGTGTGAGGTTGTCAAAGGCGAAGCGAAAGTGTTCTTACTAAAAGTTGATGACAAAGTCAGTTGAAATATTTGTCAAGAGAATAAGTCAATGATTTTTCAGAATTCTCAGTCAGTGCCATATATCTATGCCATCTGCTATCTGATGACCCTTGAAACCTCTTGCCTTTTGCATCACAAAAAGGTTGAGGAATTCCTATAATTCCAACTTTATATAACAAAATTATATATACTACTAGAGGGTACCCGGCGCGTTTCTGCCTCTTGGCGTGCTCTGCGAGTGGTGTGTTGTATCCCAGGGCCGCGTGTTTTCGTTCTCACCGCCTTCCCTTTCTCACTCTCTCTCTCAGGGAAACTACTGAACCACTAAAATTTCAACACAAGAGACTTACAATGAGACTTACACAAAAACATTCGCCAGTCTTTAACGTCTTTTATTTTATTTATTAAATTAAACATAATATAAAAAAATATTACATCTAATATACAAAAAGATGGCGACCTACGACACTGGAAAAATATTTATTCCAAATTTCATACCGATCGACTCCACGACTTCACAAAATTGATAGAACAGAAGAGAGAGACACACAAACCTATTTATTCTCCTATTCTACTGCTCTCACAACATCAACGGCTCTGTGTTGTTATTGTAATTGTAACGTGACTAACATATTTTCCAAATGATACCACCGGCACTATTTTGTTAAAAATCTGATTGTGCACATCTAGCGAAGAATACCTTTCAATTGGTAAAATCGGTTCAGTGGTTTAAACAATAAATGTAAAACAAAAAATGTGTTTGTTTAATTATATAGATAAATCATAGAATATTATTATACGATTGACTTGAGAACACCGCAAAATCAGTGTAGTTAGCCTAATCGAAGCTCCTTAATTTAATTTACGAGCTTTTTGAAATATTTCCATACTTTAAAAATTTTATAGAAACCATATTGAATGAATGAATAAATAAACGTACTTTCATCGTGCTAAATATCAAACTTGTTCTCGTATATCGTCAAAAACCAACAAGCAGTTGAAAAATCACTCATGGGTTGCTTAGGGAAATTCCTAAACAAACAAATTGTAAAAAAACTAAATAAATGAAATATAAATGAAGGCATACAGAAAATCTATGAAAACGCCCATAAAATGAACAGCAGCCACTAAACCAAACGCAAAAATCAACTAAAAGCAAGAGGAACGTTTAACTCAAATCGATTTCGAGTCGTTGCCATTTTAGATAGCTTTAAACCCTAAAAAAATAATAAAAAAATGGGGGAAAGGGAAAGTGAAAAGAGGAGAATAAGTATAGATGTGTTGAGCAAACAAATGTTGAATCATGACCGAAACACCAGCAGCCTGGGAGCAAACAGCGTCGAACTGGAGCGGATGGCACAAAACCGAAAAGACTCATTGCTCGCACACTAGCCATATGTTGTCCGATTTGTCGCTGTTGTTTGTATAGTTGCGTTCCATTTTTTATTAGAAACAACATTGAACAATAAAAGTACAACCAAGCCAAGTCGGTGACGCTATTGGAAAATGGTGAACATATTTGTCCCTGGACAGCAATTATTGTTATCGTTATTGGCATCGCACGAGATTGACTGAAATTTATTTATTTTTTCCGTTCCTATTTTTTTCTTTTTTTTTTGCTTCTTTTTTTGTTGTTATTTGAGTGCGAACCAAGAAAACAAACAAAGCAAGGCAACTACGCACTCAGATTCAACAACAACGAGCAGAGTTTTCTCAATGTTCGTCATGGTCTAGAGAAGTCAACACACGTTGTCAGGCTGGGGTAAAGAATGAAATTTGCAAAACCCCCAACAACAAAGACACAAAAAGCATAGCGATAGCAGTTGAAGAACATTTGAAATTCGTATTTTGTACTCCGCATGGTATCTGTTGTATCTGTTGTAACTGTTGTAACTGTTGTAACTGTTGTACGGTTGTGTATTAAGAAGTGCGCAGCAAAGCTGCCTATTATCTGTCAGAGCCAACAACTGGCAAAAAGTGACAATGTTAGAGCGAAGACAACCAACCAATATCACAGAGCATTTCGGCCTAAACGTACAAGCCGCATAAACGGAGGTGTTACAGTTGTTTTGTTCTATTCTGCATCTCTTCATTCCTTTCAGCTGTTTGCTTATTCGGTGGTAGGTGCAGTTCTCGTCTAGCGTCGAGCATATTTGTTTGTTTGGCTTGGCCACCGTTTTACCTTCCCACTCCTTATTAACTCGATTACTATACATACACAAATCAAACGTTATTTGTAAATTCGCCCCAATCGTTTCGACTTAATCTCGTTTTATGTCAGAAAATATCAAATGTTTTTTAATTAACCTCAACCTGTTTTAAACGTGCTACCTTTGGCATTCCTTGAGTTCATTGTGATTTTTGCTGTCAGTATTACTGTGCATAAAGTTCTTCATATTTCTGGTTATTGAATTTTTGATTTCATTAACGAAATGCATTTCGATTGCGTGCGCTTTCAATTAAGTCAATTTCAGTTAATTTCAATAAAATAACTTCATTTACGCTAGCGCAGTACAGCGTACATATAAAATATTTTAATTATCTCATCATACACGTAACGTAAGTCGACCATGTACGAATATAGTAAGCCAGAAATTAAACCATTTAATTCATTAATTTAATTACATTGTAAAAAAGAAATCAAAGTCTACGTCTGTCAAAGCGTGAATTCACAATCTGTTTAACATAAAAAGAGCTCGTAAAATGTAACGACCTCACTTTAAGCAGTCAGAAATCAACGCGGCGTATACTCGATTCAAATTTTGACATTGACGTTGTGGCCACTGTTTCTTTTTATTGCGTATACGTTAAACCATGAAGAGCTTATAAACAAACGTGAGCTTGATTTTCGCATTTCGCAATTTTCACTAATTTTTTAATTCCCCAAAGAAAGCAGCAAAAAGAGAAAGCGTTTACTTCGGCTATGACAATATGTTATTACTCTTCAAGAAAATTGAGAAATGTCACAATTACTCTATACTCCTAATGCAAATATCATAGCTGTACAAGTATTTACTATACTTTGTAAAAATATTTTAAGTTTGATTTACGAACAAACATGTTACTCTGAAATAAAATCCCAAACCACACACTCTTGCCAGAGAACGGTAACGGGTGACTGCAAAAACGTTCAACACCCTAAAAAACATGGCTTTGCGTTCAAACGATCAAACTTCTTTCGAACACACATATTCGGTCTTGATTTTAAATCAATCAAACCATGTGCTCTTGTTGGCTCTGTGATTTTACCCAACGGTCGACTCATTCACATCAGTTGAGCAGTTTGTTCGTTTACCTCGACATGACGGTGATGAAAAGTGTGTCACTCACGGCAACTACAAGAGAAAACGGCCCGCTGAAGCAAGCAGTTCAAAATGTGTGCAAGCGAAGACTAACAGCCAGGAAGGTTTTGCTGTGCATTTTGTGGGACTAGAAGGGAATCATTTACTATGAGCTGGTTCTATATGGCCAAACACTTAATTTGAAACTCTGTCAACAATTTGAAGCTAGCGATTGCCAGGAAGCGACCAGAATTGGACAAAAGAAAAGGTATTATTTTTCACCAGAACAACGCTAGACCACACACGTCAATGATGGCTCCCCGGAAATTCAAAAAGCTTAGTTGGGAAGTCCTAATGCATCCACCATATAATTCGGATCCGCACCAAGTGACTATCACCTTTTTTGGCATTATACAATTTTCTGGTGAGAAAGAAATGAATTAAGTGGAGAGCTGTGAAAACTGATTCACAAAATTTTTTTTTTTTTGTGAGAAGCTCTGTTTCTTGAAATTATCCTTAAAACGACAACAAGTCATTGAACAAGACGGGTCATATTTGACCTAATTCGGAAAAGCAAACCTTATAATATTAAATTTGAAAATAGGGTAAATATAATGGATTTACTGAACCTAATATTATCTTAAACTAACATAGTCCGCCTAACGTTCTGCGCTTTCCGGTATTAGAAAAGAAATTATAAATTAAATAAAAGTACAAAAATCCACATTTTCAATGGTGTTAGCAAGAAATTTGCTTTATTCAAGCTATGAGAATAAGAACCTCCGCATTCTTTGAATTCTACGTTGAATATCGTCTCATGAACAACATTGCGTTGCATTGCATTGAAGAAAAAAAAAGACGACGAATATTGCGCACAAAACTTTCGATTTTTAGTTAAACATTTATTTTTTTGTTTTCATTATTTTTCTTTGACAGACTTTCGATTTCGAATTTGACATACTTTTCAAAGGAAAATTGAAGAAGCAAAATTGATTTTATACAAAAAAGTTGGATGGAATTAACCAAGTTTCGCGGGACTTTTTTTTATATATTAGTTATTATGCTATTCGTGTTGGAGATGAGTCGTACAAATCAGAGATTATTAAAGTCGGTCGTGCCAGGTTATAAGTAGTGTAACTAACTAGACATTTTTGTATGTATAAGTGATAAAAAGTTATTGGACGATAAATTGGATGATTGTTTTGGCGAATATTTAAGAAGTATAAGTTTCCCCCCAACATAACTCCATCCTCCTTAATTGTTTCATTTAATATGCTTCCCTCTTGTGTTGAGGCAAAGAGTTGTAATCACCTTTAGAATGTTCTCTAGAACAAAAGGTTAGGCGTCTGACATATTTTTAAAACGATGCGTTTTAAAACAACTAAATTGGACTGTTTTGATTTTACTCAATGCCCAACAATCATATACACAAATATGTGAATAAGTAATGTTCGATCACTGATGCTGATTTTATTTAATGCTGAGTTTTGTGACATGATTAAGAGTTAATAAAAGTTTAGTGTATGATGAAATCACGAAAAAAGAGATATTTGCCATATGACAAAATGTGTCATAACAAGAGTCCTAATGCTTTATAACTTCAAAATTCTTCAAATACTCTAGCTTAATTATTAATGAAGCACTCATAATTAATCGGTTAATGAATATCACTTCGAACGAACCGAAAATGGTCGACGCAGGATTATAATATCAATTAATCTTAGGACTATGAAATTTTCATATTTTTCATTTTCATGTTGGCCTATAAAAACTAAGTAGTCCGTGATTGCAGCTCGTTACAGCAAGATATGTACTGGTTTTCTTGCAAGAACTAGCATTGTTCCTTTTATACGAAATGGTTTAAATATTCACCTATTTAAAGCAGTAGCTTCGTACAACAGGCAAATTGGCATACGATTGCAGATAGACTGTCTGGATGGCAAATAATTTACGAGTATAATTATTAGTCCATGAGTTTTCTAGGTATCATGAATTAAGCTACTACATTAAGGAGAATTCAACTTATTCTGCACTATATATAGTGCATAAAAGTAACGAAGAAAGAAACATAAGTCAACACAAGCACGCTATCTTACACAGAAATCAAGGTTGGAACGGAAAAGGGTTTAATTGTCGTCGCTTTTAAGTGCCCACGAACAAAGCTCAGCCAAGTAAGTCATCAAAAGTTATTGACGCGCATTCCAGAATGGGGTAGTTTTTTTTTTTGTATCGTTGTCATTCGAGAAAAAGTGGAACACTTGTGAAAGAACATATAAAGTAAATTACATTATATAACAAGGCTGAGTTGAATAAAACACTTGAAAAAAATAAGCCGTTTATAAAGAAGTGTGCGGGTGTGTTGCCATTACAATTTTTATTACTCTTTTTTTTCTTCTTTGTAAATTCAACTCTTTTTTGAATTCAACCTCTTCGTGAATGCAATTAAAATTGTGGTAATTCATTCTACTTTCATTGTTATTATTATTGTTACAATTTTTTATTTTAATAATGCAGCAACTAAATGAGGCCTAAAGCAGCGTGTTTTCAAAAACGCATTGATGCAAGAAAAGAGTAGAAAATAAAATTAATAAAATTATTTAAGGAACAACTAAGCTGTGGAATAGAGAGATACAACGCACGACAAGGCATTGGCAAATCAAAAGCGCAGCTTGCCAGACTTGTGTCGACAAGTTGACCTCGCTCTTGCCAGATGCAGGAATCAGGCAGAAATTGTTAGTGCTTGGGTTGTAAAGCTGGGCCAAGTTACAACACTTGAAAATTGCGACTTTATTGCTTTGCTCGAACGCAATAACTGGCCCAAAACGAAGTCCAACCAGCTGACAAATGGCGGCTCATACTCGTAAAAGGAGTGTGCCAGCTATTTAGCCAATTCGAATTTCATTGCTCAAGCGCGAAAAAATACGTAACCAAAAACAAAAATAAAGAAAAGAGAACATACAAAATAAATCCTTTTTCTACTATTAATTGCTTTTTTCTTGTATTTTCATTGTTTCATTGCTTGTGCGCTACCATTACATGAAAGTTAAGCATGTTAGGGCGTAGCACTGAGTGCGACCGCGTAAAAGAGTTTTACGTTTTAAATTAAAGGCTGCCACGGGCAGCAGCTGACACCATTGCGCTACGAACGTTTGAGGTCAGTTCGATGGCACGAACTGACACAAATGGGCAATGAAAAAATTATATTAAAACAAAAAAAAACGCTAACAAACTGTAACTCGCAGTGGCAGCAGGTACAAGGGGCAAAGCTTCTCGCACCAGAATTGCGCTGCCGCAGTTCGCGACCAGCGGCGATCAACGCCAACAAAACACGAATCTTTGCCAAATGTGCACCAAAGGCCAAAACAATCGGACGCTTTTGTTATTGCTACCGAGCAAAGGCAGCCAAAGTGAAGTGAAACGCACCACAAGCTGTGCGGGTCCGCCCACTTCCATTACTTCTCGTTTGCATAGAGTCGCGCCTTATATTTTCCAATTTTTACGCTGGTCCAGATTTTGGGGCGCTTTTTGATGATTTAGTTTCTGCCCCTCCGCTTTTTTTGTTCTTGATTGCTGTCACAGTTTTTCGTCGTTTATCGTCAAAAATTAATGTTTCCACTTGACCAAATTCTGCCAACTCAATTCGTTAAATAACGCACACTCAATTCTGGGCATTTAAATATGATAAAAGTCGGTTCCTACTGCCCTTGAGAGCCAAGCTAGAAAATAAAAAAATAAATTGCAATTTTTTTTCTAACCCTTTGGGTAAACAATTAAATCAGAATGTCTGTTTAACTGGGGCATTTTTTTTTTGTTCTCTTCTCAATTTTTATTTACTCTTTTCTTTCTTCCTTTTTTATTGAAGAATGATTTTCATAATTTTTAGTCGGCTTAACCTAGCAGCTACTGCCGACTGATGCTTCGCAAAAAAATACACAAGTTATAGAAAAAAGACAGAAAAACTTGGATAAATTTCATCTCAAACGATTATCATAATTTGGTTATATTACTCAAATTTAATATGCTCAATATAAATATGCACGTTGAACATTTCAAGGCCATAAGAAAATCTATTCCATCTATACATACATCATCGAAAAAAATCCCGAAATTTGTGAACCATTTAACAGAGCCTCCCCAAATCATTATCATCATATTTCATAAAAGCTTTCCGGTATATGAGTAAATTATTATTTTAAAGACTTCAAGATCTTAAGACGTTAAGATCTCTAAGTTCCGGATTGACTTCTATAATAGCATTAAATAATTTTGTCGAGATTACTGACTCCGCTTAAATAATTATTTCTAAAAGAGAAGAAATAGAAACAAATGCAATAAAATGTTGATAGTCTCTTCAATATTTTTTTTTATATATATATATATTTTATCGCACAAATCAAATAAAAAGACTTTATCTCTGTTTTTTTTTTTCTTATTAAAAAATAAATAAAGTAATATTATAAATAGTTCCTAAACCAGTTAACAGTTTTCATAATTCTGGGCAGAACAAGCTGGCGTTACCAAAATGCTTTCATTTTATTTGTTCATTTTTAACCCGGTATGGACTTAATTTAAGTTTTTCATTTATTCAAAGGTTTCAGTTCAAACTGCTGGTGTCGCTGCGCCTGTCCATAATTCTGTCATCTATCAAGACTAGTAAAAGCCAATGATAATACCTACAAGAGCACGTCCATAACCTTGCAGTTAAGATGCTAAATAAACGCACACACACCCGATACCAAAGAAGTCTTCGCCTCCACAAAAGGCAGAAACCAACTAAGCGTGCCATATTTTGCACATTCGCAGCGCAATCGAGCACAAAAGAAGGCTGGTGTAAAAGAGAGAAAGTTTGAAGAGTAAAACCATTTTCAACCCGCTTCAACGCTTCAAAAATACTCATTAGTGTGACACCTCGTGGGAATTCCCAAAAGAATATGCATGCAGAGCTTCGCCCTTCAACCTGAGGGCGTATTACAAGCTTAACTCTGACATCAGCCTTACACATATCTCTATTAAGCTCACTCTCCTTTACACATACTCTCCATCACGCACACTCTCCCTTAATCACTTTAGAAGCTTCCTTAATTTGAAACCTTCAGGATAGGCATTTTCAATTATTAAATTCAAACATTTTTCCCTTTCAAGTATCTAATCCCTTTCCCTAATCAAGTACATGATTACATTAAATACAACTTTATAAGTTGCGTATTAAGTCGAAATGAAGAGAGTTCTTAAAAATCATGTATGTCTAAGACAAACAAGCCTTCATATGAAAGCGCCAGTTGATGAGAAAGGGAAGAAAGTTGTTCATAGTTATACGGAATAAAGAGGTATCAAGGCGTGTTAAGTAATCAAATTCTAAAATCCCAAGACACAAAAAAAAACGCTTAACTTTTTACTTTACGCTGACATTTCCGATAGTAGCCCCATTCTCATAGCATAAACGAGCGAGCTAATTTCACAAAGTTTCTGCATAAATTATAAAATTTTTATTTTCAAAATACTTTATTTTAATATTTTTTTTTAGTTCTTACTTTAATCTAGAGCAAGCAGCATTTTCATTTGCTAATCAAATAAAAGTTTCCTGCGCAATTTTTTGTCTATCGTATATCGTATTAAGCATGTTCAACTACTTCATAGTGTTTACGTGTGTGCATGGGTCTGTGCGGATTTCGGTCCTTCTTCGACTGTCAACTGGTGTCATTAGATGCCGCCCATTGCTAATTACTCGCTGAAATCCTTTTAATGCTATTACCACAACCCCCAGCCACAACGCGTCTTTTTCGTACTCTTTTTTGACGGTTTCTTTATACGGCTTTTGGTGCGCCGCGCTGTGCGGTCAACTTGACTAATGAACCGCACATTAGTGCAGGCACAGCGAACATGCCCCCAACCAACCATAGCCATCATTTGATGGCTACGGAGTAGTACAACTTGGTCTGACACCAACTCACAAAAATGCATTTGGCGGTCGTCGTTGCTTAAACGCAAACAATTTCACTTTGTGCTCCAATCGAACTGCCACAAATTCCAAGGCACACAAACAGACACACACACAGTGTTGACTTTATTTTTGGTTTTCTGTCGATGCAAAGCCTTGCTAAACTTTTTCTTTGCTTTTCTTCTCTTATTTCTCGAGATCTTCTCTCTTCACTACTTGCTTTTCTTCTACTACTTTCAGGTTTGATTATATTACTTCATTCAGAAAAGTTTGCGCTCGTGCTGCCGTGATTTGCTTTACACTCATTCGCTTTGACTTTACGTGAAATAAATTAAAAAATTATTGGAGCGAGCCGCCAAGCCAACGGAATTCGGCCTCAATCATTTAACAAACCGCAATTAAATTGTGCACTCATCAAATGAAATATGTACGTCGCTGACTAATGGGTAAATTAGATATCCGCAGTCAAGTGAGGCGCAGGTGAATAGCAATGTAATTACGAATCACAAAGTGAGCAACGATAATGTTGCGGTTGGCAAACTTCGAAACCGACGGCATAATCTCCATTTAAAGGCGATTAGCAAGTGCCTTAAAATGTTTTCTGGGCAATTAAATGCAAAGAGATACAACTACAGATCCCAGCCATCAGCAGCGAATGCAACCATGCGAACACTCACTGAAACCACCAGCTGCAAGTCCAAATACTCATCAATACAACACACAAGCTACGCAGGCAGAACGCATCCTTAAACTGAATTAGAGCAGAAATTACGTTTATGAATATGGGCAAATGCTGAGTCGACATGCGTTGTATTGCTTTAATGGGCACTGCCATTATTGCCCCTACCAGCAGTGCGTAATCAATATCAATTGCCATGTGCCATCATTAAAGCCAGTCTCGACACATGCAGCAGCAGCAGCAGATGCAGTGCCGTTCCTCTACATTTCGAAGGCGTACAGAAACATCATTCGAGTTCAGCTCAGACTACTGCAGACACAATGCCAGACAAATTTCCATACCCTATTGCTAATTAACATAAGAGCTCAGTTTAGCAAGCAGCGCAATTAATTGATGCAGCTACAACAAATATCAACGGCAAGAATTCAGAGGTCCGAATGTCATCTGAATGATGGGGAAGCTGAACGAAAATCACATAAACGGCATACACCGAATGCTGTGAGTAACTTGGCTTATTTCATGTAGATTTCACGCCTTTCAGGCTGCCTATACATTTGTATACATTTATGTATAGAAATACTTTTTTGTTTTCATATCATTCAGCATGTGCCATTTGCCCATCGTCGTCAATATAAAGGGCAGTCACTATCATTGCAACTGTTATACGCACTTGTGCAGATTAACTTCTCCCGCAACCCGGTATAAGTTTAAATCTATAATCCTGTGTGAGCATATGAGCATATCGTCAATATAAGGGTGCTATATCATGGCCACATCTAGGACCTTCTAATTTTGAGTTTTTTTAGAGTTTGTATATACCATATAGGAGCAATAGACTGCCCAAGTTTTGTCCTTCTTGCTATAAACCTGTATAGGTAGTTTTCATATACATAGACGAACAAACAAATGAATAGTTGGACTTGGCTAAATCAACGCATCTTGACGACTCATTGTGCTATAAACTTTATCACAAGGTCATTATGTAAAACAATTCACAAAGTGAGAAGAGTATACTCGTACTATTATAACTTTTGGGTGAGCTTCGTAGTAAAGTAATCAAGCATAAAAAGCCTACACCTAGTGTTGTCTACAACCTAGAGAAATTTTAGAAAGTCCAAAAAGCTTTAAGGAAAGGGACATAAATTAAGCAAAGCTTTCAAAAGCTTCGCAGGGATTACTGTCTTGCAACCCAACTTTTTTGATTATATGCTCAAAGAAAAAGTTTTAAAACTTTGGGCAAGCAAGCTTTCTTTAGGGCAACAGAAACGCCTGAGTTGCCAACTAACATGGGCTAAGTTTTCCGAAGTTACATTATAATATCAAGGGCCCAGGAGATGCTCGAAATTTTTTGTGTTGGTAAAATCTTGGAATATATTCCATTTGTAAGTGGCATAATCTTATGCATAAATACGTCATTAAAGCAAATTCCATAAATTCATTAATTAAATATAATTGTCAATACAGGCCAAGTAGAAAAAGGGGACTCTAAAGTTAGAAGATAATTTAATTCGCATGTAGTTGACTTATAAATAAGCCTAATTTTTTTCTTTTGTACAGAAGAGTTGTGTTATGGAACACAATTCTCCAAACACTTTGAGTTTGGGGTCAGTTTAACGGTTCACAAGTCGGGATGAAGCTGTACGGCCAAGTGAAAGTGCGCAAACAAACAATCAAAGAAAAAAGGTCAACAAAAATAAATTCGCTTCGATGTAGATACAAATATATCAAAAAGCATATAGAAGACTTTCAAACAGTTCGGTTTGGTTGATTACAAAGCGTTGCTTTATGATTAAGATCGGCGGAGCAAATCTAGAACGATTCTATCACTTAATAAGCCGTAGAGCAACTTATTTCGCTTTCTTAGATTCCTTCTTTTTGTTGGTATTGCTGTTCTCCTTCGAATCCTTTTTCTCAGTTTTCTCTTCGGGATGATCTTCATAGGCGAACAATGTCTTCAGTTCACCGCGCACTAGTGCCACGTGTAGCGGTGTACCCATGCAGGCGGGTACTAAGTACAGCAAAGCCGGCTGTGCGTGTTTAAACAAATGCATAACTAAAATGGTTGCCAATAGACCAAGGAAGTAGGCTGCTAATGATGAGTAGAAATAAATGCGCATCTTGCGTTTCTTGCTGTGATCGAAGCGTATGAGCAACGCAATGAAGATGCCCGGAATGACAATGTCACCCAGCCCAAGCATAGCAAAGTTCGAAGCGCTCAGACCGTGTTCGATAAGGTCCTGTGGGAACACTAGCGCTAATGAGCGCGTCGAAATTCTTGGCTACAGTGACCATGTCATGTAAGAAGAGGCCACTAAGGAGTATAACACCCGTTTCGAAATTATTAGGATGCAGCATCTCAACGCCATTGAAAGCAAAGGCGAGGCCGAACAGATTATTGGCGATCCAGTGTTTCTTTAGCAGATACCAAACGCCAATTACCGACGATATGACAAGACAAACAATGTCGTGTGTAGAGAATTTATAGTTGATGAGATCCTCCTTTTACTTACCTTCGCCCTTTATAAAGTGTATATGGAATTGTACTTTGGCACCGCCGTTGGCATCAGCGAATTGATGACCGGACTCAGCAGATGCGCTAATGAAATTACGCCCAGCACAAAGAAGTAGCCAGTCAGCATTAGATTGATATGTGCTTTCGAGAAGATATTAAAGAACATATACCGAGCAAATAGCTCTACTGACGCAATGATTTCAAAGAACATTGCATCCTTTTTGGTCATCGTGTCTGCTTTTTCACCAGTCGTTTTCTTTAGTTTGTGCAACTTGACCGAACCTATCGAGCCGAAAACAATCGGCAGCATCGCCATTATAACCAGGCTCGCGTACGCCACGATCACCTCCGGCGTCGAGAGCTTCTTTTTGTTCGTTAATGTTTCCGTTACATTTTCTACCGTTCCTTAAGCACCTCACTTACAGCCCCCCATTTTTGCAGATTCGTGTTAAATAAGTAAATGTTAACACAATTTTGGAACACTTTAAATTGAAGCTATCGCTTTGAATGCACCAAAGATAAAATCACCACCAGTAAAGCACTAAACTTTCGATTTAAGTTAAACTTTTTGACAGACTTTCGATTTCGAATTTGACATACATATCAACGACAAACTGATCAAGAATTAATGATTTCACACACAAAAATCGTAAAGAATTTCCCGGCGTTCTCGGCACCAAACTTAGCCGCAAACGATGGTGTTCAGTCAAACGATGAAGAAGTCTATAGGCTTCAGACAGAAAAAAAAAACAGACAAACACCCATATATATGTATATATATTTATATATATATATAGATTTCAAATATATCACACTCTGATAAAATGAATTAAGGTCACGTGTAAGTACATCGGTTTTACACCCCACAATAGCCGTCAACAATCTTTGCACAAATCATCTTAAACGCACAGCAAATTCATCAGCGCTCAATCGAGCTAATCTTATTAACACAACACCAAGTGGGGCAAAAATAATGCAGGATTTAAGGAAAGTCGCAAAAGGCAAACCGACGACGAAGACTGCTTTGTGTCTGAGTGGGTACCATTCCTTGGAAAAATGTCAAAGGCAAAAATTTGACTCACAGAAATGTTAATGAAGTCCTTAGTACTTACAATTATTGCCAACAAACTGATAAGCAGTATGCCATCAATGAGAAACTGTGTAGAAAATAATTCTAATATAATATAAGTATGTATGTAGTTTGGCTATGTGTACTCATAATTCAAATCCCTACGTAGTTTGATTTGAAGTTCGAAGAACTATTTTAATTCTTCAGATGTAAGAGGCTTATTAGCATTTGCTTTGGATAAAGCTTAATACAACATTGACAATTGCACTTGTTTTGATAGCCCGACTGACAAGTTGCTATAGGGCCGTAAACCAAAACAGTGATAAATTCAAGATACTGGAATTACTGGATCGCATGGAAACCATAAGAGCGCTTGCTTGAATTTAGAGTCGTTTGAGAGCGAAGAGTTACACGGTACATCGATCGGTTCCTGAGATATGGTGTAAATCGAAATAGTATTTTTTTTTTCAATCCCAGCTACTGCAGAGCATCGTAGGTGCACAGTGTTATGTCCAGAAATCTGTTATTCGACGAGACTTGAAGATTCACACAATCAAAGAAGAAATCGTCAACCTATCAATCAATCTACTGCACAACAGTTGACAAACACGTCGCCTGAGGGAAGCCACCCTAGACCTCCCATTCCACAACAGTCATAATCACTTAAACATTTAATGAACGATTTGAGTAGTGGACTCTACACGAAAAATAAAGAACTTTGGGCTGTAAACGAATTCCGTGTTTATTTGAGTGTTGTTCGTCAGAGAGCAACTGACATGAACCTGAACAACTTATTATAATGTTAGTGTGTAAAACTAGTATAAAATAGACATTACTTTATGTTATTCATAATGATACAGCCCGACCTGACTGAATGTTCAGCATAAAAGAAGAGCAGCCATTTTAGTAATTGGCTGTTTGAATATACCACAAGAACTTTGCCTTCTTCACCAGGATGTGTTTTATAGAATCTACATTTGTTATTATACGACAGCAATACTGGATTTTTGGAGCTCGAAACATCATTAGGATAAATTAGGATTATTCGTTTATTTATATTGTAGCTTATATAAAGACTTGGCACTGCAAGCCGTGTTTGGTTTTTAATAAGTTCTTCATAGAATGATTATCCAAATTTCGCTGTAGTCAACTACTGCGCAAATGTCTTTTCCTGTGCGCACAACTAGATCAGGCTCGTTTTCAGTATTAACATTGTCACGTTGGCTTGTTGTAAGAGTCATATTAATTAAATTATGCTCATGTTGTTTCTTTAACATAAAAGTATGCCTCCGATAAGTCCTCGAAATGATATAGCTATATTATCTGTGGATATATTGCGAACTGCACATTGTGGTCTTGTAAAACTTGAGAATGAACCATGCATTATCTATTAGTAAACAAACCTTAAAAGTCCAACTTTCCTTAATTAATTATATTTTTGCTTCTGGGGCAAAACAATTATTAATATTATATTTATATTCCCTCATTGAAAATTGTGATTGTGATCCATGATTTCTTGCTGGCCATAAACGGAAAGGTTGTCCTATTTAATCCTTTAAATGAGTCTGATGTGACTTTTGCAATGTCATATTTTAACACCATGTGAAAGCGGAAACGTGTTAAGAAGTTTCTTGTTTGTAATTGAAACGAATTTCCTTTGCACATCAAAAATCTCTTTATTTGATATTGTGGGTATTCATACACATAAGTATTGTATATTGATATAGTTGATTATACAGTGTATTTGATTTAAAACATTTATTTAAAAACACTATTTGTGTGACATTAAAAGTTTAATAATCTTGGTTTTATTCTTTATGTTACTTTTCTTTTGTCTTCTTTTTTTTTTTTTTTTTTTTGTTTCTTTTATCTTCCTTTCTGGCTTTTCTATTACATATCAGGTGGCTATGTTGTCTTCGTTTTTGTTTGGAGTAGTATGTCATGATTAAAATTGTTTCAGTAAAATTTCAGAAATTTAGCTGTTTCTTCTTAATATGATTTTATTTTTTTATTTTTTATTCTTTGCTTATATTCTTGTATAAGAGTGTACATATTTATATATATACTTTGAGTTTTGTGTATATATAATTATAATCGTAAAATGCCAACATCAAAAGTTGATCAGGACAAAGAGAGAAGAGCACAAGTCTTACACAGTTTTGTTTGGAACATTTTCACTTATAGAGTTTTCTAGGGTTATTGATTTCTTTTTTATTACATAGAAAAAGTTAAATACTTCTTTATTTTTATTTTAGATGCATTTCTCTCTGTCCACATACACAGAGTTTTGTGTGTTGTAAGTTTTATTTTTACACAGTGGCAATGTAAAATCACAAAAACTATATATGTGTCCAAAATAATGTATATATATATGTATAAGTATATCTTTCTTAACTTTCCAGTCGTGAGCCATTACTATTTAGTAGACCATTTCAATAGAATGAATTTTGCAATATTTTACTTTCAATGAGTTCTTTCAGTTTATTATATAATTTATTTTTTAATTTTCAATCTTTCACCATATGCATCTTTATATTTGTATTTATGTTATTTTTATTTTTGTTTATGTGATTTTTATTTGTATTTATATGTGATTTTTATTTATTTATTTTTATTTTTAATTTAATTCTTTTTTCTTTAGTTTAATTATTTTATTTATTTATTTTATTCTTTTTTTTTCTTATTTACATACATATATATTTCAAAGATTGTCAATAGAAAATATATTTTTTAAATATTTATTTTCTACTTGCTCATGAGTAATAATGAATAATTTTAAATAACCGTATAAACAAGTATAACATCAATTTAACACCAATATAATTAATGTATTTTCTTGTACGATTCATACATTTATATTTATTTTCAAAATTTTAATCATAAACTTCAAATATGTTTTTATATTTCTTTTTATGTAACTGTTTTATCTGTTTTATCTTATACTGGCGGTACACCGATATGTTATCAGTTACGAGGAAAGGTTACCAATTAATTTTTTTACATTGTCTGATGAGAAACTTCTCATTGAAACTTATCTGAGCAACACACTCTTTCACTCCAACAAAGATGTATCGTCGAAACAATGGCGAATAAGTAGTCAAATCAGCCAAAAGAAATAGGGAAATTCAAATTTCTGAGATGTGCAGTTAAACGAGTATCTACTGTTTTCTAGCTTACATTCAGATACCTGATAGTCTTTATTATCCAAACCTCGTATATAATTGATATATCTGTTTTCATCTATTGTATGTTTGAATGTATTTATGCATTTATGGATGAATATTGTATATATAACATGGTAATTTAATTAATTCTTATGCAATAATTTAAATCATACGGCTTCACTATTTAGTAATTGATTTCGATC
The DNA here is from genome assembly GCA_035041755.1 of Cacoxenus indagator. Lineage (NCBI taxonomy): Eukaryota > Metazoa > Arthropoda > Insecta > Diptera > Drosophilidae > Cacoxenus > Cacoxenus indagator. The sequence continues at coordinate 8,894,607 of JAWNKX010000400.1, forward strand.
TTTAACCTTATTCATCTATTTTGCACTTTCTATACGACAGCCTCTCATTTACTTCTATGTTAAGAGCAAACTTTTTGAACTTCCAGTATCAGTTCTTTAAAGCCTTTCAAGTTTCTACGCCACACTTATCAAAAATAGGTACTCTTCATTGATATGACAAAAAATATGTATGTGTGCTTTTCGCTTATATGTCACTTGGTTACTATATCATTTTTCTGTGAATACGTCCAAACCAAATTATACACAATTCAATAGTAAATGCTAACTAAAATATTAAAAAGATCGTATGTTAAGTAACTGACAAATTAGGGGCGGCAATTCTGATAGAGCCAAGCTCTGCTTAATATATACACATGAGAAACTAGAACTTATTACAGTATTATAACTATATACTAACGGATTGTGAATATTTTTATATTTGCTCATATTAAGTTCGATAATTTAATAAGCACTAAGACTACAAATAATCAATAACAATACTCCTAACTAATATTAAAAACAGAAAGTATCTTAGAGATACGTACAAGCGTATTTGTATTTCATTTTGTAATAATGTAAGAACTTAATAACGCACAAATTCGTAGGTGCAACAACCATTAAATTATGAGTCTGCAAACTGCATTATTAAAGTACCGCGAGATGTGACAAATATCAGAAAAAGAAAGACGAGCCTTCAGAATTTAAGGTTTACTTCATACTCGAGTCTTGTAAGGACCTTGTCGAGGTTAACACACTCAAGCCTTTCTCCAATTTGTCGGCATCACCCGCTGAGAACCGGAAATTCAGAACTTGAACTCCGGCCTGCGAACCGCCAATGTTGTTCACACTCAGAAAGGAGCGATTTGTCTGGCGTTTGCCGCCTTTCCCGCTGATCGTCGTAGCTTCGAATTCGCCCGAATTACCGCGTGATCTTCGTCGAGACGTGGTGGCGAGGAGATCCCGACCTTCCACTCTATTGTTACTCACTGCGGTTGTGGGTGTAGTTCGTGTTCTGGTTATCGGTGAACACTCTACTTTGGTGCTTGGGAGATGCGTATATTCACCGTTTCGCGAGTGTTGTGCCCTCAAGGACGAGCGACGTGAGAGCGCAGTGCTATCGTTGCATTTACCACTGCCACTTAGCACTGCAACTGAGGATGAGGTCGTCAATTTACGTACATTTATGAACAGTGAATTATTTGAATCGCTGGTGTTACTGGAACTACTCGAGAGGCTCGAATTGCTGTTGCGATGTTGTTGTGTCGGTTGCTCAGTGCTGCTCCATCGTCGCAAATGGGAGTTTCCTTGTTTTTTCTTCTCGGACTCGCAAATCACCTTGAACTGGGTTTGATTGGTTGCCTTTGATGTCGTTGCCGTTATAATAGTAGACTTCTGCTGGAGCGGTTGTTGCTGAGGCTGATATTGTAGCTGCTGTGGCTGCAGCTGCTGTTGTTGACTGCGTTGTTCTTTTTGCTGTTGCTCTTGCGGCTGGTGAGTAATATTTGTCATTTGTTCTTCTACCTCATTCGAAAGTGGACTTGTACTCTCTGTCTGACAGCAACTCAGCCGGCTTGTGGAATGTTTTATGGGCCAACGAAAATCGTTTGAGTTCTCATCGTCAACTGGTGAGGAAGCTAATGCTGCCAATTTAGAGAATAAACGCTCCGCAGAACTGCTCAACATACCGTCTGCCGGCGAGATAACCTCTTCAATTGTATTCAATGGTGAGACCTGTAAAGTTTGCTGTCGTTGCCAAATCTCTAATTCTGCCTTATTTGGATAGTCAATGCCCAAAACACTCAGTACCAGACGAGGATGGGCCAGCACAAACCGCTCCATTGTTGCGAAATCCGGTGTATACGTGTCTGTCTGACACCCACGTGAGCGGTGCTTCTTTGGCGTCCCTGTGTTCGGCGTACTACCTTTTGAACTGGTTGTACTCTCACCAATACATTGTACTAGTGGTATTTGCCTTTCAGTACTGCAAATCTTCGCTGGATATGAGCTGCTGCGATGCATACCAGTCGCCGATTCATCTAGATCAACACCCATGCCAATGCCAGTGTTACCCAAACCAGCTGCACCGGCTACCTTACCGCCACGTGCTGCCACAGTTCTACTAATGTTGGGTGTCGACTGTCCCGGTGTCAATTTAAGCGAACTTTGCGATGCCATTGAATTCGAAGCCATGTCATGCAGAGTCTGTATAACATGGCGCACGTCCGCGCTCAATTGTGCTACATCCTGATGCAAAGCTGTCACTTGAGTGTCCAAGCGTTCCATGGAGGCACGCTTGGATATGCCTGGCGCTTGCCCATCCACCTGGTCGCCCAGCATATCTTCATCAATCGACGTTGCATCTACGCTTGACGCAGCTTTAACCGAACGTTGACCTTCGACACGCTCGCGCAACATTTTCATCGAACGTCCTCGCGGTTGTATCAGCAATTTACGTGGACTGTTCAAGCCCAACAACGGTGACCGTGCGTGCAGTGGCGAAGACGTATTCACGCCATGACGCGGTGACGGTGACGATGTTGTCCCACTTGGTGCAACAACCTCCGGCTCTGCCTCTTCGTTTCCCTCGCCCTCCTGTTGATTCTCATCGTCTTCGCTTATGCTTGGCAACGGAAATGATGGTCCGATATCGGCCTCCTGATTCTCGTAGCCCTCACGCAAATTATAGGTAAGATCGTGTTGTATGTCATTTGCAAATTGCTGTTGATACTCCGGATAGAGACGCAGTACCTCAACCAAACCGCCCATGTGTATACACTTCAAATCGCAATAGGTGAGTGCCTGGAATTAGTCAGAAAAGCAAACGGCGTCGTCATCAAACAAACAATAAAAGTGTCACCTCTCCACACTTATGTCAAACATAACCCTTAACAAAATTCGTGGTCATATGATTGTATGATTGTAGCAAAAGAGATGTGCGCGAATCATCTTGTTGTAGCAGTATTTTACTATTGCAAATATATTTCAGTAGTGTACTACATTTATGGCAAAACGCTCAATTTATGTGCTGTCAAAGTTTGACATAAAGACTAGCAGACGGACAGACAGTGTGCGCCAAATGACACATGACAAAAGCAATAAACTCGAACCTTTATTTGCAAACCTTTATGTAAATTGCTGTCTATAATTTCACGGTGAGTTTCACATAAGAAATAGAATTTGATGCACCGCAATTGAAATGCGTTTGATGCTTGAAATGCGTCAAAATCAGTCTTTGTTAATCAATATCAAAGGTCGCATTAGACACGAACGAACATAGTTATTGGTAATTAAGAATTCGTCTTGTCCTTATATACAAAGTTCTTTGTAAATCCTTTGAAAACTACACCGGATAGACCGTGAGACCACAAAACCAAATTTACCTTTTCCACCTAATTATCACCACAATCGGATTAACTTGTCATTAACTAAAAACAAAACCATAATACAAGGAAAAGAGAAAACTTCTGTTTACTAACCTTAATGTCGCTACTGCTGCGCACCACAACATCCTGACCGGCGCTATTTGTTGTTGCTGTCATTTGTCCATTCCAGGTAACTACCAGATGCACGTTAATATCCGAACCTACCAAATCGCCTTTACCTGTGAACAAGTAACATTTACAAGCTCAAAAAGGATAACCAGCTACGTTTTTTTTATTTATTTTTTTTAAGTATTGTCGGATACCTCCTGAACGCGTTCATTGATACTCACCCAATATAGCCACAACCATGTCGTCCTTGATAACTTCCATGGAGCCATTACACAGATAATAAATGTAGTTGAGTGCATCGCCTTTTCGAATAAGAAATTCGCCCGGCGCACAAAAATTTGTTTTTATATGCAAAGAGAGCAGTTTGAGGCAACCCTGCAGCGTTCATTAGCCGTATACAGCAGCACAGAAGAAGTTGGCGGTTGAGGTGACGTTGGCAATCGCAGTCACAGTATACCGTTGACGGAGTTGGCATGAAAATAAAGTGTGCATTTAATTTTGCTACTTGGCGTCTACTTGATTTTATTCAGTGCGGTTTCCATGACCACTTTTCCCCTCTCTATTGTCCACGCTATAGCCAGTAAGCCATTCTGAGTTGAGAAGTGGCTTAGAGCGTGCTTATGGCATTTAAGTGGTTTTTGTTTGTGTTTGTGTATTGAATAAGCTTTATTATTGTTTACACTGAGAGCTACAGATCTTTGTATTGGTGTAACAGAACAAACGAAATGCTGACTAAATGGCCCTACTTATAGGCAGCACAGAAGATTTTAGGTTAAGAATGTGTGACTGGGTATTCAACAGAATCGAAGCGAAAAGTTGCTAATCAGGAAAGAACAGACAAAAATACTTGAGAAAATTTATAACAAAATACAAGGATGGATTAATAAACCAATGACTTTTGCAATGAAAGAAAGTTTTTTCGACATCAAATTATTTCCTCAACTTAATCTTCTCATTTGCGGTTTTTTTTTATATTTATTTAATTTTTTTTTTTTTCTTTGGGTTAAGCAAAAGTAGACGTTTGTGATAACATCAAATTTTTTAAGTAAATCTCTTTTTTTGTGAAATAATATTACTACAGATTGTGAAATAGAAGAAAAAAACCGCTGGGGAACCAGTGGGGAGTTCGAGAGCAGTTTGATAATTAAGTAACTTTTTGAATTTCATGCGTTTTCTACGCATTAAATGCAACACTGCTCGTGTCAACTACTATCTGCTAATATGCTAATGTCATGAGCAACCTCTTACATTTAGTTTATGATTGACAGCCTTTGAAAGCAGAAAATCGAGTTTCGTGATGCGTACAAAAAAAAACCATCACAAAGGAAAGGCTTTATAATCCTCAATAAATTGCGGACTCAGCAAAGGAAATAAATCATTGGTAAAGTCTATGAAATGATATTGCACCGTCGGACTACAAAGGAAGGTAAAGTGGCTGAGGATGTAGGCATGTCTGCTGATAGGGTACATCACATTTTACGTGAAAATGGGTACCTCACGATGGGTACCTCGTAATGTGGATCCATCACAACACACCATAGATCAACAAACAGTCAAGACAGTGGAGACTTCTGAACGTGCTTCAAAAAATGGCGAAGTGGGTCGGTCTGTCGGTTAATAATAACTTATTTTTTAATTTAATTAAGTGCGGCACTCCAACTCATCTTTGAAATACATGCCTTTCACCTATTTTATGACGTAAAATCAAAACCACTCAGCCATATGATATGCTTATTATACAATTTCCAATCGGACAAAGGAATGTATTAATTTTTTAAAATTATTTACTACTTACTACACTACTTCTTTTAAAGGTTTGACCAGCCCTTTTCTGATTTAAGTGTCGTTTTTTTATGCAAAACTAAACATTACAAAAGACTTGATACTCACGCCTTTTATTTTAGGCAAAATTTGAGAAGTTTTCTGCTTTAAATGGACGCCAATCAAAAGAAAGTTCACCCAGCTAACTTCAAGTGTTATAGTGCGTTATTCTCAGCTGTTAATGATTAAAAGCACCATGCTCCAAAACTACGTTGAAATTTTTCAACTGCTTTACCCTTCAGATTGATATGTGTATGGTGTAGAGATACTTGACCCCATGCAACAAATAAATACTTTTCTGCGGATACCAATGACATAACTTTTGGTTGCTATCACAAGGGCATCACTGACTTATGGTTGTGCCCACGTTATATTGAACTGTTTGAGATAAGTTATCGAAAAACTTTTGTGGCACCTAACAAAATGCGTAATTTATCACATGTATTTCTCATATTTTACCTTATTATTTATTATTATTTATATTTCTGTATATTGAGAAAGGCTTACTACATGTCTACTTATACACGAAGAAATAAAAGGACGGTACAAACGAGCTACTTTAAGTGGATATCCTTAAGATACAAAAATTCATTGTTGTCATCTCGTTTTATATAGGTCTGTTAATATATGTCATTTGTTGAAGCTGTACATCTTTAGCGGACTACTTTGTCGGCCATTGTTTGCCAAGTGGGCACTGAGCCAGCATGACATTACACTTTAACCACTCAACAGTAGCAACAACAACAACAACAACAACAGGATCCAACCTGCTCCGCCGTTTTTGACTTTTACTTTCCGTGTTTATTTTCTGCCTTTGTTCTCTAAACACATTTCGAACGAAATGGCAGTCGTTGGAAGAAACGAATTTGAAAAAGTGCCTAAGCAAACCCCAGGAAACTCCAAACAAAAAACAAGGATGAAAATCGATTTTAAAGCGTTTAACGCCTTTTGACGCTCGACTTACCTGTGAAGCAGTCTCGAAAATGGGCAATTGAAGGATTTCGCGATGTAAATGCATGGAAATGTCGCCGCGTAGTTCTTCGGGAAATTCACGTAGCATCTGAAAAATTTGCAAGTCAAGCATAAACAAATGTAATGAAAAAAGGGTGTTGTATTTGAATGTGCACAACAACAATAACAAAAAAAACATGTAAAAGAAACATAAACAACAATGTCAATATTCACACGCACGCACGCACACACACACATACAGCCTGAGCAAAGACAAAAATTCAGACACGCAGAGTAATTGAATAAAATGGCGGAAATGCTTGACAACATTTTATACCAGAAAATATATTTGCCTCACAAACAAACGACTGTTGCCGTTGCTGAAAAACTTACTCGAAACCTTCGTGTGTTTTGCCAAAAGTGGCGAAAGGAATCGTCTTGTTTATTGAGAAAGCAGGAAAATTGAAAAGGCTTCACCAGTTTCGTTTATAATTTAATTATTAATATTTTTTCTTTTCGTTTTCTTTTTATTTTATAACTACGCACATATATACATATGGTTGTAATTACAAATTTTTTTGCAGGTTTGAAGATTTTTTATATTCCCTTATTCACTGCTCAAGGGAGCATAGGGCCACCACAAGTGTCATCATTTGTAATCACGGATGAAAAATGAATGGGACAGTAAATTTCCATTTTATTACTTTTTAGTATTTCGCACAATAATCAAACTCAGTGCTATGAAACAACAATAAAATGGGATTTACAGTCTATTTACAGTCAATAGAACGGTTATAGGAAATATTTAATAGCAACAAATTACAATAGTCAGATATATCAAGCGTTTACTACAAATGAAAAAATCTTTAAGCTCTACATCAATACATTTTAAAGAATTATCACGCACTGAAGTACTCGAATGCCATTAAGCAACCAACCATGCGTAAATGGTAAAAACACCGAATTCATTACATCCTATTTTAAATTCACGATGATAAACACAATTTATTGTCTAATTGGAAAAACAGGTGGTACGACATCATTATTTCAAATTGAATTTACTTAATTAATTATTTTTCCTTTTTTTTCGAAATAAACTCGTATTACAAATTGTAAATAATTATTGCACTATTGTCTCTAGTAATGTAGTACAGTGACACCTGTCTAAGTTGATCACCTTACTTTTCAGAATTTTTGGCCAACTTATGCAGGTGGTCAACTTTTTTAAATTATATTTTTGATTGTCCAACGATAAATATTAATTGTTTACTAATATTGTCTTATAACGATTATATACATATGTATGTATTTATGTTTTAATTAAAGAAATCTTTATTGTTGGTTGTTTAAATGTTTTTGTTTCATCACTTTTTCTTTCTTTTTCAATAGGACATTCGGTAGTTGCTAGCTGCTATATTAAATAAGGCTTTTTATATTTGAGGACATTGTTGATTTATCCTTGAGACATTTTTAACTTTCGTTGCAAGAGTTGTTGTCCGATCCTGCGGTTAAACGTAATCCATCAGCTAAAACGGCTTCTAAAACTTCATCGGTATTGTCGCCAACGTCCTCGTGCATATTTCAATTGCTTCATCAGTTTGCTGTTGAAAACTATGTCAAATTCGGAATCTAAAGAAAACGAAAAATGTCGCATATCACAAGGTGCTTCACTGCAGAGAATCAACCCATGCTGCAAAATACATAGCTTCAAAAAAGCAAATTTCATGCTGATACGCCATTGATTTTTTATAGTTTTATTGAATTTTTATTTTCTTCATTAATACCGGAAAGGGCACAATAACGTCTGACGGGCTACGCTAGTAATCACATAACGTCAGATAAATTATTTTCCTTGTAAGACACTTATAAGAGGATAAGAGATAAATTATTCTGAAAAATCTATATACACAGCTCGATGAAAGTACTTGCGAGTTTAAAAGTGGTGTAAAGCCTTTTTTCTACATTTTTCAACAGAAATCGACATTGGCAAAGTAAAGACAAAAAGTTTACCCCTTGTAATTACATAAATGAAAAATTAAGAAAAAATCTAGTTCCCATATTACTTTTTCCTAACAGACACATTACAAAGTTTAAATCAACTTACAGAAGCAAATGACTACAAAAGAAGCCCTCTACACAAAATGAAGTGCGAAAGTGTCTGTAGGAGACGTTCTATCAACAACTGTCATTAAAATGTCTAGAAAGTGTAAGTTAGATAGAAGTGTGAGTGAGAAAACACATTGAGATTAAATTCTCGCTTTCACCGTTGCCATCTAAAGCAGAAGACAACAGAAAAGAAAAACATTAAATATCCGAAAAAATAAAAGTAAAACAGAACACCCAAAACTATGATAAATCTACAAAAGCCACAAAGCAAACAACAGCAACAATTAGGTACAAAAGCAAGTAGAATTAACAGCAACAAACAACAAACTACGTACAAAACTAGCGCATTGCCGCAAGCGTGGAATTCGCACATGAGTTTTGTGCAACCGACCGACAGCAGAAACCTCATGTGGACTCTCACTAAAACTTGTAATTTAAGTGGTAAAAGTGTCTAAACAGACATATGTAGACATATAACTACACTGTTTTTTACATATACGAGGGTTGATACGAGAAAATATATATACATATCGTTATTGGATGAACTGACACAGGATTTCTGAAAAAGTAGGCATCTGCAACATATCCAAACTGACTGACTGCATCAAGTGTTCGGATCTCTGAAGAAGACTCATTTTAACTAAAAAGATTCGGTAAGTTATTTCTGGTAATCAGAGCAAAGATTCGCATTCGATTTTTTAATTTAAGCTTAAGTCATCATCAAGTCTTAACTAATCAGAACCACCTCAGTAAGCCTTGGTGATGGGAAATACTAAAAGTGCGCATTAGTCTTTGAACTATTTGCGACCAAGCCATTCAGTCATTAAGAAAGTGGAAATGATGGAGGAAATTTTGTATCATGTCATTATAAAGTTGCTTAGTAGTTGAAGAAAGTTTACTCAAACCTTACATAATAAGGTTTCCAAGTAGCACAGACACTTTAAAAAAGAAATAGAATTTCCTAAAGAAGGTTCTTGCGCGACACCGCGCGTTCAAAACATGTCAAGACCACCACCCCATAAATTACTCGAATAGCCTTCGTCGACTTTTATCTGTTGCTTTGTGTTGGCGTTGCAACCACAGAGTTAACAGAGGATTAAGAGAAGGACACATCTCTCTCTTTGCTATTAGAAGTATAAATCTAAAATATTATTGTATTTTATGGAGACTTTAGTATGCCACAAAAGCATTTCAGAAACATTACAGAAGCCGCAGAAATAAATTGTAATTTATTTATTTATTTTTTGTTTTTCCTTTACTTCTAACTTACTACGACTACACACAAATTACAAAGTTTTAAAAAGTGCAAAAAAAAAAGATATTTTCACTATTTTTATATTGTACATTCAAATAACCGCAAGTCAACATTTATTATATACATATATTTACGCAGTTAATAAACTAACTTAGTTTTCATATTTCGCCTTTTTCACTCCACTTTCATGCGTAATAAATTAACAATTTCACTGAGTTTTCTGAGCATGCCGAACAGGAAACCTAGAGCACGGCAAATTGTTGTCCTTTTGTGTGCGCAATCCCAATTCGGCTTGTCTGCGGTTTCTATTTGCCTTTATATGCGGGCATTACTCCAAATATAATATTTGTTGCTGGTGTGCGCCTCTGTTGTTAGGTTGTGTGTAGTTGCAGGGAAATTCAATTAAATTTGATTTAGGCGCTTTGAGAACGAATTCAGCTATCAGCAAGACACCAACAATTGAGTTATGTCAAGGTAAAAATAAACGAAAACTTGAAGTAACTATTTTCAAGTATGCATAGCTTATGCATAGCTTATTTCAGAGCTAAAAATCATAAGCCTTGGCTGTTAGTGACAGTTTGGGGAAGTGAATTTAATGAATTTCAAAAGTTTGGGAAACTTTGCAGCTACAGCATATTCACTGAGGCTTATATACTGGTCATTTTTGAAATTTCCTGGCGAATTTTGGTAGCAACATGTCGAACTACGAAGCTAAGGGTTAATGGTAATACTGCGAACATGTACAACTTTTGAATAAGAGTCAGTTCGTATATTGAATACGACACGAAATTGAAGTTTGATGAGCTGTTTTACATATACTCGAGCACAGTTGATTTAAAGACTACAACCAATTTCAATAAACATAATGTTGAATGAATGATTAGCAATCCGCGTCTCCTACAACTAAAAAAGAGAGAATATACTTTTACGCTTCAATGTACTTGAGTGTTGCTTTTTATTTGGATTTACTATTTTCTAATACTAACATAGTTAACTACAATTTTTACTCTCTGTTATACTCATAGCTTTTGCACAAAACCGAATTTTTAGTAAATCTCAAAACAAGAAATGAAAAGGACAAAAGTATCGTCACTAAAATCGTGGTTGTCTGTTTAATAAACTCTGTTTAATAAACTTGACCATCATCCAATCATTAAAAATAAATGATAACAATCAATTATTGACTTTCGAAAAAAACGTGTTAAGGAAAATATATGGCCCAGTGCGTCTAGAAGACGGAACGTATCGAATCCAATACAACAATGAACTCGAAAACATTATCGGCGACCAAAATGTTGTACGTTTTATAAAGGCCAAATGGATTAAATGGATTGGTCACGTGATGAGGATGCCAGTAGAAAGAATGCCAAAAAAGGCATTTATAATGCGCCCACATAGAGGAAGAAAACGTGGGCGCCCAAGAAAAAGATGGATAGACGACGTCGAAATAGACCTTAACAAGCTGAGTGTTGGCGACTAGAGAGCTCTGACCAGAGATAGAGCGGAATGGAGGAAAATTGTTGATGAAGCTATGGCCCACACCGGACTGTGAAAGCTAAGAAGAAGAGCATCCAAGAGAGTACAAGTATACAATCTCCACTTTCTTATATCTGTAGTCACTATTTTTTAAATGAACATTGGTCTTAAATGTCTAAATTGGTCTAAAATGTTATTATATATAACACAGATCATGAATAATACAGTATATATGCTGTTGTAGAAATTAGTTGTCCATACAAATTTGGGACACCACTGCCGCATATAACATTGGAACAAGGCACTCACAACATTCAATGGCACCCCTTGGTACTCCGCAACACCACGCTGCACAGCAACCTCAAGATGCCGACGGTTCTGGAGCTAATTAACTCCCCCAGCACTCTATACCTAAAAACTTCTGACAAACCTAAAACCCCTGGCAACCGATCTCACCCGAACCATAACAGGGCGTAGACCGAAAAGGCTATATGCGCACGATCTCCACTAAGAAGGTAATAGTAGCACAATAGTCTAATTTTGTATACACCTCTGTTGGGTCAACGAGCTTTATCGTTAACACTTAAATTGCATACACATACTATATCTTAAATTGGCTTTATTATTATAAGTCAGCTTTACAATTCACATAGAAAAGAAGGAAATCCAGAACACAACACTAGGTTATTATTTACACAGGCCAATATTCACTAATGCATCAGAATGCCTTTGACACATAAACGGTTCTAAAAAATCGCGTACTTTCTGATAGCTAGGAACTATATGATTATTTGCTAGTTCTCTCCCGCATGCTTTCTGCCCTGCAGAGTTCTTTGCCTGCCCCAGCAGCGAAAAGAGAGAGCCATCATACAATTACTCTTATCTTCTTCTTGATAAGCAGAGCAAGTCTATCTTATTTTAAAACGACTGCGCTGGAGCCGTAGCCACACAACGTCACTATTTATAATCATACAAATATGTCATGCAGTTTATTGCGATTAATGTTATTCGTTATACATTAAAAAAAAAACATTCAACAAAAAAAAAGAAACAAAGAAATCGCCAGCAGTTTGACGGCTCCATTTTAACACGTTTAAATTGGTCGCGAATAATAATCATTAAATTTTTGCCGCTACTATTGAAACCCACGCAGGTAGGCAACATATATTTTTTCTATCCACCAGAAATATAACAGTAATAGTAGCAACGTCAACAACAAGCCAAAGCATTCAATAAAATCCCCTACTTAGTTTACATAACACTCAACCGAAACTCACAACGACTGACTACGACCTTCAACGCTTTCGAATGAAGGCAACAAACAAACTTAATACTTCAAACGAAACGGAATACATTATTTCGGTTGCTTTCATTAGAAAGCAAAATGCAAAAATAATCAGCATAAATATAGAAGAAAATATAAATAAATTTAAGCCACTTCAACTATAAGAGTGATGATAATGACGACCATGGCGACGCGCTGTTGTGTTGTTTGTTGTGCGCTCTCAAAAAGAATTCCAGAGTTACTCGAATTCTTAATTAAATGTCGTCCCAAAACACGAATCGAATGCAACTTACCCAAAATTTCTGTAATTTACAACTTAAGGAAGCGAGATTGATTACAAAATCTTCTTCTTTTTTGTTCGTTTGCAGAATATTTTTAAGAGCCTTCTGACGCTTCTCTAGATGTTTTTTGGTAGAACCAAATTACTTTGACTATGACTTCAGCAGAACTGCGACTGCGTAGTAGTCACTAGAAGGCAAGTACGTATAATACGGTGAATGAACACGAAAATTGAACTTCAATTCGTGCCATTTTGACATCGTACATTACCTTGTTAAAAGGGCAGTGTTTTACTGATTTCGTCAATTGCAGTTTCTCATCCACTTGTTCACTTTTTTCTGTTTTCTGAGGCAACTGTAAAATTCTTACGGCAACGTACAGCCACATTTAATCTCGGTAATTCAACAGTTACTTTCGATTGAGGCCATTGCTTTGCTTGAAGTGTTTATTTTATTATTTTATATAATCAAGATAAGAAAAGAAAAGGACAAAAGTATCGTCACAAAAATCATTGAAATTGAATGCTCGGATTTTCACAAAACTTTGACACGTCTTTTTCGAAGGTTGATGCTTTCTAAAAATTGTTTTATTACAGTATATTCTTAATACGAGTAAGCGAGACGAGTTCAACTAGTCCTCTCTGTCCGTCTGAATATGTATATGCAAACTACTTTTCCAGTTTAAGAGCTGCACAGACCTTATAACAAATATAGCGCTGAACTTTTATTCTAACTTATTATAGGAGGCAGACATAAAGTCTGCAAGTTCTTTCTTTAAATTTGAAGTCCGCTCGTTAATAATGGCCTAACAACTTTATTTAATTCGAATTTAAAGTTCTTACTTATAGAGCCTTATCAAACATTCATAACAGACTTAATACTGACGATGAGAAAAAAGGATTGGATAGAATATCAGGAAATTAGTGCGCATTACACTAAGCTATTAACTAATTACACATTCAGCGTAATTTTTTTTTCTTTCTGTGCGCAACATTGCAACCATTTCTAGCTTTGAGAAAAAACCTTTCATCTCATCATCATTGATGCAAATTCTTTGTGGAGCTTACGATATTCGAGACTCATTTACACTAATGAAGTCGACTACTGGTGATAATTGAGGACAATGAAATGAAAGACTCTCTTATAAAAATCAGTGGATGTGAAGAACTTTCCAATTTGCAATGTGTTTATGTCGATGTGAGTATGAGTCACTTTTACTACAAGTAGTTTCAGAGGAAACACAAACTTTTTACCTTTTAAACAACAAGAAGGGTGTGAGTCGTAACGTCAACAACGCAAAACAAATAAATTCATTCCAAACAAGTTTTGACCACCTTAAAAATAGCCATACCTTTCACCCACGGCCGCATTCTTCGGTTTGCAGATGCCACTGTCGCAACCCACGTCACTTTGAAAATTTGTTAGCACCGCAGCTTGTGATATACAAATTTTCAATTCCATCCCAAACTCATGTCTCTTCTTCTATGAAAACATTGCTTTTTTTTTGACGTGCCAAAATTAAGTTGCAACATATAATAGACTTAAATACTCAGATGCTAGTATAACTGGATCACAGCATCCTACAACTTAAATCTAAGTCATAAGTTATTGTGACATAATTGAATTGCAACCAATCTACTCCGATATCCCAGACACGAATTCACAGAAATGCTCTACGTTACGGTGATAGAGTGCCTGTCAATGGGCTGCCAATTTGTAACTTGTTCCGCTGAATCAAGTGGTGCATACTTTTAGCTGTTCTCCAATTGGCTATTTCCCACTATATACGTTTGACCGTAGTAGTACCGTTGAGAGTTCTTTTGCTTAATGTCATTGATATATTGGTTTTTTATTGCCATTTGTTTGTCGACGACAAAATTGAATAAGTTCAATACCAAACAACATTTATATTGATGTCACTCCTTCCAAGCCTAATAAAGCCCACGAGATATGAATTGCGAAGTCCAGCGAGCCAAGCCAAAAACACTCTATTTCAAAATATACACATATCGAATATCGCACTGAATGCCTTGCATTTCGACTAATTAGAGCGCAGAGACTGCCTCAGGTTCAGACAATAGAATTCGAAACATAATTTACTTTGTGCTATGCGTAAACAATTTTGGGACATAAGCTCGTAAGATAAAGGCAAATCACAAAAACACATACGCACATATTCGAACTTTAATTAATAAGGAAATAGCAGCCAAGGTAGAACTTAACAGAGATTTTTTTACTTACCGCATTGATGTCAATACCATGATTGAGTGACCACGATGTTTGGAAGTAATCTGCGATTCTCTGTTTCAGCTCCTTGGGTATCTAAGCACGATGTTCATCATAGCCATTAATAGAGTTAAAAATCGAAAAAAAAAGAAGAAAAAAAAACACTTATAAGTAAGGATTATTATCACCTATGTAAGTAAGGCTAATCAGAATTTCGCAATTGATAATTCAAATATTTTATGGATAGCAGCTACTAATTCATTTATGAAATTGAGAGCTGGCACTTAGACTTATGTTGATTAACAAGTATGAAGACCGTGAAATAAGTTAAGCATTGTCCTTCATTGTACTGCAAATGTCAATATAAAGACACGTAACAAGCGCTTCCTGTTGTAGAAGCCAAGCGCTCACACTACCTGTTTCCCGTCATTGGAAAAGTTACGTGCAAATTCAAAAGAACATACACTTTCCAAACTCAATATACGTAACAATTATAAAAGGTCGGATGTGGTATGTACTTTCATTTTTTATTTTTTATTTTAGAATACGGACGTCACCAACTGATATTATCTTTAGTTCATATTTGCACTTTACATTTTATCAAAGGCAGTTTCTTTAGCCATCCGTTTTTAGGTGTACTCAACAGGAAGTGCACTTCAATTGAATTTCGAGCGTACTAAATGCAATATGCTTAACACAAATTCCTGTTGGCAGCATCGAATAAACAGCCACAGTTTTCAGCTTACTAGATTGGAAACGTCAGCAAGCAGACACCAGCATATGCAACGCATAAACCTTTGGTGATTCTATTGCCAACGGATATGATTTCAGTGCATATTTGACCGCAGGGTGTTTTGTTCAATATTGCTTTGACTGCGACCTTCGACTTGAATGCTTGTGCCATATGAGAGATTCTTATTTGCTAGTTGGATGGTCTTGTGATTTTTATTGGTTTCGTTAGGAGTATTTTTTTCCGGTCCTTTTTGCTTTTTCAATAACTCCTGTTGGTGCACTTCAATTGGAATATCCAGCTCATATTGAAATGATTGCATTATCCACCAAGCATATTCTCGACCAAATGAATTGGTTATTAAAAAGAGTATGTCCTTCTCAAAACGAACTCATAACCGACGACGATGAAGCAATTCCAGTAAAAACAAATTGCTGTCACAAGGTCTTTTTTCTTGGTGCAGTACGTATTCTGCAACGCAAGCATGCACACACACGACGTATACGTAGAACAATGATAAGTTAATGTCATACTGAAATGAGAGCTCAAGTGTCATCGATTCAACCGATGAGTGCCGTGTTCCATTGCTGCTAAGAGAAATTCTTACAAAACCAGCCGTGGCGTGCTTACCTGATGTAGTGCCATGAAGTCCTTTAAGTCGCGCCACTTGCTCTCGTACTGCGAACGCCGTGCATACATTCGCTGAATAATTGCAGTGACGTTACCGAAAACAACAGCGTGCATTAAAGCTAAAATTAATAAATTATCGATATATCAGTTCAGTGAATCAGATATAGGCACACACACACACGATTACATAAAGACAAAATAATAGTCGGTGTATGTACACTGTATGTAGAATATAATAATTAAATCTATATATATAAAATTGAAGGTATAACTGTCTGTCCGTTATAGACGCCGTAACCGATGTACCGATTTTGATGAAATATTCGTCGTTGTATGTATGTATTTTTCGAAAGAACTTTACGGTATAGACTCATTGTATTATTTTTATTTATACGCGTATATTCAATGCAACTTTGTTGTGATCAAATACTTAGTGAAGTATTCACCGTCTAACTAATTTCTGTTCCTGAAACTAATTCTGTCATTTTAAGATGAGCCATCGGATGTCATAACACAAAATTTTTGGACCTCAGTTATGATGAGCTTTATAGATAATAACGAAATTGGATTACATCATAGGTTAAATGAGGTAAAATTATTTATTAGCATTAATTATAGCGCATCTTATGTGCTCTCATCTTAGAAGATGAGGTAAAATTTCTGTTAAATTATCTTTATAGAATTTCCATTATCATAAAAATACACAAGCCGAAGCATTCATATTTTTAAAAAGTGTCACACTTATTATTACAGCTTCTTAAAGGGTCCAATTAACTATCTAATTACCACATAACCTTAAAGCAGTCTAGAGCAATTTGTACATAAGGTAAATTATCTTGTCAAGAAAAATGAATTCACATTAAGCTTTAACTAAGATAAAGACCATATAATATGACTAAGTTAAAGAAGTAGATTGTAGCTCTATTTGGTTATTTTAGACAATTATTATTAGATCATTTTAAAAAATTAACTTTTATTTTATTGCTACAAATTTTTGCAACATTGGAATAAATATTCCGCATGGAAACAAAATTAAGATTTCCTAACATTAGGTATGTATTTATCCAGACGTTAACCACTTAGAATGCTTTCATTCACAAATTTGACAGACTGTCATAAAAAGCAGTAAGGAATTAAAATATTTAAAGTTCTGTTTAGCAAAGTGATACATTAAGCGGACATTGAGAAATACAATTTTTGTTCGAATATAAGTTTTATAATCTACCATTCAATTTGTTGAAGAACTCAATTTTATATAAAATGTATTTTCAATTGAAAAACGCATATGAAAGGTATACATAATTTGAAACCGAACACTTACCACCAATTAGCATCGTTATGATAGAAAAGATCTTCTCCTCAATCGTATTAGCTGAAACATTGCCAAATCCAACTGATGTCAAACTCGTTAGTACGAAATACAAGGACGTCGTATATGCCTCAATATTTGTGATATTAGCAACTGGCACCTTTTGACGTTCGGCCAATACATGCATCCAGCCTGTGAAAAAGAGATTCCAAAAGCGACTAAATAAATCAAATACACACGGTTAAACAAAAAAATGAATAAAGCAAAAAAAGAAAGTACAAGGAATGTATACCTATATCACATTAATTAGAGTGTTAGGGGCGTGTCAAAGGAGCGCAAAAGTTATGCCAAAAAGACTTAGCAAGTTTCCCTTGACTTATGCCAGTGATGAGTTTCAGGCAACCAACCTACGCTTGTTGTAGAACACGCACGCGAGTCAGCAGTGATTGTCTCGAATTTTTCCTTGCCGCCGGCAGTTGTAAGCTGTCAATATGGCCACATGTGCACAACGTGACAGAAAGGCTGTGGTAGAGACGAGAGCGTCATCTCAAGCTTCGGTAAGCAGTGAACGAATTCCCAAGTCAAATAAAGCAAGTGTTTGTTGAAATGAAATAAAACGTCAAACGGAAGTCAGTAGCTACAATTGCCCCGCCTGTCGAGCTGACAGTGCGTACTCGTTGCCTCTATCGTTGAATTACAAAGCGGAAATAGCTTATAAGTTCGCATTCGTAGATGCCCAGACAACTTGTTGAACCTAGGTATGGCAAACTGATGTCAATGCCTAGCCTGATATTTTTTCCATTTATTGTCATTTTAGGCAACAACATAGGCGTACAACAGTACACATCTGCCTTTGAGCGTAATTTTAGAAGACAGCTGACAGTTATCAGTTTCTTTACGACTTTTATGGTAAATATATTATTTTCGCCGAAAGTCTGATTTCTGCCTTTTCAGCGCAATTTAGATGAACACAATGAAAAGTTTTAGATTTGATTTTAATGTAAGAAACCTGAAAGAATAAATGAAAACATGAATTCCAGCTGTTATGGTAACTTCCAGCGGATACGCACAATTTTATTTGTGGGTTTGCCTTTTCCTTTTCTAAATTTGTACAATTTTTCGCACAAGCAACAATTTTTACAGGCCCACCTTACACACACAATTTTGTGAACATTTTGGCAGTACGTCAAGATGTAATTTGCAATCAAGCAATGACGTGGAAAAGTTAACACCACCACGCCTAATGATACTCATACGGAAACTGATTATACCACTATATTACACACAAGGTACTATACTCACCGATTCCATTGCCATCTTCATTATCCAAATCCCTCGCCGCGATTACATACCAGACGCAGGCGAGCCAATGTGCCGATAACAAGAAGCAAAACATCAACAATGTCAAAATCATACCAGTGTACTGCGAGAATCGATCGATTTTTTGTAGTAGGCGTGCCAATCGCAACAGGCGCGTGAGTTTTACAAGATGAATATGTGACTCCTGTAAAAAATGAACAGAGAGAAAATACGAAAAAAAATTGTGTTTATATAGTGCATATGTCATCCGCTATGTTTGTTGAATTTACTGCGACGCAAAAAATTTTTTCACTTCGCGTTGCAGTTACAAAGCCTAGTTTTTGGTGGAAGGGAACTCGTTAGCCTTTTTTTTTTAATTTCCATATAAACAAAGCAAAGTTTATACTATGCAAATAGTAATTTCTTATGACACTCGCCAGAATACATTTTACAAAAATACTCAAATACTCCATTACTAGTGTCAGGTGCCATTATCTATATTAAAGTATGTGTAATTTAAAGAAACAAATTATTTTAAGTGAAATGCAATACATATTATAAAATGCATTTGGCAGCTGTCAAGTTTGCTTTATATAGCTCTCATTAAAGGACAAAGACTCTGTTCTTAGGTAGCTGCGTTCTGTTAAAATTTTAGCGACGGCAGAATATCTTGTTTTCACTAAGTCGAATTGTTAGGGATATAATACCAAGTATCTTTCCATTAAACGATTTTATTTCTCCAGCTGGTCAAACTGGCCCCAAAAAAGCCAAATCTCTGTTCATACGAAACAAAAGTTTGAGTACATTTGCAGCAATTGAACAGACGACATATTTGGACAAGCAGCACAGTATAGCACAGTGGGCATTGAGGTACGTTTACATGCATACTTCTATTCAAAGGAATACTTAAAGTTACACTCAAGTTGGATTTTGTTACATTTAATGTATTAATCCTAATTTGCTGCCAAAAGGATATTCAATGACTAACTTTTTGGCGGGAGCAAAGTATCGTTAGCCAACTAAAGAATGTTTTTTCTTGGTTACATTCTAGGAGAAAATTAAACTGTTAAAATTGGACTGTAAAAGTAAAGCAGTGCGACAGTGAAGCAGTAAAGGAGTGTTCGCTCAGAAGGCTTTTTAGATGCCTGCAAGTGTCTTTTTCTCGGACTAGATTTCTGGTACAAATGTATCGAAAAACAGAAACGATAATTCGTTTTTCTTTTAAGACCACAGTATGCATGCCTACCACTAGTGCGATCTGCCATCAAGTTTGTTTCTAGTTATATTAGTAAGTTGCAAATGCGTTCCACATATGTTCTATGATGCTTTAACGGACTTTAGACATTTTCCTGGAATGACATTATGAGTTTTGAAATATAAAGCAGTCACGCGTCATTGCAGCTAAAATCAAAATTCTTCGAATCACCGCTATACCCGAAAGCGCCATCGAGAAGTATATCAATCATAAAATTAGGTCTATTTAGGTTGTTGTACGCGTTGTGGCATTCTGTACACGAATGAATTTAATACCTTTTCTGCTTTTTACAAACTAATAGCCAAAAGCAAAGTCTAGCAATTACAACATCGACCCATTTCTTATTGCATAGAATTTTTGCTTTTAATATACACAACGACTTTACACCGCAGGCAATCGTTAAAAACATTCCTCCGTCAAAAGCTGTAGCAAGCGTGAATATAAACAAGCTTACTTTCTGCCAATTTAATGAAAAAGGATGCTGGCTTATTTTCACTTACTTCAAAGATACCCAAAAAAGGCCAAAAAAGAATGAACAACAAATTAAAGCAAAAAATAAAGCTTTAATAACAAGAAGGGCCGCGAACCAAAGTTCTTTTCGTGCCCCGCACTCTCGAACAATTATCGTTTGTACTATATAATCAAAGGTCTTCATTTTTTTAAAGTTGCTTTTTATTTATCTCGTCAAGCTGATAAGGCATATTGTATAATAAGTATGTTTAAAAATGTCATACCTAAATGCACTTCAACTAAGGGAAAGAGCAGCGAAGTAATTTATTACTTTTAAACCTAGAGCAGATTCTCAACTGATAAACTGCCTACCCACGCACTAACCCATGTTCAACTACTCAGGCAATAACTCGAGCCACTTGAGGCTTGTTAATAGTGGCAGAGTCAGACCTTGGTTGCGAGGATTAAACTACAACCAGACGTTGGCGCAGTAATGGCAGCGGAATGATTCTTTCTTGCAAAGTTGCCGTATAAGCGGCTTTGTACAAATGGCAACAAAAGCAAAACCAAAATTAAGAACGCGGAGCACAGCTACAAACTAACGAGAACGCAAGCGAAGTGCAGTTAAGAAAAGCTTACTAAATGAGACAGCATGCGATAGCGAATAATGTGCTAAGGTCTGTAGGTCTTTGAAAACAAATCTTATTTTTATTAATATTCTTTTTATTTTTTTATTTTTATTTTTTTTAATGGAAAATTTAGTTTATTTAGTTTAATGTAAGGGTTACTTTTCCGAATAATACTGTTGGCGGCAGTGATCGATCTGTTAAATAGCAGCAGCTGTTAAATAACAGGAACAGTTCATTTTTCTTCATTTCTTTTTATGTATGTTAAATGATCTGTATTTTTTACTTCGTTTCTTCTGTTTAAAACATTCGAATTAAACCTTGAATTAAACTGGCCTTGAAAATTCAGAAAAACCCATTGAACTCGTGAGAAATAAAACCTGTTCATTTGCTTTTTATGCGCATAGGCTATACAAAGCAACATTCACTTCAAAACAAGTACACTCTGTGAAATTATTTTGTGGATTTATTTCCTCCTAAGCACAATCTTTAAATAAGTTGAATTTCACTAGATTATGTAGCGAACCAACCCATATATTTTTTTCAAAAGAACATTTTGTTCATATTTTATTATTGATACTCAAGGAGTATAACATAACGTGGTTAATGAATAAACTTTTATACCAAATATGAGGCTTCTACATTTTTCCTTTAAAATAAAATAAAAATATTTTATGCTTTTTGTATGAAAGCAAACTTTGATTATTAGGCATTCCTCATACGTAATATACACTATTTCGTTCAACTTATGGTCGTCGAAGACATTCGTTACTACTAAACTGTTCTCCTCGGCTTACATAGGATTTTGCCCTTCTTAATTACTGAAGTTTAACACATTTACTTTGATTTAGAAATAATTAAAACTTTTAAATAAACGAAGACAAACTGTGAAGTTTACTTGGGTTAACATTACGTAGATATTTAGACAACAAAGTCTCCTTAAACCGAAATGTGTGTCTATGCAAGCAAAATTTTTCTTTGCTGTTTTCTTGATTGCAAAGAAAATGATATACGAAAGCCAACTCAAGCACACACACCATCAAATTTTTTGCAATTAAAACACATTAACGTTTTACCACAAGTTCATTTACAGTTGCGTTTCCCACCCACAGCGATTTCAGGTCACATATGGTGCAAATCACGCCTTTATTCCATTCTGCTTAAGGGGCAGATTGTGCTAATGATACGAGTTTTCAAACATTTTCGAAAGTCAATGGGGCGATTAAAATTCTTTGTTTGTTCGTTTGTTACTTTTTGTTTGCTTTACTTTATATTTTGTGATCCACAGAAATAGAAGACCTTCATGCACGAAAGCGAAGTAATGTGAACAAGGAGCTGTAGGAATATGACAAACACACTAACTGTTTAAAACTTCTGAAAAAATGTGTAAGCAAAAATGTATTTAAGCAAGTTTATCCACACGAACTGCACTAAAGTCTTGGAAATTTAATTAAGAACAAATGTCCAAAAAAAAAAAAAATTGTTGAACTTCATCAATGAAAGGAGATGAAAACACATAGAAGCTGAAATGCTGAAAATGTCAATACAAAACTTCCGCCGTGTCAAGTGTGAGTGCTGCACAAATAACGAACGAGCACCATTGGTCGGTGAGTTTACTTGGTGTGAGCGCAGAAGCACACTAACACACGTACATATTAGGTCGTGTAATATGAAATTTGCAGTTTTTTTTTTAAGCGAAACCTCTAAGGACGCATTGGCAGTACAAATTTTCAATATTTTGGCGCCGTGATGGGGGGTTCTACGCCAGAGATGGATGAAAAATATGTATGAAGAGAGGAACAGAGGAGGAATACACCGCAGATGTACACTTTTTTGTGCGCGCTGCTCATTGATGGAAAGAAAACGAAAAACACAGATAACCTGTGCAGTTGTTGGCATGTTGGCTCGCTCATGAGTCATGACACACGAGATTCGGTGTACTCGAGTATGCACAAAATTTACGACTGTCGCGACACCAAAGAAGAATCAACGATAGCTTTGGCCGCAAGGCTGTGTCAAAAAAAAATATAAGAAAGCAAGCGTCAAGCGCACTACTCAGTAGAATTTTGACCTCAAGACAGGGGGCATGTGTTTTGCTGTTTTAATATTCTCTTGTTCTTTGTTTCTATTGGCAGTTAGCTTCAATAGTTCTTTGGTTCCCTTGGCAATTAGCTTCGACAGTTTATTGTAGTATAGTATAATTATTGTTTGTATTATTGTTAGTCTCATTATAGTTATTAGTATTATACTGGTCCTCCACTCCTTATATACCTCTGATATGCCTACAACTAGAGATGAGCATTCGATTATTGCTACTTACGCGGACGATAAGGCAGTTATATTCAACTCTGCCTCTCTGAACGAAACTGCGGAGAAATTGTCCAGCTACCTGGATAAATTCCACTCATGGACCAGGCGCTGGAATATAGCCATAAACTCTGAGAAATCAGCTCTCTGTACCTTCACATTAAGGCAAGGCGTCTGTCCGGTTGTGACTTACAACACAAGAATCATTCCGCAAATGGAGCAAATCCGGTATCTCGGTTTGATCCTGAATAAGCATCTTACCTGGCGTGCACACATTAAGATAGCTACAGCGCGCTGCTATCAAAAGCTCAAGAAACTGGAGTGGCTCCTCCGCCCATCGAATAAGTTATCTTTAACTAATAAAAGGCTCATCTATCTGCAAGTAGTGGCACCTGCTTGGCACTACGCCATACAAATTTGGGGCACTACTGCTGCCTACAACATCAGAAGAGTGCAGGCGTGTCAGAGCAAGGCTCTCAGAAGATTTACGGGCGCCCCTTGGTGCGACCGCAACACCACGCTGCATAGGGATCTTGCCGTGCCAACTGTATGGAGGTGATTAATTCTCACAGCTGCCGCTATCACTACAGACTTTTGTCGCACCCAAATCCGCTAGCTTTCTCCCTCACCCGTATCTCAACAAGGCGTAGACTGAAGAGGCTGCACCCGCATGATCTCCCTCTAAGAAGGATACAGCCTTCTATAATTAATTAATTTAATATGTAAAAATTTTTTTTTTTTGTCACGTCATTATTCTTTAAATCCGACAAATGTGTTATGCAGTTTACTGCGTTAAATGTTATAATTTAATTATAAAAAAAAAAAAAGTATTATACTCTTTATTATTCTTAGTATTAGAATTTCTCTTTTAAATTTTGATTCATTTCTCTAGGCAGCTTCGTTTATTCATTAGTTGTCTACTCTATACTGTGTCTCACTCAGTCCTATTGAAATTTCACTTCTGTCACGCACACTTAGTTGGGTGCTAGATTTTTTTGTTGGAAAGCTGCACAATTTATTTCTCTAACAAGTCGCCAGGGTTTTATAAAACCCGCCTAATCATTCCCTCGCTTAAATGGCAAAACTGTAGAGATAATATGGGTGTATACTTTGACCAACAAAATAACTACTTGTATTAATATACCGTCAACCAACTTTGCTTCCTTTCCTCCAGATTTCATATTACACGACCTAATATGTACTTCACATATATACAAAACAAACAAAAGACACACGCACATCATTTACAGCACATTGTATGCACAAAAGACGCTTAAGCCAGCTTACGAAAATTTAAGTTCTTAGGTTTTCATTATTTTCATAACTTTCCCCACCTCTAAAGGAACTATTCAAAAACAAAAAGTATCTCAAGAGGCAACTCGCAAGCACTTCGCATAAGTGTGTCGAGTGCATTCAAGAAGCAGAGCTAAAGCCGATTGTGCAGCGAATTCTTAATAACTCATTTTTTGTGCGCTGTATATGTGCTGTATTACATGATGCATTAGTACAGAGCTCTATTTATAATCAAGTGGCAATCTAGAATAACCAAAAGTAATACAAAAATAAATTATTTAAAATAAAGTACGGCATAGACGAAGATGTAATACTCTTAAAACTCGAAAAGCGTTTAATGACTCGACCTTTTGACATCATATTTAAGTATTTATGCTTAATAATTAAATCAAGTTATAATATATTCAGAGGAAGTTATATAAATGTATATACGGGGTTGGCAATATTCGACACAAAGATGTTTTTTTTTTTAAATCATAGCAAAAAACGCTTTTTTTATTTTTAACTTTTTGTTCATTTTAAAAATCATTATATAGGGTTCAAGGAATTTTGTGTACATCATTTTTTGATTATGATATCTCTTAAATAACTGTCTTGATCCTGTACGGCGAATAGTGCCCGTTTTGCAGCGTTTTCCATCGTTTCATCCTGTCGGATGTTGGACTTAAGTGCGTCTAGGGTCCTTGGAAAATGCAAATCATGATGCAATATGCGATGTAAAGTGGTTAGTTCTAGGCCCAACTGCTCAGATCGACGTGTTTGAGAGAGTGTTGTTGGAGACCTCTGAATACGGGCCCGTGCGAGTGCGATATTATCATCCGATCGCCTTGGTCGCTTTTTATTTGAACGTGCCTCATCAGTTGAAAATCTTTCATACAAATGATACAATGTGGTCTCGGAAGGCGCAGTTTTCTATTTATTTATTTTTCTCCATGCACGTTGAGTTTTCACAATTGAGAGTATTCGCATGGCATGTACTGCTCCATAAATCTCCTTAGACTGACGCTTCAAACGCGCCAATTTTATATAGATAGATATAAATAGATAGATAGTTTTATCTTTTGAAAAAACAATGAAGCAAATGGCTTCTTTATATCAAATCAGAGTAATGTGAATTTTGTTAGAATAGAGTGGGAAGGACCACAGTCAAGTGAAAGTGAACTAAGAAAGTCCTACATTTATTTGACCCCAGTAATGATGTTCTGTCGAACCTTGTTATATATGCTATACTTTATACTATCTTGGTTATGGTAGCAAATTGTTTTTTGACATTTTTCGTCGTCGTATTTCGTTGCCTAAGGCAATACAATGCACATATCTTACTCATTAAAGATTTTCTAAGTCTCTCACCAATCAGTTCACATGTAACTAAACTCCTTCTCTTGTAGACTTTTGGCATGTCATACAAATTTAATAAATTTCTGCCAACTATTTTTGTGTTTTTGTTCGAATTACTTTTCCTGGCAAAGACCGTTTTTGCTTGTCATTTCTTGCAAGTTGTTATCGATGATGTATTCTCACCTAAGCTCTCAAGAAGTATACGACGAGTTTTTAAATAATCAAACTTTTGTACAAATACTATTAATTTGTTTTGTTCATTTTAGACTCAGCAGGCAATAACGTTGTTGCCGCAATTTCTATCACTAACACTAATGTGTCGACAATGCACTATGGGAAATTTGGCCACATTTTGTTGCAAAACCCCACTTCTCGAAATTGTTCAAAATGACGTATCTCCACAGCCTCAAGCATGGGGTTGGATACCAAAAATGTTGATTAAATTCAGCCCTGTCCAAATATTAGCTTCCAAAAACAGTTGTTGTTGGAGGGAGAAGGGTACTAGTAAAAAGCCTCTTTATATCAGAGGGTTGCAAGTGTTTAAACGTTAAGAAAAAAATTACAATTTTATCATTGCAATGATAGCTTAAAACTAGCAAACTAGCGGTTTCAAACCGAATTATAAAAGAATTTGGATGAAGATACTTACCTCACCATTGTACAAGTTCGAAGCATACAAATGATCAAAGGGTAATGCGGCCAAGAGATCAACCACAAACCAGCCGCTCAAATAATTTATGATAATTTTTTTCGAGTCAGACACCACTTCGCCCTTATTCGAGACAAAGGTCGTGCGAAAATTCAATACAATATCTGCAAAAAAGAAGGCAATAAAACAAAAATAAAACAAAAACGGAAAAACATAAAAGTGTATTAGTCGAATGATATAAAATACGAGACAAATTCGATTTCCCCAATGAATTGCACTAGCTTAAACCACACTAAACGCCACTAGAGCTGTACAGAGCGGAAGCACAAATGTCCATACGAATGGTGATAATAAACATCATGTTAAGGATTATGATGATGATGATGATTGTGTTGATAATGATGACCACAACAGGTTGCCCATTAAAGTCCGAAAAGCCATTGCGTCCAACTAGACAAACGTTAAACCCAGCGGACGAAGTACGGCAACAATGAAAATTGCATGAATGGCAGGAAGGGGTGATTCATTTATGTGCGATTGTTAACTAACCTACAATGAAAAGAGCTTCCACAATAACATCCAAGAACATTGTTTGACGATCCGCTTTGGAAAAGGCAGCATTGTAGGGCACCATCACGGCGACGTAGAACGTTGCAATGAGTATAATCCACTCCCAGACTCCTCTGAAAACGCCATAGTGGGACAAAATGAAGCGTGACTTTTTTATCGATTGTGTTTTATATTCGGGAAATGGTGCCTCTGTCGAGTGCAGCAAATTCTGTTAGCGAAATAATCAGCGAGCAAAGGAGTAAGACAAAGTGCTACGATGAGAAAGGATTCAATGAAAGAAAATGTCAAATAAATATCGCAGCGTGTGTGCGTGCGGAATTAAGCGGCTCAGTCAGGATTAAATGAGAAGTAAAATGTAAACTGTAAAATGTAAAGTGTAAATGTAAGTAAACAAAAGAAAATTCGCCATTTAAAATACCGCACTGCATTCTTTAATAAGGATACGAGTACACACATACGCGCACACGCTGCCAAATTAAAGGAGGCTCGTTGCGTATACCCGAGTGAGTATAAAAAAATATTTGAGTGTGTAAATAAAGCTGTTTGTATAAATTGTTTTCTTCTCTTTTTCATTGAATTGTTTTTTATTGTTTGTTGTTTCTTAAAGCTCGAGCAAAAGTACTCACATTTCCCAATTTCAATTTGGTTTTCACACTCTTCTCGGGTTTATAGTGTCCGGAAAGTTGATAGAGCACTGCACGACTGCGGCGTCTGCCCATATTGCAGCCGGCCGGTACCTCCAGGTTGTTTCCCTCGCCGCCCTCTCCACCCTCACCATTACCATCACCTGGTGTCTGTGCGCCTTCTCCTGGCACACCACGGTATCCCACTAAGCCGGCATTCGAGCCAGCACGGAACCGTGCACCCAACAATGCAGCTGTAAGGGCAAAAACTTGACACAGTCACACACACAAAAAACGATCAGGTGGTGAGCACAGATGAACGAATGCGCACAGGTGGTCAAGCAAGGGGACGAGAAGAAGATATGACAAAAGAACAAGTTTACATAGGTTTGACTGGTTGTTGACATATATATGTATGTAGGTATCATATATAAACACAGGATTTATTCATTTAGATATTGTACACGCACGAGTATATTTTAGCTATGTACAATCGAAGATAAGTGTGCTGCACCGTATTCGTGTTTGTGTGTAGGGCTTTTGTTGAATTAAAGCATTTTGTGTGCTGTGAAAGCAATAAATTATATTAAACCAAATAATTCATAACATTTGATCAAAAACTAAAATTAATAAAAAGAAACTCGTGCATAGACAAACAAGCATATTTCATTTGCGTGCAAAAACCATAATGACCATTCTGCCCTTCATAATTTAGCGGCGAAATTATAACCACTTCGTGAACAAAGGGAAAAATATCCATGCACAGTCTTAGTAAGCAAACCACAATTCTCATTCATTCATGCTTCCTAAAGCAATTAGTGCTGAATGCCCACTTTCGCCGGATTACCTAGAAGAAGCTGGCGATGATACTAACTGAGTAAAAGTATCGAGAAACCCGAAGATTCAACCCCAAAAAAAAGTATACTTTAAGAATTTTGAAGAAGTATAACTTATTCCATTACGCAAAGAACACAAAAATAAGAAAGTGTAATATTTTCTTGCATTAAAGTCAAACTGAAGGTTGTCTACATTTGATGTCACGCATATATATAGAGCTATATCTCTTTCAGTATTCAGTATCCGATCTGGCAATGTCGTACAGCAATGAAAAGGTGACAATTGAATTGAAATAATGCGCATACGATTATCAAATCAGCCTTTCTTTGCGTAGAAGAAAAGAGTGCCGAGACAGTGAAAACGCGCTCCAATTTAATTTATTTTTTCAGCAAAGGCTAATAAAATATTTTGCTCATCATGAAGAAGGTACTTTATTAGAACGATGATTTGCGGGATTTTGTTCGGGAAATTTCGATGTCAAAGACACACCCCGCGACTGGTCGGCCGGGTATCGAAAAAGTGGACAAAATTTTTGGAAAAGTGGAGAATGACCGGCACGTAATTTGTCGTGACATCGCTAAAGATCTCGGCATGCACCATACGACAGTTTTATACTATTTAAAAAAGGCTGGGTATGTAAAAAAACTGGATGTTTAAGTAACACACAAAACTTATTGACCACATTTAAAACTGCGAAATGTTACTCAGACGCAATGATTTGGAACCTGTGCAAATGATAACTGACGAAGAAAAATGGAAATGTAAGACAATAATGTCATGGTCTAAACAAATGAGCTTGCCCACACCATTTCAAAGCCTACGCTATTTACGAGGAATATGTGCATATGGTGAAATTTGAAGGGTACTGTGCATTATGAGGTTTTCCCATATAGGCAAATGAAAAATTAGAACTCTATTATCTACAACTAACGAGACTGAATGAAGCCCTGAAGGAAAAACGGCCGCAATTGGACAACAGAAATGACATAGTATTCCACCACGGCAACACTTGGCCACACAATTCTCTTATGAAACGACAAAAATTGAAGGAACTCGGCTGGGAATTGTTAATGCAGCCAACATATAGTACGGACTTGGCACCATCTGATTACCATTTGTTTCGCTCCATGCAGAGTTATCTTGGTGGCGCAACAATGAATTCCATAAACGACTTCAACGGTTTCAGTAGAAACCCCAGAATTTCTAAAAGAAGGGAAAATAATTTTACCCGATCGATGGCAAGAGGTTATCAATAACAATGGAGAATAGTTGAATAAAAAAAAATTGACTTATTATTTAAAAATTGTTAAGACGTGATTCTCACTTTCGGAAGTTGCTTTTCCACCAACCTAATAGTTCTTCTATGGGGATGTAAAATTGGGGTGGCAATGATCTGAAAAGTTTTATTAAGAGATGAAGTACAACACTGTCCGCAATATTAAATGAACAAAGTGAAGCCCTAGCTTGGAGGCCCTAACGTAGACTGAAAAGACTTCTTTGGTTGGTGGCATATTGTATGATGAGCGAAAAACCAACCCAATGGAGTTGCTATATGAACCGATGGTAAAAGAAATTTGTTTGAAGAAATTTTGATTTTAAAGCATCAAATAAAAGGGATGGTGAAATACATCCACATTCTAAATAAATCAATATTAAAACGAAAAAAAGAGAAAATTCAACACGAATTCAACCCGGAACGAAAGCGAAAAGAAACGGATATTACAGAGCTTAAAGTTGGCAAAAAAATGTACTAATGAAAGGGAGACACACAATACGATTACCCAGAGCTCATTAAATGTTATTTAATTCCATTTTCACATCGCCAACGTTTTTGTCAGCGTTTCCGCTATAAAATACAATTAGCTTGATTGTGAAATATTACACACCACCGAAGCTCGATTTGCTGTGAATATGAAAACGAGTAGTACTTTTTTGTTGCCTGTATTTCTACCGCTAACGTTTTTAAATTAAAGGGATTTTGCACGTCAACTGCCACCGAAAACATGCAAATTTTTCGAAAAAATAAATATGAAAAAAAAATACATTAACAAAACGATGTCCTTGAAATGCCACTATCCTTGTGAATTTGTGTCAAATTTTCGTATTAACGAAAAAGATTAACGAGCGTTGTCATATCGAAATGAAAATTTTCTTTGCTGTCAGTTGAGTAGTCGCCATGGTGGAATATAGAAAAGTGAAGCGAAAGCATTGGGAAACCTAATCTAATAGTAACATTACCTTCGGCTATGCTGCATGTGTAATACTCTTCACGCAACTCCCGAAAAAATTCAGCCAACGATGCAGTGTTAAAGCACACAATGATATGTTTAAGCAATGGTCAGTATTTCTAATGATTTTTAAAACTGACACCCATAGATTTGTTTTTTTTTTTTTTAAGTTTCTCTGTATAAAATGCTAGTAACAAATATGGGTTTGTATAGGTGTACACCCGTAGTAAGCGAATTGGTTAGATTGTACAGTGTATGGTAGAAACAGGAATTGTGTAGCACTAATTTTCACGCATATAGACGAACAAACGGATATGGCGAAATCGCATCGCCTGGTTGAATTCGCCAAGAATATGTATGCTTTTTGGAGTCTCCCATGTCTCCTTCACAGTGTTACAAACATCATGACAAAATATTTATACTGTTCTCTGCGTGAAGAGTGCAAAAATTGCGACCATTGGGTTGCAGAAAACACACAAGTCACAAGCAAACACACACACACACACACAAACGCACAGATTACGAAGTTTGGTTATAAAATTTTTGAGTTTTACATTAGAGCACGCAGCTCAGCAAAATCGGCCACAGCGGTTTTGTCTTACAAAGCCAACGTACACAAATCCATTTTGGTTACTTTGCGATGCTGATACTGTCAGTGACAACAACTGAGGTGACTATGAGGTTGGTTGTTTCAATGCTAACGCACTTCTGACAGCACTGATGATGTGTACAAAAGCCGAGAGTTGGCAGAGACCTTTGCCTGGTACATGAAGAAAACCACTCGAGTGCACAAACAGTGATGACTGCCTTTAATGACTGCTCAATGATTTTATTGAATCAATATTAAAGAGCTGGATGTGTTTCTGCTTGTGTTTATATATAACAAATATTTTATTGACTGTGAGGCGCCAGAGTGGGACACATTAATTTTTGATTGCCGAAAACGGTAACCGTTACTAAGTAAGACTTCCTTGATGTTGAACAAAATTCAACTTATTAAATCATCCGTGAAATTAAAGTATTGAAGTTCCAAATTAATGAGTGAATAAAATAGACCTCGGAGTTCTTTAATTGAAAACAATTTTTTCCGACTTTATTGATTCGCCTGAATCAATACTAAAAGAATCTCTCAAAGTTTTTTACCACCACAAGAACATTAGGGAGGTTCATTTTCTGGCTTATGTGTTCGCCTCCAATCTAGTTTAGTTGTCGTTATTTTCCTGATATTTTCCACAAGCACATGGCTGTGATATGCGGCACTGCTCATCTGAGAGCATTAAGTTGCTTAGCTCGATTATTTAATCCTCTCCTCTAAGCCCGGACCATTGAGAGTTATATCAATTAAATAAAGGCATAGTTTTTCTGTCTAAAAAAATGTGGTATACCTTGGGGCGGAGTAAACCGATACTGCCTTGTCTGTAAATTCGCTTCGCCATCCAATTATAAGTATTGCACATTATTTTCTACATCACCAGATATAATATACACATTAGAGTAGGTATACAGCTGAAATACAATTACTTCAAAATGTACGATAGATTTTTCCCAAAGTATTTAAGGTATTCAAATTTCGAGATGTGCACAGCTAACGTACACAAAAACTCTAATAAGGAATAAATTGGCTTAAAAATCAATATTACATTTAATTTATTCATTCAAATATGAAAATCATGTTTAGAATTATATACCTTATATGTATATTATATATATAAGGGGAAAAATTATTTTACTGAGTTCGGATTTTTCCTCTTTTTTTTTTTTGACGTTGTAATCTCGAACCAACTTACTTCTTTTTAACAAGGATTGCAGAAATGTTGTTTGCATGCGAATGAAGACAACATTTGCACGCAAAGGCAAAGGCTAATTGCATAAGCAAAAAGTGTCCATTCTTGTGGCGTTCAAATTGTTTGCATAAGTGAGAATATTCTCTTATAGAACACGCTTCAGCTACACATATTGTGCATATAATGACACCGAGTGCTGGCGTGTGGAATTATCCAGAAACACTTTCTTTGCTTGTATTTTTTGCAATTAAGCCAAATGTGTGCCAGACAAGCACGAAAACATGAATTTGCACAATTTGCACATGTCCAATAAAAATAGAATGAACAAAAAATAAGATAAATATAATCAAATAAGTGTTGACATTTAAGTGTTGACAATAGTGCAAAATAATCAGAGCTCAAATGAAATGTGAAGTGGAAGAAGTAAATGAATGAATAGTTTCACAAAAGGTCAAGGTTCAATACAGATGTCAGCAAAAAGAAATCAAAATTCGTTTAAAAAAATAATTGCAAAGGAAACATAGATAATGCGTATTGTAATTTATAGAAAATAAAAAGTGTGTAATACTTTTTGTCTTGTGTAGTTTGTAAAAAGTTAACTCATGTAAATGCCGAGTGCTGTAGATGCTAACAAACTACAATTTTCTAGGAATTTGCGCTAAAGTTAAATTTTTTGGCGAAATTTGTTTCCCAATTCTGATTAAAAAACTAATCGAACAAGCGCCGATTTCTTGCATAGTCTTGACTGCCCATAGAAAATGCATGTTCGAAACAAAGCTGATTATGACCTGATTATGATATGAGTTAATTCGTTGGTGCATAAGTTTTTTTTCTTTTATATATAGTACTTATGTATTTTCAAACACAACTTTCAAATCTATGTAACTCTTATAACAGTATTCAACGAAATAGTTTACATTATTATTCAACCCCTTTAACAAACTTTTCAGGAAACTTCCCTTTCACTCTGCCCAGAATGTCGTGAATGAGGTAGGACATTCCTTGTAGAAAAGCCACTCCTTTATTGTTGATAAGTTCAGTTGAAGTTGTGTATAGCATTGTCTTTAATATTGATCGTTCGATTTACTGTACACGGAACACAACACTTACACTTCGTTGAGGTATTTAGGAAAGGAGGATTTGAATACAAGACTACGATTATTTTCTCTTCTATACAAATCCATACAATCCAGGCATTTTTTCTATACTACAGCAAGTTTTTGTGTGTCATTTCGGACGAAACCAAAATTTATCCGAGCGATCACGCCATTTAATAATCTATTATTCATCATATATTTAAGCAGCTCCTGATTTGCGAGCATCTACTGTATTTGTTTTTAGGTGCCTTTGTAGTATATTTGTGTTGTTTTACATTTTCTGTTTTGGTGATCATTTTGCTTCTCTTGCTGAAGCATACACAGCTTTCACTTACCGCTATCGCACTCCTCATTAATGTTCATCTCCAGCATTTTGGTGTGTGTGACGTCTTTGTGCGATGCCAGAAAGAGCACCACATCTCGTTTTTCATTCTTGATGGGAACAATATCAAAGAGACACCAAAACGGCGAGCCTGCAATGTAGTCGGAATGTTGAATTAAAATTTTTTTTTCTTTCTTTTAAATTTCATATGTTTCCTGCATTTCGAATGCATTTCAACGATATCGAATGTATTAATACCAAAACATGATGGCCAAAGTGCGTCATTTGCGATTACGAGCTCTGAAACTGATTCCACAGCGTGTGTACCCGTGCGTCACCGCAGACAATACGGTTGCAATGAATTTGAGGAATTTATTGGCAAGTTGTGGCCTGTGTGCACACAAGCATTTCAAAATACATTGACAACGAATTGCATATCCGGATGTGGATTCAAAAATTAGACCAGCAATTATTTGGTAATCAAAACAAATTTTGTACATGAATCGTTTCGAATATAATTAGATTTATATTAAGGGGCTTTCGGGAACGAAGCAAATGTGCTCATTAACTTCTTAGTAGGATTTGTTGGAGTGCTTATAATTTGAGCTATAGATTAGGAGAAGATATAGCAATTGACATGTTTAACTAATCAGTGAGTATTGTTTTTCCAAAGGCAAACATAGGAAAACAGGGGCCGGGCTTGTGAACACAGGGTCAAGTTTGTTGGCTGCTCCAAACTTGGAGGGATGCCAGCAACGATCCCTCTAAATGCGCAGTCAAGTAAAAGTCAAGTTGACGTACAGCGTCCTCGCGGCTATCATAGCCATCACCGTTATGTGGTATACTAATGTATATAGCGAACGCCCTAGGCGACTTCCAAGGTCGGGTTGGAACCCTGGAGTAGAGAGGAGGATGAGACCTACATATTAGGGCCACCGGCGGCGCTCACAGCCTCAGCGAGGTTACCGACGAGGTTTTTTTCCGGACCCTCCGCCGGAGGGGCAAAAATAGGCCTGGCCTTCCAGTTGTTGGTTTTGCGTGAAGTTTACTTTCTCACCACTTAAAAAAAATAGTTCAGAGACAACTACAAGCCTCAGATGCGGTCGGATCTAATGTTGACGACCCCAGCAAACGAAAAAAGGACAACGGTTTTCGTTCTACATGTGGAATGTGAGGTCCCTTAACAAACCACGTGTAGCGGATGAACTTGCGGAAGCCCTGGACTGCTACAAAGTAGTCATTACCGTAATCCAGTAGATGAGGTGGAAAGGGCCGGGCAAAAGAATTATGAGATACTGCCTCCTCTGATACGGCAATGGCTACATTGAGGGAAGACAGCGCTTATTTGGATGTCAATTTTTCGTTCGAGGCAGAATTATGCAATAGATAATAGATAAGCGAGCGGTTGGTGGAATTCGCCTCGGAGTAGAACATTTCTATATCGAGTACGCGGGTCTCACACCTCAAAATCCATAAAGAGACCTGGCGGTCTCCTGATCAATCAACCGTCAACCAAATTGATCACATTGCGATCGACGTCAGACACTCCACCAGTACTCTCGACGTCCGAGCCTTCCGAGGAGCCAACATTCACTCGGATCATTTCCTTGTTGTAGCCAAGGTAAGAATGAGGATATTGACAGAACAATGGAGTCGAGAGAATACACTACGGTTCGACATCGGAAGGAACAATCGCAACTCACCGCTAGGAACTTTGCCGACAGAAACTGACTGAAGGTTTGACACTGCCTTCACCAATCATAGAAGGCGAATGGAAGCGTCGTCAAAAAAGCTGCCAAGATGTGCTGGGTTTTACGAAACCAGTAATGAAAATCCCTTGGTTTGTCGACGAGTGCAGGCAGGCCCATGCAGCCAAGCAGACAAGACAATGCTGCATCGAACGACGAGAGCTGTTCATCAGCTCTACGAACAGAAAAGAAGGGAAGAGAAGTGGCTCCTCAGAAAGAAAAAGAAAGACCATGAGAAACACGCTGTCGAGGCGATATATAGGTGTTACGGCAGGAATGAAGTCCGAAAGTTTTATCAAGAAGGAAAACACTCATCCGCAGGATACAAATTTCGAAGACTGCAGGAACGAGAATGGACAGCTGGTAGTAGTATCGCAGTCGATACTCAGAATTCTGCAAGCTGTTTGACGGCGAAGAGGGCCTAAATACCGTTGCCAGGCAGAATGTGCCACTCAATTGGGACGACGATGGACGAGACTTAGACGAGGTCTAAACAGCAATATTGAGGCTGAAGTCGAACAAAGCTTCACAAGTGGACGTATGGTCCGCCGAACTATTTAAAGCAGCTGGGGATGACCTGGTTGGGCATATGCACCAACTCATCTGTAAGGTATGGTCGGAGTAAAGCTTGTCCCACGAGTGGAATCGCAGTGTCTTTTGCCCAATCCATAAGAAATGAGACTCCTTTCACTAGGCTAATTGCCGAAGGATCAGTTTCCTTAACATCGCCTACAAAATCCTCTCTGACGTCTTTTATGAACGCCTGGAACCGTTTGTCAACAACCTGATAGGTACTTATCAGTGTGGTTTCAGGCCAGGAAAGTCCACAATAGACCATTTTTTAACAGTGCGGCAGGCCCTGAAAAAGACCCAAGAAATGCAAATCGACGCTCACCACCTATATGTCGATTTCAAGGCCGCATATCACAGCGTCCATAGAGATGAGCTATATAGTGCTATGTTTAGTTTGGACGTCCCCACCTCCTTTCAGATTGTCTAGGGTGATGATGGAGTATTCTCGCTGCTTCGTCAAAGTCGGTAATGAACTCACCGAGACATTCAACTTCAGAAAAGGTTTTAGACAAGGCGATGCGCTGTCATGTGACTTTTTTAACATCATACTTGAGAAGATCGTGCGAAACTCACAGGTCAACACTAGAGGCAGTCCGTTCAGTTGCTAGCTTACGCGGATGAGATTGATGTGATTGGTCGAATACAGCCATCCATCAATGAGGCATTTGCTGGCATTGAATCTGAAGCAGCTAAAATGGGTCTACCCACAAACACGCGACATAATGACATCTACCAAATGTACCAATTTTCATGGTACTCGGTCAAACGGTGTTGAATTCGATAGGAATCAAACAAACACACAGACAGGCAGACAAACAAACATACATCCTTTTTTTATATATATAGATTAGTATACTCGTATTTACAATCATTTCATCGTTCTTCATTAACATTATATCACATTTTTCTAAGACTGGGTTCACGACTAATTCTAACAACTCCACGTATAAAACCACTAACTTCACTCAAAATTAAAGAGTCCTACATCAGTAAAGTGTTATTAGTAATGTTTGAGTACTTCTCTGAACTCATAAATAAACACTCGCCGAGAGTTCTATTACTAATTACGTTATTCATTTCAATACTCAACCTCCCACTTTTTCGCCCTCATCAATCATTTATTAAATAAACTCGACTCGAAGACCACTATTAAACGCAGCATAATTAGCATAAAGAATGACTTGCTAGCGGCCATAACCACCAAAATAATTATTAATGATATCCACCGCCGACAACGCAACGCAAAATGGGCGGGTTAATTTAAAAGTTATCCCGTTTTAAATGCTGCGTCTAATTGGAAAACTTGTGTGCAGTTCTAACCTACCATTGATCGATTTGGCAATGAATTTATGAATTGCGAGTATCCGCCACACACAAGCATTGGCGCGATAATAACGTCTTTGTAGCACCAGAATTTATGTCGTTGTTGGTGTTGGTATTTCCGTGAGCTGATTAATCGTGACCTCATTAAGGAACAAAGTGCCTTAGCACGTACGTGAGCAAATAGGGCAGAGAATCAAGGGTATTGCTAAATACTCGTCTGCTCAGAGGTCGTTCAGATGTGTCAATGTTTTATTGTGCTGATATTTATGAGGGTGTTAGCACGAGCGCAACAGCTTCTTTGTCTTGTGACGCGCAGCGGGATGCTCTCAGAGACACGGCACTTTTGCGATTTACGCGAGCAGAACAATAAACGCCAACAACCAACAACCACACAATCATACAAATAAAAATGGACGTGGTACGCAAGTAGTTCAAGGCAGACACAAGTAATGCGTCTGTTGGCGCTCAAGTCAACATCAACAACAACAAGAACAACAACAAAATTCTATCTTCATACATGTCGTATACGAATACGTGTGCTTCAATATTTCCTAACCCTTACACTTCGCAAACTTTTCCTTATTTCTGACAGCACAACATATGGTGCAGCTCAGAAACCATAGCGACTTGTTCACATATAGCCTTTATTTCAGGTTAATACAGATGAGTACTGAGAACAGTATAAGAATGAAAGCCACTTTAAACGGTATTGTAAAGCATTTTGAAAACATACAACCAAAGATCATCATTGGGTCAGAAAGTATGAGGATAAAGATAAGCCGAGTGGAAACGAAGAGCGAATTCGAAGAACAATTCGGCTTGTAAGTAGCAAAGAAATCTAATAACTATAATCTAATAACTAATCGTTTTTACGACGCAGAATGGGAGGAGTTAGAGTGGCGAGACGGCTGAGAAGATCGCACCCTGCCGACCTCCGTAATAGATCCTTTTAATACACTATACTATATCCCCACTTATTATTTAAGTTGTTTTGTTAATTTTTGTATATACAATTTAATTAAAGTTGTTCTAATAATAACAGAAAAATTAAATATATAGGAAAAAAAATCGTTTTTGGTATTTGTTGAGAGTTTAAATGAGAGCGCAAAAGCAACATAACAGGAACAGCTTGGCATTCGCAGACAACAACGAGTTACAAGCCAAGTCAAAGCAATAGATGAATGCAGCTCGGTGGGGCGAGTGGATTTTTTTTTCGTTGTTGTTGTTTGAGTTGTGAATGCTTCTTAAATAGTGATGTGCTTTCACAAACTGAGCTACCCACAGCAAAACTCTGGTACTGCCGA
Source organism: Cacoxenus indagator (assembly GCA_035041755.1). Classification (NCBI taxonomy): domain Eukaryota; kingdom Metazoa; phylum Arthropoda; class Insecta; order Diptera; family Drosophilidae; genus Cacoxenus; species Cacoxenus indagator. The sequence continues at coordinate 8,933,770 of JAWNKX010000400.1, forward strand.
ATCAGCTTCTTCTTCTTGGTTAAACTCATATGAAGATTTCATATGATTTTCGAAAGGCAAATTTAATTAAAACTCAATGCCACAACTCTGGTAACACTCCGCATGAGAAGATTGTTCAAAAACTTTTCCAGTAAAGTTCGAACCACAATTGTTATACACCCACAAACTAGCACCGACAGAAGTTCTCTGTGCCTTTTGGCTGAGCATTTCTTGTGGCTTATGTCTTACGTCTTAACTTTAAACCACTTAAATGAATTGTGTGCCACTAAAACTTTTAATGTGGTTAAGTTCTTTAATATTTCAAAACATATGCGACAATCTTCACACAAAGTAAGTTCATTCCCTGTAAGATTTTGTGCAAAGCCCGTTGACAGTCAGTTAACATCGCCCTTACTGCTGAGCGACTTTCAAACAAATTGCAACACTCTTTAGCGTGCTAAATGAACTTCTCTTGAAATTTTAATTGAAAGAGTAAACAATTTATTTCATTTACCATCCTTCTTGTAAAAGATAACCTCCAATTTCAGTTCCATCTTATTTAAAAGGGCCCACTCTATTTTTTCTTTGTGCTCATCTTTCGTTTCCGGTCCGTACAGGAAGTGGCAGCAGCAACCTGTTACAAGTAAAGGAAATGAATGTTGAGCGGTGGCCGAAATGTGAAACATAATTAGTTTTGAACAGAAAATATAGTTAACTGATTGTTGTTGTTGTAAAACAAAAACAGCAACCAGAAAAACAACAATAATACTAACTGTAGCAACAATAGAAACAAGTGCACTTACTCTTTTGCATGATTTGCGCACGCGAATATCCTGTCAAGTCCACGAAGCCATCCGAACAATAAACAATTGGAAAGCCATTTGCTTGTGCATTGCCAAGCACAAAGTTGGAATCTGTTTTGGAAATGGGAACAAAATCATGAAAATTAAAAACAAAAAGCACAATTCGAAGAATTTGATTTTTTTTTTTTGCTTTATCACTATAGCTCTCTGCTATGTGGCCCTTCTGGGTGTAGAGTAGTAAATGAAGTAAATGATTCTCATTGTGGGTGTATGTTACTGCGATAAACTGTAAATTGTAGCTACAAACATGAGCCCTGAGAATTTTTGAAGTTTTGAATGGGCCAGAAAAATAAACAGAATTTCTATTTTCATTAATTTTTACGTTTTACTTTCATTTATTTTGAGTACAGGCAAAACATGGCTTTGCTTTTTACTTTAATACCATAGCACTAACATTGTTAGACACCCACTTTGAAAACTTATCTTAAAAAAACTTCGAGAAATCCGCTTTAAAACTCATCTGCCTTTCTGTGCCTGACTTGCTTAATGTTTAGCATAGCGAAGCCATTGTGAACAACAATTTGTTATTACTTTTTTTTTATTATTTATTATAATATTTTCTTTTTGCTTTTCTTGGAGCAAATCCCTCTGCCCATCTGACTATATGTAAAATATTATTTTATTTAGTTAGCCAATGATACAATGGGTCTCATACATAAAAAGCAAGTTCGAACTCAGACTCGATTGACTTATCTATTTGAATACTTATCAATTTGAAGAAAACTTTTTTTCATTAATTTATTTTTATAATTTTCTTTTACACCATTACTATTTACGGCTAGACTATACAAGCTATTGACTAAACAAATATACCATTAGACAGGTTTTCATTTGAAGTTGTTAACCATATACTTTTTAATAAAATTAATTAGGTATTGTGGGCGAAAAATAGTTCAAAAGTGGTACGCACACAACGTAACGCATGTGGTTACTAAGTGTGGAATAACATATAACAAATCACATTTATGACGATCTCGCGCTCATGACTATTACGTTCTCTCTTTTTTATTCCACGAGCCGAACATACGCAAGGCTTGGAACACTTTGAATCTACTTTGCTCTTTCGGCTTTTTCAATGTTTCCCACAAGTATTGAGAGGTAAGTGTGCATTGCCATATGACTGGTGTCAGTGCGGATAACATAGTTTAAATCAATGTTAAGAAGCAATTACAAGAACTATAGCATTACTGGAAAATATATTATGTGCACAGACAAAGTATAAATTACAATTAACACGAATTTTGACATCTCTAGAGATTTTTTTGAAGTGAAATGTCTTAGCCGGCGTTAGAAAATGTACAAAGATATTAGTTATTGACATGATGTACGCCTACACTTAAAACCTCATGCATTAAGTGAATTCTGATAATGCATGCTCAGGAACATTTTAATCACGGACATATACATTTATATAATTGGTATTCAACTCTTTTTTATTGTCGCTATAGTGATTGGATTTCAACGTCTGGGCGTACACTAATCATCTTAAATAGTTAGAAAATTCCTCTCATGGCTCGCTGATTAAATATGAAGCCATATATTAACTTGTTTCTGTACTCAAAATGATATTTTAATATTCATATTTATGTCCAGAAAGTAGTGTATATTGTATGAAAATTACCTAAAAAGTTCTCTCTTTGATCAGACGTTTGCCTAAGGCCTATAAAATTTTTCCACACACCAAGAATATTGTGTTTTAGAAAAAAATACCCGCGCAAGGAAACCGTTCAGTAAGTTTGTTTCAAACTTCAAAACTTAAGATACTTAAAAGTATTTTTGCTGTGAAGTGCGCAGTGTAAGTTGTTTTCGCTATGACAAAGATTAAAGTTTCAATGCTCCTCTTCTTTTTTGTGGTAGATGCCAAGGTGCACACGGAATTTATTCTTTACGGGAATATCACATGTTGTTAACTGCAAAAATTTTAATAACATGAGAAGTTTCCAAACGAATGCTGACACAACAAAAGAATTCTGATTTAACTTCGGCATTTTCAGTTTATAGCAACGTGTACAAATTGTAAAATATTTCACTGCAAACTTAGTATTTCAGCATTGGAAAGAGCTAGCAACTCAATGAAATACATTTTGATTAGCTCAAAGCTTTGAATATGAAACCGGAAAATTTGATTTGATTTGTTCATGTTGGAATGTACAATACACATTGGCAAAACTCTCAATTAAATATTTGTTTTACTTTTCGGCCTGACAACATTGATATATTAAACCCGAATGATGTTTTGTAGCCATATATCTACACAAACATCCAACCAGCATTTGCCGATATGTTCAGTGCTATTTTATGCATATTTCAACACGTTCCAACAATCGACACACGCACACTGAGATTCTCACGAAGATAGATTTGAGATGAGCTTTATTGCCAAACGACTAGCTCGTACAAATGTGCAGTCATCAACCCTTAGAAAGTATCAGAACATTTTAGTATCATAAAATCAACAGGGTAACTTGGAAGTAAATTGTATGCTTTAAGGATATCTTATAAAACAAACATTCATGCACGACAATGATGAGCGCTTGAGAATACAGTGAAACCTTTCAATTTGATTGTCCTTACATGTTGAATCGAATCATGAATCAAAAGTTTTTCAGAAAGCTTGAAAGGTTTAATCTAGCTGTTATTTTATAAACTCATTAAAACCCATTTCACTCACAAAATGTTTCAACAGTTTTCGTCAAAACTGCTAAGTTGCTTTTGTTACTACATTGTGTAGTACGTTCGTAATTCCTTTAGTAAAAGAAAAAACATCTACGCTTTATTTACTTTCGTAGAGATCATTTAGCGCCTTATGTTTATTAAGTTTTCTAATACCAAATTGATAATCAGTTTCAGTAATAATTCGTATGATTTTATACTGTCATGTAGAAGTCGTTCTAATATTCTTGATGAAGGTGGAAGTAGATTGATTAGTGGGTACGGTGATACAATTTTTATATCATTAGTGAACCTGTTAAAATTTATAGTTTCTCAATACAAAAAATAAAAACTTAATGCATTTTTTTTAAATACAAATCATCCATCAACGTGAATGGACTATTGTTTTTTAAAATGCAGACAAACTACTCGATTTATGAAATCACCACAAGTCTTGAATAACCATATTGATGAGACTTGTGGGAGGCCAGATACTCCCTAGTGGAGTTAACAAGTAGATAAAAATAAATGCCCCTACATATTATATGGTAACCATTAATTACTAATAAAAAAAATCTGTAACTGAGAGTGATTAACTTAGGCAGTTTTGCCTGTATGTACATATATTATATGGATTTATTGCCATGTTATGCTCTGTTTATTAACCATAAAATAAGCATATCTCATTTTTTGGTTGTGTATCCAAATAAACGTAAACGGGGAAATCTCTACAAGCCAGTTAATGTAATTGTTCATTGAGTGAAAATTTAAAATGCACGTTTCTTCCATTGGCAGTAAATCTGGCAAAGTGTTTAGAACGTGTTTAGCGTGCTTGAGATATTTAAATTCCATTAACACATAAATTATGACACTTAATGAAAACATCATAAAGAAATATAAATTAAGAGACTTGTGTAGTCGCTATGCTACCCAGAGGAGTGCACAAGAAAACACATCATCATGAAATCTTCTTAAAAAACTGGCACAATTTATCAAGTATGCCCTGATTTAATAGTTATATTTAGGTTACAGTATTTATTGAATGCCATTGATGCTTTATAAATATCTTCTAAAATAAGGTCACCCTACAGAAGAACATACCGGTCAAATAGAGTGTGTCAACCTCATGGAATTTGAACGGCAACAAGAACAACAACAGCAACCACGTAAGTGTTAACATGCATTATAAGTGCATTACCGGCTCCTAACAAACACAAGGACTTGCATGCCCACACGTAACACTATTAGATACTCTTAATTATGCTACGGATATAAAGCACCGGTATCTGTGTTACAAATCAATTAGACAAAGCAAAGCTGCATACGCACAATACGCCGCTAAAAAGTAATCAATTGAAATTGATGACTACACAAAGCAGGCAACAGTGATAGTGACGACTTTTTTGTCATGATCTGCTATTACTCCAAAGGGAGACAGGCACTCCATAGAGACAGACGATGATATAATGTCGGTGTTTGAAATTGTGTACAGGGATAGATAGAGAGAGGGCGAGAATCGCAACGCTTCGGTGCTGGGCTTGAGTGCAGCGAAACTAGAAACGCTTTCATGTTAATTGCAGCGAAAGAAATGTACAATGGTAGATGTATGTGTGTGTGTGTTCGTGTGTGTATTTTTGTCTGTTTTTCTCAGTGGATTAATTAGTAGGCACATGAGTGCATTTTTAAAATAAAGTGGATGAACAAAGCACATGTAGCATATATGACATAGAAATATTGTATAAGCACGTATAAGGTTAGCTTTGGTTATAGCATTTGTTCTAAAAATGTCTGCATTTAAGTACTTCAATGTTGTCGGATATATGGAAGCCTCAAGATAGCTACAAGGTGCGTTTGATTAGCGAATCTCAAAGGTGAACTAAACAAAATTACAAATCTGTCCTATAAATTTTAAAATATAGACCCTTCGAGATAGGGGAACCTTGATTTGTTGAGCTTTTCAAGTGTTTCTTTATTGCCATCCGAATTTGTGTTAAAGGAACTCCTGTCTTAAATTGATTGTTTTAAGTTAGTACTCAATGTCATCTTTGTTTAGGAACCAAACATGAAGTTGATGTGTAGTCCCAGCACAATAGACAGATAGATCAATACACAGATAAACAGATAGATAGATAGATAGATAGTTATATATATAGATACATAATTGAACAGATAGATTGACAGAAAAATTATATATAAGGAGATAAGGTCGTTCCATTAGGACTCACAAGACCATTTGAAAATAGAGTGAAAATATAGATAGCTTTTGACAGGACCCTTAGATGTCTTATACCGCGCTATAAGGCAAATCTAGTGTGCATCCTTTGTATCTCGTATAGGAGGGCAACGACCTATTCGCCACTTTTCCACATTATTTATTACATTGCTTCAAGTTCTTCGCCGCAGCGTCTGCACTTTTCATGCTTTCTAAACTCATCCGAAAGAGTTGTGCATTACATTTCGAATGACTAATAGCCACTAAAAAGAAAACTTGGACTTACTTAGGAGTTATGAGTACTTTAATAAAATTTACTGCAAGCACTCAAATTTTTATTTCGGCATAGGCTCACAAAAGTCACATATTCAGGTATGACAAATATCCCAGTAAAATATCAAGTCATTATACTTTGGGCATGCCATAATTCATAAACCTTGCAGCGTCGTATTTTTACCTTAGCACAAAATAATTGAGGCTTAATTTTATACGTTGCCATTGTCAACGAAATCCATGCGGCTGTGACCGCAGTTAACTCGTAAAGCAACTTGACAGATATGTACAATTTTTTTAAGATATGATGCCGTGCTAAACTTTACTCGTGGACAAATTGAATTTCGTAAGTTTAATTCCGATTTGTCAATAAAAAGCAGGGCAAAACGGTGTGTGACGTCAAATATTTCAATTCACTGGAAATGCGGACTTAAAAGGCTTTAATCTATATGTGTATATTTGAATGCGCGCTAATATACTTTGGTGAGTGAGTCAATGTATTTTTTTTATGTCAAACCCTTTTGGCGTTGCGTAACAAAAGCAAAAAAAACTTCCAATCAAAAAGCGTAAAATAAAAAAATACAAATCTAGAATATTTCTCTTCACTGAAATGATTCAACTTACGCGTGCCATCGAAACGTGTTGCAATCGTATCCAGAAAAGTATTTTGGGGCGCAAGCAGCCCCTTACGGGCAGGCATTGTATATTCGAATCGCCCGTTCAGACCCTTTATGCGAAAGAAATCTGTGAATAAAAACAATGTAAAAGGTATTATTGTTATTTTTGCTGTTTTCCATTACTGATATGAATCTATTAACTTCGTTTGCCAGAGTCTTATAACATTATTTTATATTTATTTATTTACTTATGAGTATATTCGTTTGTACTACTTGTGTTTGTACACAAGTTGCGCGTAAAATATTGCATTTTAATTAATTTTAAAAAAAGAAAAGTTCATTTTATTCAAACATTTTATTCAAAATACAAAAATTGTGTCTGGTTTTCACCTCACTCACACAATGAAAATTCTCTTTTTCCCTAGGGAAGGCCAACAGTAAAGTGAATAGAAAATTAAAAAATGCGTTGCATAACTTTGTGCTGATAAGACATGCTTATCCAGTGGGGAGTGTGTGTACGTCAATAACAGCGGCTACTAACTAACGAAGAGGAGTGGAAGGTGTTACAACACGGTCGGTGTTCAATGCTGTATATTGATTATTTTTCTCTTTGGCGCCAGATGGGAGGTAAGTTTGATAAATGTCGGTATAGCGTGAAAAAGTGACTGCAACATTGTGAACTCGGATTGCAGCGAGCTTATTAGAAAAATGAGGCAGCGAGCTTGACGCACTACTCCAAAAAAAAAAAAACTACTGCGATAACGAACATTATACAGATGTTTCAAGTTGATAATAAATCAATGACGTCATTACCGAAGTTATCTTTGACGCCGAACAATACCACGCTGAGTGGGCTCTGTATAGAATAAAAATAAAATGCTAATCAATCTGTGATGAGTGCAACAGCAAAGTTAAAGAAGGTCTCATTGTATCTTGACACTCAGTCGACTGCACTTTGTTTTTGGCGCCTACTTTGTACACCGCGTCACATTATTTATCGCGATCGTAAAGGTATTCTATAGTTTTTGAATGTACGTGATTAAGGAATTTCAACCAATATATTTATGAACATATCGGCTGGTGGAACTATACTAAGGCCGATGAGCGTGAGGTCGATGGTCGATTGATGGAAATTTTTAGTTTCTTCTATTCACTTGCGGTTCAATTGCCGCGTCACCATCATCAGACGACCCTCACCAACTTCTGTGGAGTCGTTGATCCTTGGCGGTTCCAGTCGATACTCCTAACACCAAGGACTGGTACCGGCAGGCTAATCACCCAACCTATCAAGCAATTGATATTCGGAACCAAAACAATCCTCGAATATCCAAAAAGTTCGATGAGTCTTGTGAAGGGTTTATGCTCGCAAGAGGAGTGAGTAATGATATACAAAATGAAAAGCAGAAGATGAGCACCAAAGTAAATTATACTGTACAGTTCCTGATATTTAGTAAGCCATACCTTTGACTTAAAACTTCTAATAAAATACACAATCTAAAAATATTTTATGTGTGTATATAAACCCTATTAAAGATCCACACTAAAATTTTAGCATGAAATCACTTGAAAATAATTTGCAAATGATTTGCCTAAAATCAAACATTTACATAACAAATAAAACGTTTGCAAAACATTGAACGCATCAATTGCATATGCACACTTGTTAGCGGAAATCATATGAACATATGATATTAAAATATTTTCGAATTTGCCAGTTTGCAGTCATGCTTACATATAATACTCAACAAGTTTCCAGTTCGTAGGCAGAAATAAAAGCAAAAACACAACTGCACAACACATCCGCTTCCGCTGAATTCCACATGAGTAGACTTCAACCATAAGCAAGGAAACAAGCATTTTGTATTTGTGTATGAATACAAGTGAGCTTGATTGACTATAAATATGAGTCTCTGCCATACTGAGCAAAAGCAAAAATTATTCAGCATACGAATCTATCTATATACTTATATTATATGTCCTGATATGACGGGTATTTTTGATCGCAGATAGCTTTCAGTGGCGGTTTCGGAGGCGTTTAACATAGTTTAAATCAATATTGTTGGTGGAATTTTTCGAATACTATTGCATTGCATTGCTAAAATGTTTTAGGGTGTAGTCAGGTACTCGTAGTTTCACTTCTGCCAAAATGAAAAACTTTACACTTTTTTCAGAAGCCTTTTCGAAACGCAGGATTTTAACACCGGTCAAAAGTACATTAGGCCGGCATTAAGCCTTAGGCTGTCAAAGTGATTTGTAACATAAAATATATTATGTGCCATGAATTTTTAATACATGTTTTCTTTTTTACGCACGTCTTTACAATGTCTCCCTACAACATACAAAAAATGAGCGCTGCGGTTACATTTTAGATGTGGAATTCACCCTAAAAAATTTTGGCAATTTGAGCGACTCTTGATACTTTATAAGAGAGAGTGAGAGAGAGTGGCAAAACATGTCTTCTGAAAATGTAATATTTCATGAAATATTTGCAAGTTTTAGCACTGTTTGTTTCTGCACATATTCGCCTACTAGAATATTCCCCCATTGCATGTGCGACTGAATTAAGGTAGACGTAAGCTTATTTTGATTAACCAGAAAATTCAACCAACGAATTGTAATTGGTTGCCAGCGGCATTTGCTAACCTATGCGAAAGGCATGTCCTTGTGGCAAAGAACGTTCTTTCGGAGTGAATCGTTACTATTTCAAATGACAGAAATCAATACCCAGCTGTTTGGGTATAACCGTTGAGAATTTATTTATTTATAAAAAATTTATTTTTTATATTTGAGATTCTACCGAGCATCCCATGCACTTATATATTATATGGGGCAATGAAGCAGTGTTGTAAGAATAGAAGACACCAGAGAAACCAAAGCAAAAGGATCGTATCAAAGATATTTTGTAAGTAAGTCCAAAAAAGTGAAACGGAATTCAAGATGATGTCGCTTGAGAGATCTAGAAGGGATAAGCATTGGCTTCGAAAGAAAACAAATTGAGTGTTTGTGCGTTTTTGCTCTACTCTTGAATCTTATTTGTTCTCATGTAGAGATCGAATTTCATTAATTCATTTGTCATGTTATTTATATAAATATACTATATATATTATTTTCCCTAATTTTTTAGATAAGTTTTTCGCCCAGTGGTCGAAATTCGATCACACAGAGAGCTGATTGCCGAACTTATTGCTGAGAGTACTTAGTTATAAAGATTCCCTTCTTAAAACACATTGGAATCGTCATCAGCATATTGCCAAAAAGTAAGAAGGAGAATCAGAATCTTGCGCTCGATTCTTTTGCGCTCACTCTCTTTTACTCGCCCTCTCAATCATACTAGCTCTCCTTTACACGCACTGTCCCTCAATGTCTCTTGTATTTCCAAGCTGTTATATTGCTAGCTTATGTATGATATTTTGTTGTTGCAATTTTACTGTTTTTTAAAAGTATTTTTAATATGCTTAGCTATGACACAACTTTTTAACAATTAAACCATTTCGTGCAAATCTACACAACTATAGCTGTTCATTGATGTATGTTTCATATTATTACGTTGTGTCTATAATAGCGTTAGCGTTATTAAAATATTTATTATTAATTATAATATGCTTTCAAAACTGAAATTGCTTGTGGATCTAGTTGTTAGATTCGCACGGTCTTTTAAAATCATAAATTAAAATAATAAGTTTGAAAGAAGAGCGCTCTAGGATATATAATTTCATCGTCCTTGACATTTGACACAAGAAAACAAGACAAGACTAAGCACAGCTATCTATATAAATAAATGGATAATATTATATTGTAGTACACAACTCTGGTAATTATTTTAAAACTTTATTGCTATCATTTTGTTCAGCAGTTTCACTTCAATAGTGTGCTTATATAGGTGAGACACATTATTTTTTTTTACTTTTTACTACTGACCGCAAATATGGCATCAAAAATATGTAGTCGCACGTGTGGAAATATAAAATTCAAAAATAATTCTGAGGATACGTGTAGTTACCGCACTGCTATTATTTCGCATGGTTTGGGTTATTATTGTAGTAACTATTAGCTACATTTGTATACGATAAAATTATTTTTTAATTACTTTCAAATTGTAGTTTGCAAAATTATTTTATAACTCTTCATTAATGAGCTCAAAAATTTTCACTTCTCCGGCTAAACAAATATTTGTTAATTGTTTGTGATTGTATAAGTTGAATATTATACAGATTAAAAATTTTGATCTAAATTGATTTATTTTTAAACTTCAATTAAAACAAATGCATTTTAGAACTTGAACTCAAAACCTATTACAAAATTTCCGATTTCACTATATATGGTGGCTTGCTAATCCACAACTTACCCTGCTTATTTTATTCTAAAACAGCGTTTCATATTACATCATATTATAATTTTCTGAGTGTATAGCTGAGTACACATATTTTTATTTCTAGAAGCTCCAAATTCGCTAGAGGTTATGCAAACATTTATTAAAGAAGTTTCTGTAGTATGTCTTAGTAAGTCTTGCTCTGAGAAGATTCCTGTCTATACTTCCAGCAGCTGCGAATGGAGAGACACTTTTGCCTTTTCAATTTATCCTATATGCATTGAATAGCTTAGTATTCACAAAAACAATTTATTATATTTATTTTTTTTTTGTTCGTATTTAAATTTCCCATAATCTAAGGAGGAAGTAACGGTCGAGTACATACAAATGTGTTATGGAACTTACCGCCTTTAATGTTAAGGTCTAAGTAACATTAAAAATGTAATATAAAAAATAAAATTATTTCTCATAAAAACCGAAAAACCAATTTTGACAGTCTTTGACAGATTAATAACTTTCCAAATGAAAATACGAATTTTCAACGCACCATTAATTCGTTTTGTTCCATTTTATATTACGCAAACTGAAGCCTGTTGACCAGTGCCAGCGGATAATTACCGGCAGCTCAAAATATTCAACAATTATGCGAAATGTTCAAAGTCTCTAATTACCGTCAATATTTGGTAAATTGCTGTGAACATTTTCACCATCATCAATTACGCAACGGACGTTAACAGATTGTTGTCAGCAACAGTTTGCCCATCATTATGGACGCATTTGAACCACCATCCGTTCGTTTTGGTAAGGTTCATTTGTCCGTGCATTCATTTGTACACTGGTTTATAATTTGAGTGGCTAACAGTGTCTGCAGATATGAGCTTGGAGCTGTTACCTAACTACATTATTTTTTGCAGTTTCATTAGTCTGCCTTATATAGCGAAAGCAAAGGTGTGTATGAACTTGCAAAATATAAATTAAAACGACACCAAAATATTCACCACATAATTTTGCACAGCATGATTTTGAACTGATATTTGAAAACTTCACTTGCTTTACGGATGACAAGTCCAACGCGGTGCTGAAGCATCAGAGCTGTGGCCTAAATAGAAGTGTCAAGCGGCGTACGCTGAACATGGAGCTCAGTGTGGCACAAGACCTACACGAATTCGATTTTGAATTAACGATCGAATTGCCAAGGCGTCAAATGAACTTCCAATTAGTTAATCTGACCACGAGTGGCTGTAATATGTTAGCCAACAGAAACCAAGTGCCACTGATGAATATTGTGCGCAATACAATGGAGCGCTACAGTAATTTGCCTACGCGATGTCCACTGGTTAAGGATAAAACTTACTACCTACGCGGCTTTCGTCTGGATTTGGCTTTAATACCAGCACTTAGCATGGAAACAGCCGTTCATGTCGTCTGGAGGTATGTAAAGGATAATTTGCACTTCAGCAAAGGTGTGGTAAAGGCGAATGTTATCTACAAAAGCAATAAGCATGCAAAACACAACTAGTGGTTTGAAATAATTTCTAAGCTTTTACTAGAAAAATTGCTATAAAAGGGCCCTCAAGTATTTGTTGTGTGCACATATAATGAATAAAATCATCGATGCATTGAATATGCCAGCTGTGTTATTATAACCTTTAACTCGGGGTAATATTGCAGAAAATCAGCCACCTGTAGTGAACTGTCGTTTAGTAGAGACAGACGCTCCAGAATGATAGCAATGTGCTTGACAGACACCGCACCGCCTCTAAGTTGGCATATAAAAGTGCCAGACTATGCCATTAGGTCTGTCCATCTGCCCGTCTGTCTGTCTATCTATACGTGTGTCTGTTAATTCCTTTTTCACACTATGCTGTGCCTGCTTATCTGTTCACCACAAGCTTTTTCTCGTTCACTCCCAACCTGCAATACGTGTATTTTTTCCAAGCCATTCAGAAATTGCTGCTCAATTACTCTCGTATTGTGTGCCGACGACTAACATCGTATCAACAAGTTACTGCTTGACTATTCTCGTACTACGAGTACACCCACCCATTTTCGCACACATCTAAGACATACACAATAGAAGTCGAATATTGAAGCAAATGCAGACTAATGTAATAACTCAACTATCGTAGTCAACAGTTAGACACACACATAAATTGACAGATAGACAGACAAATGTACGTTCAACCATCATACGAACTGCCAAACATTCAACGGTGAATAATGAAATTTAATAAGTTTCAAAATGTCAGCAAGCGGAGGAAGAAAGGGCTATAGCGAATGTGCGGGTTAGACAAAGAATGGCTGAAAGGTTTGATTTTTCTGTTAGTCTTTTTCATTAAAATGGATTAAGCCACAGCGAAGCGAGGCCGGGTACGCTAGTTCTATGCACGATTAAGCTTTGTATTGATGAAAATGTAGACCTCGTGAACTGACAGCTAACTCTTCTAAAATTTAATCTGTTAACAAACGCCACATAAAGACTACTGGTATAGAGGGCTTTAAACCAAATAGTTCCAGAAGCATCGGAATTGGAATTTTGAGGAGTCTTCAGTGAGACGATCCATACATATTTAAAATATCCATATATATTTAAAATACTAGAATCATTGGTATTCTAGCCCTTATAATATTAACAGATGCTTTTTTGGAACCTTGGATATTAACAGTAACAGCAATTCGCTACATTATGTTTATTTTTAGAGTTTTAAATGGGAAGACACTTGAAAGAGGCTTAACTCAGATGACTTTCTGGTCTTTCAAATTAAATAGTGCTAACATTGCACTTAAAATACACTTGAAGGCGAAAACCTGTGTTTATAAATGAAGCCTCTAAAAATAATTTCAAAATAACTTTTGAAGAAAGAGCCTTCCAAAATCATAAGTTTCGAAATCTTTCTTCATTCGAATCACTCGACGTGCTTTAGACGAGTATTACTTTTGGCAATTCAACTCTCTCAAGTAATCGTTAATAACTCTTTAGTATTAATCTGAGTTATTAGACTATCTTCAGTAACCTTCAACATTTTTGACAGTTCTTTACATCTTCTTAGCACTTTGGTGTTGTATAATAATTCATAATCTTAAATTTTTTCTATTAAAAATGGAGTAGCTTCCTTTGACCACACTACTTTTACCCTGTTCGTAATTCAATTTACAAAAAATGAACGAACGAATAAAGTAACGGCGAAAAAACCGAACGAACACAAAACGAAATGTCAAAATGTTGATAGTATTGATGGTACACCATCGTGGAGACAATCAACACTTTGTACACGTAGACTCGCGCTTCTCTTCTCTACGAACACGGATTGAGAGAGAGAATTGTAAGTTGAATTGCTAAGTGTCATAACAACTCATTAAAAAAAATTTTTCAATAAACAAATTATTTTATTGTAAAAAATTGTGCTGTGCTTTTTACTATTTTACGAGCAAACAGCTGATTGATTCGAAGTTTGAATAAGAGGAAGAATAAAATTTAAAAATTAATAATTTTTATTTAATCCTAATGATCATTGTTAGGTCATGAGAAAAAAGCTATTAAATGATCGTATTGTCATCGGCCCTTGATACGTGCGCAAAATTTCAGTTTAATTCGACGTTTTGAAATGTGTGAAAATCTCGTTCAAAGATTTGGTTACAAATTACAAACATACAGGTGAAGCTTAGAAAATGGTGTTAAAAAAGGACTACTATGACAGTCGTTGGTTGAGTAGGTTCTTCTTTTAATAAGCAATTCATCCTTTCTGTGAATTCCTTAGTTGCCTCAGTAATCATCTATCTTCGTCTTTGGAACAAACTTCAATTAAAAACTTAAAAATATTTGTGCTAATTTCTTTAAACTCATGCAAATTAAATTTGAATACACAACCGCAATTGCTGAAACGTGATAATTAATTCAAACAAAAGAACTTTGGTTTGCTGTGACCTAAAGACATGAAGCAAAGCAAAATGACTTTTTTTCAAACGAAAGTGGTTGACGATTTTTAGATAAAAAATATTTCCCAATACATATATAATATAGACATGGTATTTACAATTTGAAAATGACGAATTGAGCTTAAATGAGTACAAATATTCTCATGTATACAGTATTATGTATATATACGATTAATAAGTTGTAGTCATCAAATTTAAGAACAGCTCAATTTGTAGATAAAAGTAGATTCCTTTTTAAAGTACAGTAGCTGCAGGGTTTATTAATCTTCGATTATATAATATGACTGCCGAAATAGTCGGTGCAAAAGAGTTTTCTACTTTTTGCTCTCAAAAAGTTGCACTGGGATCCTAACGCTTGTCTACCATCTTAATGCTGTCATCTAAAATTGATCATCCTCCCTACCTTGTCTAGTCGTAGAAATGCCACGGGGGTGTAACATTTATGTATTATGGTTGTATTAACTCACCTTTCTTATATGATTAACTTTAGTGTACCAGCACGTCCAGCTAGACATTACTTTCTAATGATTCTAGCCTTATGTAGAACTTCTTATTTACAACATGATCCATTCTATGTCTGATGCAAATCTTTTAATACCCACTTTGCGTGGGATTCTCCTCCCATCTCTTCTTATCTTATTAAGACTAAATTGTTTTCGTCCTTGAATTAATACTAGCTTTTTTTTTATAATTACGTTTCTAAACTTCTGATCGACGTTTTTTCTTCTTGCTTGAATTTCATTTGTCAGTGTATGTATTGAACTCTAAGTTGAATCTTAGCTTTAGTCTAATCTTGCATGCTTATTTGTTAGAGGCAGATAATGTTTTTATCTGTAGAAAAATATGTAGTTCGTAGACATTAGGTTTGGTATCGCATGTACACCAAAGAAATTAGGAATTAATACGCGTAGAGCGCAGTCTACTATGTCACTGGGTGAAATTTAGTTCCACTTGGGCACACATTCTTTTGGAACCATATAGCCATAAGTCAACTTCAAGTCCTTGTATTCGTATAACATTTTCTCTCTAGATGGAACCGTTGCTATTCTTTTAATAAAGCCTAGGGCAGCTCAAGAGCGACAGCAATCAAATCGCTATTATCGGAGCGATTGAATGCTAATTAAATGTCGTGATTGTCTGGTATTTTTATACATTTTGTTATAATCTGAGTTACTCTATCACGATAAACGATAGAGTAGGGTATTCGAGGAAATTGCATTAATGGCCATTGGAATAGCCACTTCAAACGTTTCGAAAACAAGCTGCTTCTTTGTGGCTTTGTTAGATGCTATGCTTACCTATGGCTAAGATGTACGGGTACGCATTTCAGAGTTTCGCCTGGTGGTTAGCCTTTTTTAAGTGCACATATAATTTCAGAGAATATTTTAGCATTTAACCTTTTTCCTCTTTTGAGGAATATTTTTAAATTTAGATTCATTTGTCCCTTAAAATCTAAAGAGTCCACATTTCGACAAGTAACACTTGTTCCAAACTATAACACTATGTAAAATTATAATTTATTTAAATGACTAAATTCTATTTAATATTAAAACAAAAGAAAAAACTTCATTGATTCCACTAGAAATCATTCTGTATTTTCATTTTTATTGCTTTATAAACCAACACATTCTTCACACACAATATAATGAAACAATCGGTGTAGTGTAGTTTTACTCGAGATAACATAAATGTTATCAAGCACGGGGCGGTATTTCCTAAGCGTACCAGTGCAAACACGGTTTGAATGCAACAATGGTTCTCAATTGAAGTGGTTTGCGGTTTACCACTTAGGCAAACAACTCGTTTGATAAACAATGAAATTTCAGTAAACTGCAATACCAGCGAGCTTTTTAGTATAAAAGACGCGTACTGCGCGCGGTTGGGCACAGTCTGTGTTTCGGCTTAGGAATACAACTTGAGCGAAGTAATTGAGTTCGAATTAAATAAACAATAGTGAAGATGACCACAGAGAGTGAAGTGAAAGCGTTGAGCCTGCTCTTCCAAAGGCCACTGGAGCCGCTGTTTACATCAAGGGATAACGGCAAAGCGGCATTCGATCTGCCCGACAGTTATTACACCGAACGCTATCAGGGCACAAATGTCGAACTGCAAAGTCGCTTCGGCGACGATGTGGAAGTGAAGATTCCACTACGCGATTTGCAAAGTAAGCCGAATTTGGATTTCGCCAAGAAACTGGGCAAGCGCGATCAGTTCTCGCTATTTATTGACAAGCATAAGCAAATTGCGAGTCAACTGATCAAGTTATTTCTGGATGCACCGGATGTCAATAGCTTCGTGTCTACGGCCGCCTATACAAAGTGAGTAAAACTTGTTTTTGCGGGATTACATTTCATTGAAATTTTATTACCTCGCAGAGATCGCCTGAATCCGGTGCTTTTCCAGTACTGCTACGCGGTAGCTGTGGGTCATCGTAGGGATACACGCGCTATTGATATTCCCCCAATTTCGGAAGTTTTTCCAGCTAATTTCGTGGAGCCCGCCGCTTTGCAGGATGCTCGTGCCGAGGCTTCTGTGATTACCAATGAGGGCAATAGGGTGCATATCGATATACCACGCAACTACACCGCTTCCGATCGTGAAGAGGAGCAACGCCTATCATACTTTCGTGAGGATATTGGTGTGAATAGCCACCACTGGCACTGGCATTTGGTATACCCCACGGAGGGTCCACGCGAAGTAGTCGCCAAAGATCGTCGTGGCGAGTTGTTCTACTATATGCATCATCAAATCATAGCACGTTACCACATGGAGCGATTCTGTAACAATCTCGGCCGCGTAAGGCCGCTAAACAACCTCAGGGAAGCGGTACCGGAAGGCTACTTCCCAAAGATACTCAGCAGTGTGAACAATCGCACTTATCCGGCACGTACATCCAATCAGCGTTTACACGATGTCAATCGTGAGGATGCCAGCGTTGAGATTGCGGAAGTTGAGCGCTGGCGCGATCGCATACTAGCGGCAATCGATCAAGGCTTCGTAGAGAACGTAAGATTAACAACTTTAAGTGGGAAACAGTTAAAATATCGATTTTATTTGTCTTCATTTCCAATTCTGTAAAGCCTTCTGGCCAGCGCGTACAACTTGACGAGGTGCGTGGCATCGACATACTCGGCGACATGGTTGAAGCATCGTCACTTTCGATTAACAGACAATTCTACGGTAATATGCACAACCAAGGCCACACAATCATCTCGTTCGCACACGACCCGGACGATCGTCATCTGGAGCAATTTGGTGTTATGGGTGATGTAACGACTGCTATGCGAGACCCAATTTTCTACAGATGGCACAGCTTCATTGATTCGGTCTTCAGCAAATTTAAAGCATTGTTGCCACCTTACGATCAAAATCACTTGGGTTTCGCAGGTGTCAATGTCGACTACGTTGAGGCGAAAATCTCGGACGCACGTTCCGCACGCCCGAATACTTTGCTCACGTTTTGGCAAAAATCTAGCGCCGACTTGGCAGCCGGTCTTGATTTTGGTCCCAATGGCAACATCTACGCCTCATTCACACATTTGCAAAACGCACCCTTCATCTACACAATCAACGTGACGAATACGACTGGTGTTAAACGACGCGGCACCTGTCGCATTTTCATTTGCCCTAAAAGTGACGAACGCGACACGCCTCTGAGGTTGGAGGAGCAACGCTTGATGGCAATTGAAATGGACAAATTCACCGTCGAACGTGAGCCACCACAACCTTAACAATGTTTATGTATACGTATCGAAATCAACTGAAGCACTCATTCTTCATCTACAGTCAATCCTGGGCAGAACACTGTGCGTCGTCTCTCAACGGACTCCTCGGTCACCATACCATTCGAACGTTCATTCCGCAAAGTGGGCGCTAAGCATCAACCCACAGCTGCAGATACACTAACAACCTTCCGATTCTGCGGTTGCGGCTGGCCACAGCACTTGTTGCTGCCCAAGGGCAAGTCTGGCAATGGTATGCTTTTGGATTTGTTTGTCATGATTTCGAACCATGAGGACGACGCTGTGCAACAGGCGAATTCAGGGTAAGTGACGCGTGCCGAACGCAGTGCACCCTAAGGCATTGACTATGTCGACAACGTTGACTAGTTGATTAATTCAAATTTCATTTTCGCCAAATTTCATTCAGACCGGATACTTGCGGCGATGCTGCCTCTTTCTGTGGCCTAAAGGACAAACTCTATCCGGACAAGCGTACCATGGGTTTCCCATTCGATCGACGTCTGCCGGGTGATAATCTGACAGAGCTAACTGCTAACTTTGGCAACATGGCTAAAACTGATTTGACTATCATCTTTAACGATCGCATTGTTAACAAATAAAAACAACACAATATTTCGACTGTACTCGATTGACACCGTAAATAATCACAAATAGTTTCTTAATCAACTTATGGTAAATACTTCCAAATAAACCTTGCAATTAAAGAGACCCCTTTGGTTTTATTTCTTGGAATTCCTATTTATACTCGCATGTGTAAATAAATAATTATGAATACACTAAGCAAACATTTTTGGTGACAATTCCCACAAGCAAAGACACGAAAGCGAAGGCATTTAATTTGCAATGCAAGTCAATATCCTAGTCATATCAAATTTCAAAGAACCTCAATTAGTCATATATATGCATTTAGTGCGCTACTGTTGCATAATTATTCATTCGAACAAATCCAGTGAATGTTAATCTGTTCTCTGTGAAACTAGCCATCGGTGCAGTTTAGTTATCTCGTGCGTGCTGTTGCCTACATTTGACATGAGATGAATATTTTGATAAATTAAATGCAAATTTAACATAATACATATGGTCAAATTTAATTTTAGGTAGAGCAATACGAGGTAGAGTCTCTAAAGAGTCATTACCAAAATTCTCCTTCATTGAATTTCGCATCTAAATTTTAAGCTTAAGTAGACTATCTTCAATGTTCTGACTTAAATCAAAGGAAAACGGTTAAGTGGAACGAAAATTTTTAACTTATTATTAGTGCTTTTAACATGAAATGTTGGAAGAAGTGATGTAATTTTGAACTACTTTAACATAAAATTTACACTTTAACATAACATTAGCTTAACATAACATGTGAAACATAGAATAACTTACTCTCTTATTACAAGTCGAGATATGACATACACATTCACAGAGTGTCAGGCCAGTGAGCGTGTTGAATTCGCTGTTTCGGCGCTAAATTGAGTGGAGCGCACCAATCGTTCAACGGTTCCTGAGGAACCACACTTTGGAATCAATACCATTAAGTAGGGAACACAATGTGAAGCTGAAGCTGTAAAATCAAAGTACTTTGACTTCACTCGGCTTCAAATCATCTGTCTCTCACTGCAAATGACAAGCCCAGCTGACTGCAAGTCCCAATGAGCTGCGTTCAGAGCGTCAATCGTGGCATTTGTTTAACTTGACCTTTTGTGAACATGACATGATATTATTTATACGAAATTATCGAAATCGATTACCTAATATCATCCGTTGCAAAATCAACAGTGATACGACCGTTTCGATCTATTAAATTGTTCAAATCACTTTACAAGGAACTTGTCGGTGTTCTTTAGCACTGCTTTCGTTAAAGTTATCCATTATTTTACCAAGAGAGCAAACATAATTTAATAGTAGATTTAGACAGTCATGCATTGACCGCTTCATCCTAGTAGCATAGCTAAATACATATATAACATATATAACAACTCAATAAAATGTTTATCACTGTTTATCCGCCACTTTTTTTTAATGTTCAAAACATCTGTCAATACGTTTCTTTTTCAATCCATTATTTAAAACGTTTTATTAAACAACTTATTTGCATAACTGTCATATTTTGTACTAACCAGCTAATTTGTAACATACAAAAAAAATCACTGTACTGGATCACTCACACAACGATCTGAAAGGGATATCCAATGCGTCGCCAAGTAAAAATCTATTAAACATACAACATGTTTATTTTTTTAATAGTTTCCTTGAGTTTTATGTTTAGTCCATAAAGTAATCAATGTCAATAATAGTTGAAATGAAAGTTTTCAAGAAAAATATGCATTCGTTTCTATTGCAATTTGTAACTGGAAATATAAAGATTACTTCATGCCAAAATGTAGGTCTTTCATTTCACATGAAATAAGCTGCTCATCCAATCAAACAAGGAATTAAATTGAAGTTTCTATAAATCAACCAAAAATTATAGAAACCGTTGGAAGTTCGAATAAACTTTTCACAAATCGACAAAAAGGGCTAGTCAAACACAAAGAATGATTGCATTACGCAACTTTTATAAAGTTTTAAGAACTTTCTGCATGACATCATCATTAACAGAGGCATTGGAATGAAAATTATCTTCAGCATCATCACTGAAGTTGTGCTAGTCGACAACAAGCAATGAAATAAGAATAATTTCAAAAGTTCCAATGTTTTCCTTAACTCGTTAAAAGGGAGGCAAACTTGCTTTCATTATCATTGCCAATGTCCTTGCATTCGTCGCTGTCATTTTCAGCCATTCGAAATGCTTTGCTGTGAAAGCTCGTTGTAAGAGACGAACTGAAAAATTTCTATGATGTCAATTTTCCTGATTAATATTTGCGCATTTCATGCACAATACAAAATCAGTGATAAATTCTAAAAAACAACCTCACCCCACAGCGTGTACGCGTATTCTGTGAGCAACGATTTTTTTTTTTTTTTGAGTGCAGCTCTTAAAATGTAAACGGTCGGTTGGCTGCGACCTAAATTCAAATATTTTATTTACTGTGTAAAAAGCTATATAGACACAGAGATTCGCCATATTTTAATTTCGGCATATCTATTTACTCAACTACTTTTTTAGGTATCAAAAGAGCTGAGCACTAAAAGGTTCTAATTTGTTTGTGGCCCCAAGCACTTGTTGGTGTATACGATTTCCTGGGTTAAAACGTTTTCTGTGTGTTTGTGTGTATCTGCGTTGGTGTGAGTTAATATCTGTTGAATATACTAAGCTGACTTCATTAAAGATTTACATCGAAACTACACTCTGCACCAGCTTATGGCTATGCGTTTACCGAGAATTGTTCACTTTTGAGCACCTCAAATTTTGTTATTTCAACGAAATTGGATAATTTTATGTTTTCAACGAATAATTTGGCTTTAAGTCTTAGCTCTTAAAACTTTTATATTCACATGGCTGAATTTGTATTTAATTGAGAAGTAGTGTTTTTTTTAAAGTTTTTTATATAATTTTATTAAATATAAAATATAAACATATATATATTTTTTTTATTAAAAAATTTGAAACTTTGAAATAAAAAAAAAAACATATTAGGTGAATAGTGAATAGTCGACATGCTGTTATATATTAATTACTTTATAGTTATTTGATAACCAGACTATCTAGCACTCATACAAGTTTCTTACACTAAACAGTTTTCTATAAACAAAAAGTGTACAGTAACGTACCAAACACTCCCGCCTAACTGAACATTTTTTACTCAAATGAATATATACAGTCGTCAGTTTTTTGCAATTGGTTTCACCTAAAATTAATAAATAAACAACGTGTGGACAAAAGTACAAAAAATATTGGCATCGGCCTAAATTGTATAAAAACAAAATTTTATTGATAGATAGATTTCTGTAATGCCTCCAAACTATTAAGACACAATGTTCCATTAATGCACATTTGCTATTATAATAGCTATGAGATCTGATAGAACCCGTGCAACATTTTAAGTAAGCCACTTTCGTTCTTTGCTTTTCTTTTATGGGTATGGCTGAGGTATAGTTTGTTCTTCGACTTTGCATGCACTTCTTGGTGTTTCATTTTCTAAACCATTAAAATTTTAATTATCAAAAATATAATTTATTCAGCTGTTCACTTGGTATGTATACCTGCCACCACTTTCCACCTTTGCAAAAAAAAAAAATGACTGGAGCCATTTGTTTGAAAATCATGCTTAGAAAAATGTATTTGCCTAGAATCTTGACCTCAAATGGACACTTTATATTGCGTAATCTTTATATGCGTACATTTCAATCATGTCAAGAAATCAAAACAATAATTTACTGCATTAATTCAAGAGCATACAAAATGTGTTTTTGCTATATGAACAAAGAAGTTTTTCTAGATCTGCAATAATTACCCGTATTTAAAGTCACACTACCCTACTTTCTGCATATTAAAAACACTCACGCTGTCAGATATTTACGAGTGCGGGCTATAAAAACGCACCTGCCAAACTCGACACGAAGAAAAATACTCGAGCAGCGACAACAAAGTTTCGAATTTTGAATTGCGCGCACGCAGTTTCTCACGTATATTTTCTAAAATATGTACTTTGAAACACAAACAAAAAATTAAAACAAAACAAAACAAAACAAAAAAATGTACAACCGAGCAAATAGTAAAAAGAAAACAAAAGATCTGGTGAAACATCTGTGCGCCTTAAAATGGTTCTTCTTGCTCATCAAGTTTTTTCGATTTTGCCTGTGCGTCTAAAATGAGTACTTCATCTAATGTACTCGTAAACCGAATATACCTTCACGTGTTCTTTGAGGCGTTCATCAAAACAACATGTGAAATATGCAAAGATATTAAACATTTCAATTTCTGTTTGCATCATCATTTTCACTCCATCATATTTTATTTGGTTGAAATACACGTAATTGAAGCGGAAAGTGCTGAGTTAATAATAATTTCACAACACAAAGCAAATATAAATTTACTTTTATAGTTCCTCCCCCACCAGGGCATTGAATTGTTGACATGTCCATTAAGTTGAAATCATTTGCAGATTTTTTTTTATCTTTCCCCCCTTCAAATTGAATTTTATTTTCAGCATGAAGAAAACAGACAAATGCCGTCACTAAAAAGTGACAGATCGGCTTCGTTTGTCAACTGTACAGGACACCATATTAAGTGAACTTTTTAATACGGCACATATACGAGCTTATGCATTTTTGCCTGTGGCTGCGGCATTGTCTAGCCGACAGTCCATTCGTCGAAATTAATTTTCACAAATTCCCAATAGCGATAATATACAACGCTTTCACAACTCATGGCTGTCATATGTGTAAGCCTGTTTTTTATGCTATAGTATTAACGCTATAGAGACATTGCGTACATAAAAAATTATTTACTTTTTTTTGTTTTTTTGTTTTAAATTTCCACTCAATTTGGTTTCTCTGTACTGTAAATAATCAAAAAAAAAGTTAAAGGTTTTTTGGTATTCTAGTCGAATGTCATTAACTTGGTTAACATATGCATTGAAGAAGTTATGGCAATTTATTCAGTCAATCTACGCTCTCAAAACTAGAACTGCGCAATTTTTAAAATGTTCTACTTTGGCTCAAAGTTGTGAGCACTGTTCGCGGATCGGTACACGTTATTTGCAACACCATGACATCATAACATAATTCAAAGAAGGCAATCCTATTCAAGTAACAGCGAGTACAATAATAAGAAAAATATGCTTTTGAAAAGACTTGTATACCTGATTTTGCTTGAGAATTTTCTTGACTGTAATGAATCCATCTATATATCTGAACCTGCCCCTCTCATAGTATAAATATACTCCATAGAATGGCATAAAATAATGTCAATTTGATTGATTTCTGTACCGCAAAAGGAATATTTTAGTTAATTCAACCTCTGGAATTATGTGTATTTGATAAATATAAATGATTTATTACAATATGCATGTAGCTCTAATTATTTTTCTGTAGTGAATGCAACTGTTTCTTTAAATTTACTATAGTCGTATTCAAAATAATGGTTTGGGAATCCCCTGATAACCAAATTTAAGACTTTTTGGCACCTAATAAAGTTTCCTAATACAATTATATTTATATGTGTATACATTAAATAAATTGGCTGCAATCTCCAGAATGAGATCCAAGTTTTCTCCAAGTAGAATGAATGCTTGCTCGCTCGCCAAATAATGAACGCTCCCGCGTTGCAGCACTCCAAATTTCAGAGTGATTGATAACATTTACAATTAACTTATAGCCTATACAGCGCATCACCTTACAACTAATTACATGTATGCGTGAGAGAATGCAATATAAGAGACAAGATCAGATTAAGATTCACTCGCCTTTTAAGAGCGACCAAAGAACAAAATTGAGCGTAAAAGCTCTGCACAGCCTTATTTCCCATACGGCCGCAACATTCACAAAAAGCGTTAGTTTCCCTCTGCTACGCATAATTTTCAAACAATTTAGTGGGTTTTCTTTTTTAATGCAGATAATTATGGTACGAAATTGAAACGTAAAATAAAAGAATTCAATAATATTTAAAAACAATTTTAAAAATGGGCAAGAGTCCGCTCACGCACTAGTTTCAAAATTTAATTCCATTTATGTTTATAAAACAGTACTCACTTTGAATGTCATTGAATGGAAGCGATTGCGAATGAGCAAATCAGACAAAGAATGTTTAAAAATTATAACTTTTCTATTTATTTTTTTTATTAAACTCAACTAAGTCACAGCAAAGCGATCAATCTTCAAAAATCAGTAAATATTTGCAATAGTCTCGACAGTATTTATATGGTAATATGGATAGTGCAATCACAAACGACTCTTTTATGTAGAAACAACTCGAAGCCAAACACAAATTAAAAACATAATTTTCCGATTCGAAATATTCAAAGAAATTCATCAAAATTATTAAATTACACATTCATATACGAAGACCATTTATATGGAAAACAAAAATTATCTCCTGGTGCATTGAGTTAATAAAACATGCAATTTAACTTTTTCTCATGCGAATAGTATATCTTTTTTTTTTTGTTGTTGTTTTAAAAAATAAAATAAATACACATGAATACAAAGTTGCGGAGCAAATTGCAATTTGAAAGCAATCAACCACTGTCTGTCTGCACTTCAACATTTACCAACGAACAGCTGAAAGTTTTCCAACTAGCAAGGAATGTATATCCTGGAAACTATGACAGCAACTGCACTCCACACTGAGACATTGTGAATAAAACGTAATTGCCAACAATTAACTTTAGAGCTCTCTCTGCTCTGCATAATCCCACCTCAACAGGTTGCTACACTGCTCTGCAATTTTGTTGCTTATGTTTCTTTTCATTGTATGTTGAGATTGCATCTGTCATGGAAATGGTGTAGATGCCAGCGATTTATTTATTTGTTTGTAGACAGTTGAATGGTAAAATCCGTACCGCAAATATGTAAATAATTGCTTCAAACACTTAGCCAATGAAATGTTTGACGCAACTTCCTTCATATTATCCTTTCCAATTGATAAATTGATTATCTGGTCTGAACAGATAGTCACATTTACATTATAACTGCCTCTTCACCGAGCTAGATAATAATGGCTAAAATTAAAATCAATTTCAACGATTCACACTAAAGTGACAGCCTAATTTACAATAATTCTCGCAGTACTTACGTAGGCGCAAATTAGATTATATTTGAAATAAGCCAATTAGATATTAATTATAAAATCTGTTCTATTCTTGGCTTGAAATAGCAAATTCACTCCGTATTTAATTTCAATAATTTCAGCCCGTTGGATTCTGCTTTACTGGCATCACACAAGAAATCCATTCGAAAAGAATTCCTTGCCAGAGTTTCAATTCAATATTTTACAACAAAGAATGATAGAACAATGCATTGGCTTGTGTATGTGTGCGTGGCTGCGTGCGTACATTTTAATTAATATTTTGATTGCATTTTGCCGAATTCCACGTTTGGTTTTCAAATGTTTCACGTATTATTTATTTTAAAAAAATAACCTAGATAATATTTTTTCAGAGCAAGCCGAATATATGATATTTATTTATATAAACATTTTTTAAAATATTTTCATAAAAAACTGTATGAATATTTGCAAGGATGACGTATAATATTATTGCCCCAAAGAAAAAGCACATTTCTCTATTTATTCAGTTAAAGCGGGAAAATCGGGTATTTTTGTACAATATCAGATACTAAGGATTTTTTCTAGAATGACTTAAATGGCTCTGGCAGAGATCTCAGTCTACCAAAACAGGCGTACTTTTCACTAAAACTTTATATTCTAGAAATTTTGAGCTGCTGCATATTTGCGTTAAGTTCATCGAATTTACATTCAGCCTATCTATTTTTAGAAACTCTTGCTAAACATTGCAATAAATGGTATAAAGTTTGCAACACAATTGGCGCATTCAGCAGAGGTCATCACCCATCATTTTCTCTGACTTAATAATCGATAACTTTGTCTCTGCTGAACGCAGTTATGCTAGATTTGTAAATTTACGGCGTTTAGCTACTTCGCCTTTTTCATCTCTGCGTGAAATAATTTGCCAACAATTAGCGTATTCTCCATTCCACTCATCTGTGAAATATTAAGAACATAAATACATATAAACAAAAATTAAATAATTAAATATCATTACATTTAACTTTCCAAGCAACTAATAACAACACACAAATTATTTACTTTAAATTTTGTGTCATTATTACTTTGTATACAAACGAAAAACATTTGATTAAAATGTGATGGCTTGGTTATCAAAGTATTTTTGTGATGAATTTTTAGCCATCGAAATCACGAAATTTTTATTGTAATTGTGAATTAGGCATTCACAATGAGCGAAAAGCATCAAAAATGTCATTAAACACTTCTGCTGAACGCGCCCAATGCTAAACACATTGAGGACTTTATAAATAATCTATTCTTGAGCGACTCAACAAGTCGAACAGATCCGTCTGTATCTCCATATGTGAATGTTTATCAATCAGTAACTAAACTTTTTAAATACGTTAGACTCATTATTGGACTTTAGACTTAAACAGTAGATTGATGCAATGTCCCAAAATACACCTATACCTCCTTTTACGCGGTTTTTTATTTCAAAAAAATTTTATTCTTTTTTTTTTAATTTTTTTTAGAGTATTTTGTAATCACATTTTTAGGAAAAAACTTGTGGCATTCCTTAAAATTGTTCATTTTAACAACTTCTTAACTTAAAGAAACTTAAAGAAATAAGCAGAAAGACTCAAGTCTATAAGTTTTACTTTTTATTTAATTGGATTATTTTATGTTATTGTATTCCTTTCTTTGACTGAATTTGTTTGAATTCTTTAATTTAAAGACATTTACATATGTACCAACATACCATATTCAATATTTCCCACAATATCAAGCACCCAGCACCAGAAGACTCATAAAAAATTGTCTGCCATTAACAAAAGCTATAAACTCTAGATGTGTGCCTTTCGAATGAAATTAAAATTTTAATCCATGGCTGTAGTAGACAAATTAATTAGCAGTTTTATAGATATTATACTCGTATGTATATATACAGCAGTGAGTGCAGTTTTTGTTCTATTGCGCTAAATTCGTCAGCGGGTCGAACTCCACAATGTTGTACAGTGTACAAGGTTAAGCATGAAGGAGAATCGTGTAAATTGAACCAGCCCACAAACGAATTTTAAGTTTAACCTTTGACGTTGCCCTTTGAAACCATAGATCATTGACGAGATTACTTTGTGTAAATCGAATGCGTTTTGCGACCGATGAATACACAATGCATATTTTTATTGATAAACACAAAGTCCAACAAACGAGAGGAATTTATTTGAAGTGGCCGTGTTATTTTTTCCTTTTCTCCTTTATTTTTCTCTTTTTGCACTCCTATGTAGTCTAGTTTAGTTAATACTAGAAGAAAATTAAGAATTAAGAAAATTGTAATCTTTAATGTCTGGCATAGCTTCACAAAGAATAGAAGAAGAGTTCAATTAAATGTTTAGGGCAGATCTAATGAAAATTCTCTATATGAAATACTTCTGAAAATAATCATGATATAAAATGCTCGTATGTTGCTTGTATTAGAAGAATATTGATCTGTCTTTGACTCTTTTTATGTGTAAGGATAACTTAGGCCTCCTGTCCAAATACTTTTTTTTTACTTTGTTACCTACACTGACACTAGTAATTTAGGTTAAACTAATTATGACAATGCTCGCTCACCTTTGAATATTTGTGGGAAGCAATGAAGGAGCCGAGAGAATAAAGTAGCTTCCAAGTGTTCCTAGCCCCCCATGTGTTCGGATTGTGGAATAACAAAGAAAAAAGGAATAGTCGTAAGCGAGTTAATCGTGGGATTAATGTTAATAAAAAAATAATTTTATGTTGAGGTTTTACATGATACGAACCATATCCAGAATTCCTCGCAAAACCACCATCAACAAGATTGGAATTTAATTCCATTAACATCCTACGCAAAGTATTGAATTTCCCATATAAAAGCGAAGGAGATAGCATTAGGTGATAGCAATGCTTGAAGTGCATAAAATTTTAACAACCTGATCACTGTGCTACTGAGTCCGCCTTTGAGGTTAGTACGACGCACCCTGTGAGCTAAATTGAAGACCACTTTGGCATTGTCTACTTTACCACTGAACACAAAAAACATTAACGTTTAAGATTTTTAAAATACTTCAACATCGCATAACAGCCTCCTTTGGTGTTCTATTTCTTTTGCAAAGTTTTATGTTCAGGCAAAACAAGAGCGAGAACTTTAATATGGTCCCCCTCTAATTTTTTTTTCTTTTCATTGTATTTTATGCTATAAAATGAGAACTATGTTTTCGCGCGCTACGCGTACTTTCCATTTTGCATGGTACATTGAGGCAGCGGTAATGCCTGATTATCTTTACATTTTATGCGCATAGAAAGTGAAGCAACAATTTGCAGAGCTTGATTTTTACTCTTTTATGCAACAACAACAACAAGTTTAAAGAGCGTTTGTATTATTTAAAAACCTTATTTAGTGAATTGCTTTGCACAAACGCATATTCTTATCACCTTGCAAACGTATCCAACCACAATGGGGAAAATTTGCTACCATCAACGGGTAAAGTGTTGTTGGATTAAAATGTTGACGCTAACATGGGTCGCTTTCTACTCTTTTTTATTCTTTTTTTCTCGTGTTTCTTCTTTTATTTTATTTTTATTTTTATTTTATTTTTTGTTGAATGAATAAATTCTTTCAAAACTGACAGCTTTTCGGTACATCTCAGTTTTTTTTTTGTGTGTGGCTTTTGAACAATGATTTGTATACAAAATGTTGCACGCATTTCATGGCAAGGCAACCCAACTGAAAAATGCAACGAAATTTCTGTAAATTGCAGCCTTCATTCAAATTCTTTATCGCTCTGAACACTTTTTATGTGCTGCCACATAAAACGCACAGAAGCATAAAAGGAGTCTGCTGAATCCTTAAATTTTTATATTTCCAATCAATAAAAACAATTTTCTTGTGGTTGTTTATTTGCGAATGTTTTAAGATTGTGAAATGTGTGCGCCGGTCATGGTACCACAAATAATAAAACTATAAGAAGTTTTACTGACGCCATAGCACTTAACACCAGAGCAGACGCATATTATCCTCAAATTGGCAGGAAATTCACTTACTGCCAATTAAGTAGCGCAGCATGGCAGCAGGGACTGCTAATTGTATAAACCAAGTTTCATTTATTTTTAACGAGCTACAACATATTTTAACTATAAACTTTTTCTTTCCTTTCTTTTTTTTTTCTTTTTTTGTTTTCTTTTTTCTGCATGCACTTTTAACAGAGCTCAATTTAATACCTTATTAAATAATTCCAATTAAAACTGGCATTGTTTTTTTTTTTACTCAACTGGCATTACCGACCAAGCAAAGTGGTTGAAAATTGAAACCATAATTAAATCGATAATTTATGGATATCATAATAAAGTTTGAATTTTTTTGGATCGAATCAAATACTCGAGTAGAATTGAAAGAAATATCTTAGTATTGAGCTTGGTCCTTTTTGGTCTATTGAAGAAATAGTCAAATTGTAAGAGTGAGCTGTTTTTTTTTTTTTTAGAATTCTCGTCACTTCGATAACTAACTAATTTTATTAAAAAATATATGGTGCACATCTGCAAATGAAAACCTGTCGAATTGTATGTTTATAAAATCGATTATATGGTGTAGGCGTAAATTGATGGTACAGAAAATGTCTAGGCTTATTTCTAAAGTAAAAAGCGATGAAAATTTATTAATATAAAAATAAAAAACAGACCTTTCTTTTTTGGGATAGTTACAATTTTAGGACATACATATATGGTGTGTCATATTAGATGGACTCATCTGGCGATGCTATAACTTTGATCAGAATCATCTCATCGCCTAATGACAGCATGTGTTTGAAGCGTTAA
Organism: Cacoxenus indagator; assembly: GCA_035041755.1. Taxonomy (NCBI): domain Eukaryota; kingdom Metazoa; phylum Arthropoda; class Insecta; order Diptera; family Drosophilidae; genus Cacoxenus; species Cacoxenus indagator. The sequence goes on from JAWNKX010000400.1 coordinate 8,964,802, forward strand.
TCTTAGAAAATTCTTGCCATGTAGCAGTGCGCATCAATCGAAGGCGATGAAATTGTTCAAGCGTACATTCACAATAACTTTTCAACTGTGGTATTCCCAGGTGTCCAACTCAAAAGCGACCTAGGCGATCTGAGACGAATATCTTGGTGATACAATCCAGTATTGATCACCGAAAACATCGAGTTATACCATAATCGAGCAGTTGTTCTCCGCTCGCTTGATACAAAAAATATGGAAAGTTTGACTTGTCTCCGCGTTCGCCTGATTTTGTGCCGCCGAACTTTTTCCTCTGGGGCTACTTCAAGTCGAAGGTTTTCATCAACAAGCCAAGAAGCCTAGATGAACTTAAGACCAACATACTCCAGGAAATAGCTATCACCTTATTCAGAAAGTGATGTAATCAAATCTGCTTACAACAAATGAAATGGTTTCTCACTCATGGAGTAAAAAAATGTTTCTTTCATGTCTTTCTTTTTTAAATAAATGTGTCCACCTAATGTGGCGCGCCGTCTTCACCTTAGAAACTTAGCAAGTGACCTATTAACCCACGTTGAATCTTTATTTAGAACCGCCTATATGAACCTCACATTAGAATTAAACTAAAATAAAAGCTGAAATTCAGTCATTATTTCTAAACCCCGAAAATTTCAAAACCCCAGTATTACTGGATCGTACAATGTCGACATAAGATTATAGGTTCCTTTTTATTTTTTAAAGTGTCATTCTGAAATGTGACCACACTCTAATTTCAGGTCCAAACACTGACAATGTCAACACTCAATATAGATATATATATATATAGGTGTATCCTTGTACCTATCTTTGTTCTAAGGCTTGAGTATTACGCTTGACTGAGTTAACCAATCGGTATGTAATTAGAAATATATATTCTTCCAAGACTCACGAAAGTTTTTATGTAAGTTTAATTACAATCCGTTAACTAGAACTGAAGTGTTCTACGTTGAAAATTTCATGTAATTTCATAAAAATAAATTCAAGCTTAGAAAAGTATAAAAAGGTAAAGCATACTTTTAGGCATAACATTTTTTCTGGGCTGGTAGATGGGTGAAATTTTATTGATCCGGTAGTGCCCAAGAGAAGGAACGAGAAAGAGAAAGCGGTGAGAACGAAAACACACGCCGCCGGGATACAACACAACACTCGAAGAGCATGCAAAGACGCAACAACGCACCTCTACTATCTTATAAGAACTACTGTTTTGCTTTGCTGCTAGAAGAACTTGAAATTATTGGATGATACACCTATCACACAAAACCTGTGGTTAAATTGTATGTCCTTAAGTGTGAGGAGTTAAAACATTCGCATGGGGAAGAAATCAAGGCATTTCACATTGATTTTATCGAATTATTTAAAAAATATTTTCATATATTTGCAATGCAAAGCGATTCAAAGAAATCACAATAAAAACACCATCCAGACATGTCATGTCAACTGCTGTGAAAAAAATTACAACTACACCAAACCATCGTCATGAAACCCAAAACATGAGTGTCGGTAAGCGCGCTTTGCATTGAGCTGAGCCTCCTATCAGTGCATATTTTATGGGTATTTATTTGCAATCATGCACATCAATCATACGTCAGGTATTACGCCAAATTCAGATATTTCTCATACAAACGAAAGAAAACGTTTTGAAATGCAAATTCATGTGTCAACACCTATAAAGGAGGTTTCACTCTCTGTATGCCTGGTGTGTATGTGTTAACTAAATCAAATTTTCGGCTTACCTTAGACAGCTGCTGCTGTCGCTTTTGCCTCTTATTGTAGTTGATGTTGTTGATGACGATTTCAGAATTTCTTTTCAGAATTTTTTCAAATTCAGAGAAATGCGTTGACAGCAGCATTAAAGTAGACAAAGGAAAATCAAATAATAAATCGAATTTTTCACTTGGCCAATTTTTATTAAAAAAATATAAACAAGTAATCTTTTTTTATTGTTTTATTCCCATGCCGCTACGAATGCCCTTGCCAGGCATCTGAATAACGATAATTAATTTTTTCCTCTTGAGATTCCATTCATCAATTTGACGTGCATAAATCAAACGGAAATTTGTTGTCTACACGAAATAAAAACAGAAGATACTGACATTTTCACTGAAATTTTCAGCTAATATTTTTTTTTTTTTAATTTTCTTTTTCTTTTTTTTATATCTTATTAAATAAAATCACATTATTTTCTTTTCAATAGAATGAATCTCGATTTAATTAGCGCGCGTGTATGACACAACACATTCCACAGCGAATGATCGCTTATCACTGGAGCTCGTTTCAATCACTTTGTTGCAAACACTCGTTGTGTTCAATTGTGCGTACGCTGTCTCTATGTGTGTTTGTGTATTTGTATGGGTAGCCATTAATCCGGAAATGTGTAGATTTCCAGTGTAATTATAACATCCGCTAGCTACCTTTTCAGCAACTGTTAACTCCAAAAACTGAACAGCAACTGTTGCAAATATCAAAAAGGCAACTTGTAGCTGGTCTGCTGTGCTCAACACAGCATCTAAAAGCACAGCACCTTCGAACCGTGGGCACTTGCAACCACTCTCAGTGTCAGTACTAACGAAAGCTTTTTCGATGGCGTGAGCAAGCAAGGCAACACGTGGATAAGTAAGAGCAAACACTGAAGCGAATGAGTGAAATATAGGTGAGAGTTGGAGGGCTGTTTGGAATGTTTATATAAATTGATGCATTCAATTTTAATACAAATAAAAAATAACAACTTTAATTACAAAATCTACAGCAATGGTAAATATATAAAATAGACTTCAAATTTTTTCCACATATTTTTGAAATTCAGCCATTTAGGTGTACCCTTTTTAAATTCTTTGTTATTGTAGAATGCTCAGCAATACTAACAATATTTTATGGCCTTGTGCCTTGTCCAATCCTTTTAGGAGCAGACGACCTCAGATCTTGGAAATATCTGAAATTTAATGTAATCGAATTCTTAATCGACTTTCTTTGGAAACATAAGGAATATGGCCCATGGCATTAAGGACCATGTGGATTACAAAATATATACACATACCTCAAAGAAGTTCCCAAATATAGATATAGAAATAATTAATTATTTGCAAAGGCTTCTTCTTCTTATTATTATTTATTATTATTATTTACAAAGGCTTCACTTCTTTCATTGACTACGCTCTTTTGGCAGTTTCGTTGTGCAGCAGTCAGCAGAAGAAAAAAAGACTAAAAAATAAATTTAAAAGAAACAGTCAGAGCTTCGCCTCACTTTACGTTTCTACACCCACGCACACACGTACAAATACAGTGAAAAGAGCCGCTACGAAGCGCTAGCGCTTCAAGGGACAACAACAAACTCAACGAAATTTTGAAATGTTTATGGAATATTAGGGATAAGTGTAATCTAAGAAATATAGTACACACACAAAAATTCCGTTGTAATTCGGCTTTGCCAAGCAATACACACTTTTTTATTAAAACGCACTTCTTATTAACTTTTAATATTTTCGTGCTGCACTCACTGCGGAATTTAAAGATATGCGAGAGAGCAGACCTACGCGATCAATTGGCGAAATGTGCAAGAATACAAAAGAGGTCACCGTGAAGTGTCAAAAGTAGTAGTAGTATCGGAAGTAGCAGTCAAAGCAGAAGTCGAAAACGAATATTGAATATTAGTGATAAAACTTTTGATGTCCATCTAAACGTATGAGTAGTAGTACTGCAAACTGAGTGATGGTCATTAAAATTGTCATTAAAATTTGGCGATGTAAGCTTCTAATATTTATTTTAAAAATAGTGTTGCGTTAAATTTAAGCGAATTATTTGTACATTTTTTCTTACTATTTATTTAAATAATCTCTTAGAAAGAGAAATTAAACTGATGTAATTTGCGGCCGACCAAGCAATTATTTGACCCGACACTGGATTATGGTTTTTATTTATTGTGCACATAGCAGAAACAAACCACTTTTCAAAGCCGTTAATGAAGCGCATTAAATGTTATTAGAATTACGCGCGATTTAATTGAAATATGTAATTAAAAAATAATAATAATAAAAGAAATAATGGTTTATAAAAAAAATCGAAAAAAACTGATGTGTAAGAAAATATGTATCGACTATCTAACCAAATTCTCTATGAATTTGCAAGTGAATAACTTATCGAACAACTCTCGTAATGCAACAGTTTGAGTCAATAAAAGGAACAAAAACACATTCACAATTTCTCTCTTTCTCTCTCTTTCACTCTCTTTGTCTTAATCGCTTTAGCTGTTAGAGCTTTTACCACAACCAAAAACTTAAGATTTGAATACTGTTGCTTCTGCCCACACTCACGGGATACGCTTTACCGTAAATTGTTGAAGCAAAGCTTATCTGAATATAATATTATAGCAGCACAAACAGTGAATATTTTTAATATTTTATCTGTGGATTATATTATATTAATATATATAATAATATTATCGTAAATTAAAGCTGTAGGCGGGAAATATTAAACCATTGAGCAGTAACTGTTTTTAGTCTCTCTTTCCATTGAAAACATTTCCTGGTTGTTAAGCTTAAACGGATTTATAAATTGATTTTTTTACAATAAAATCGGAACCATCAAATAGCTTAGAAGACAAATACGTCTAGAGATACAAATCCCAATTTCTATTGATTTGCATATGGCAATCGCAAATTGCTTGCTCGAGCCTGGAACATTAAACTTTAAACCAATTAACGCCAATGTTTGTCAGCAGTTTCCATTATCGGCTTAAACCAGGTCAATACTCGCACTTGATCCAATTTTCTAAACTTTCGCAGTGCATAGGTGGCATTGATGGGTAATGATTCCCTGTACTTGTATCTCTTCTGGTGCTGCAGCTCTTATGTGGTACAAAAACGTTAACGCAGGTAATTTCCTTTTTTCATTGCTTGGTTTAGCTCAGCCTATGGGAGTAATACCACTCATTACCTGTAAATGGTACGGCGTTTTGCAGAGCACTTCCGCTACTTAACGACGGCACCACCATGGGGTCCATTAAATGAGAACTTTTGCCACAACAGTAGACATTAAGTCTGATTCGCTTCCTCTTTTTTATTTATTGTGTAACATAATTACATTTTTGCTTGCTGCCTCAGAAATGCAAACGAGACCCGAAAAAATAGGTGCAGCTAAATTTGAGGTCGCGTTGGGAGCCCAACTTCAAAAGCGGCATTGGCAAAGTTTGATATGATATATCACACAACTTAATCGGTCCAGTGGGTTCTGGGCAAATGGGCGGTGTTGGTGGGACAGACAGCCACACGAGTGATCTTATAATGGTTCCGTTTTCGCTCAAACCTACGGCACGCTAAAACCCGTATCTACGATAGTATCTATTTGTATACCTATCTCAATCTTAATACAATGGAGGTGGTTAATTCTCACAGCAGCAGTTATCGCTCAAGACTTTTGATTCTCCCAAATCGGCTGGCGACCTTCCTTGCACATATCTCAACAAGGCGTAGACTGAATAGGCTACACCTGCATTGATCACCCCCTAAGAAGAAATCAATAGCCCTCTCAGTCATTGCCTCAACGGCGCTTCAGAGTCATCACCTTAGTCTAAGCTAAAAATTTTTTTTTTACAATCATTATTTATAATCCGAGAAATGTGTTTGCAGTTTATGTAAATGTTATTTTTAATTATAAAAAAAAAAATTCAATATATAATCTCGTGTCGGTATATTCCAAACGAGCTAATTTCGGAAAATACCCAACCGATTTTAATGATCCCTAATCCCGGAGAAGATAGTTTTGAAAATGGCATTATCATTCGGCACCTATAGTTATTAACTAAAAAAATTCTTTCAATCCTTTGCTACATTACTTTTAAAGTTCCCACACCGGGAAGGGCGCTCACGTAGCATCTTTCTTCTTGTGTCCTGCTCAATCTGGAGCGCATCTCCATTCGCCATTATTATACTGACAAAATTATTAAGGAAACTTATTGAGGCTGTATGCCACCTACTGCCTCCTAAGATATGGCCCTGCAAAATGGCAGTGGCACAGTTGTGACAGTGGGGTCGAATTTCTGGCAAATTTAAATTTTTCCAGACCATTTTTTAATGTGGAAGGGATTTTCGGCTTTAAGAATAAATTCAAGGTTAGAATACTCGGTTTTGATTGGTTTAAAATCACATTTTTTGTTAGTTGCAACGAAATTGGATATGTTGGGCTGCCCTTAGTAACCTCGAATATAAGCCGATTTAAGGGATTTTCTTAACAGATTTTGACTTATTTGATTACGCCATCACCTGTGTTATGTTAAATACTTTTTGTAATGTTAGCTTCTTGTGTCGTCGTTTTACGGCCAATTTGTTCGTCGAATTTGTTTGCTTCGACAATATGTTCGACTGTGGATATCATGTTCGACGAACAATTCGGTGTTCGCCGTTTTGTTCGCCAGAGATTAAAACGTTTCTATCTTCACATGTTCTAACAAACACGTTCGACACTGGATATGTAGGACTAATCACACGAACATCATTTGTAAAAAATATTCGCAGAAAAACATCTATGCAATACATACATATGAAGCACGTGGAGTACTTCATTTTTGGACGAAATATTTCAGTCTTAAAAAGAAATAGTATGCCAACACTTTGAATAATTTATGGTTTTGTGTAACAAAATATAAATTTAAAATAAAAAATATGTGGGAGGATGTTAAACTACCACTGCAATATTAAACAACGCCTTCAGTATGCACTTTAATTGGATTTTAATAAGATAGGAAACAGTAATTTGATTGTAACAGAATGTGCGTCATTGTCGCGTTCACGTTAGTCTTCTTCTTGCTCCTGCCAGTCGCTAAAGATCGACCACCGCCCGATAGCTTTTTATAGGTCGGCTACCGATGACCACAGGTCCTCTGCGGCCGTTACGGTTCAAATACTTCACCAAGAGGAGGTGGAGATGTCGCCACAAATATAAATGGAAAGTTACACTATTGGTATTTTGTAAATTCCAAAATAGTTTTTACCACATATTGTTTCCCTTAGGTAGCATGTCTAAGAAATTCCTAGGAGAGTTTATAATTTCTTTTATAAATCCTGCAGTTGACAACAAATAAAAAATGGGACTGTTTCACTTTCCGCTGCCATGTTAGGATATTCACTGTTCGCTGTTTTCAAACAAATGATGTTCGCCTCAACATTCGCGATTCGTTGCTAGCAAAATATTGTTTTATTCGACCAACAGTTCGCCGAACAAATTGTTCGTGCATACAGGCCTTTAGTTAGTAGCCCTAAGAATATGTATATAATGACAAATGAAACGCATATCAATACGAACACCAATGTGACATAAGGCAAAACTAATTTTTTATATACTGAAATAACGTATGTTATAGCGTATGTTTCACACATAAAAGTCAAAGAAATTGTTCGACAGATGCTAATTGCAAAGAGTGAAATAAATCAATTTTAAGTACTGTAAATCGTCATTATTTTTAAGTTTTGTAACAGCCGACATTTGTGGCAATGGTAAGTTAAAAAGTTTCATGGGCCTTACGGCTTTCTGGTAAACCAGGCCACAGATTACCAACATGTTTCGACCTGTATGTCGGCCACAAAATGCCAATCGATCGAACGAACATCATTTCCACTGAAAATGTCGCGAAGTAAACATGAAGCAAAAGCAAAACAATGCGGATGACGCGATTGCGTATATGATAATATATTTGTGTACACTTTTGCGCAAAGAGAAAGCAAAGTAAAAATAGTAAAAGTAGCCAATAACACATAAGATTACATCAAACTTGGGGACTTGTCGATAAATACGTACTACGGTACGTGTTATGGTCACAATTGAGATCCTGTTCACATTTATACACATGTACCAAAAAAAAATAGATTAAAAAAATTAAACATATAGCTATTGCCTGGTAGTCAACAACGGGGCTGGGCTATCCGACAATGTCTACAAATCAGTGGGGAAATATTTATTTCATCCTCTCATTATTTCAATGTTTAATACCACGCTTCCAATACTTGAGCGTACAAGAGATTTTGGTATATTCAGAGGTGTCACAGAAAACTCTTTCTCCTCAATTCCGTCCGAACAGCGATTTTAGGTGTCCGGGAAAACCTCCACAGTTTTGTTGGGATAATTGGTTATTTTCACCCATAGGAAAACCTTTTTAAATAAAACCAATGATACGATTGGATAGATTATTCTTTTTCAAACTAACTTAATATTTGAAATCTTTTTTAAACAACTAATTTGTTTAAACTAATGATTTGCAAAATTTTACAAAACGGCTAGTAAACCGTCTTTAGTAGGCAAACCCAATCGAGCATAGAGATGCAAACTCGTTTTAAATTGAATGCAAAATTTATATATTTGGTTTTATCGAATAGATCAATGAATTGGGTTGTATATTGAAGTAATAAAATTAATAAAAACGTTGTTATGTTTAAAATGTTAATTAATCGTGAATTTTCTATGCATTTAAAGTAAAAGTTAATTCAAAATTTGTTTCAAGTAAACATGTTGCAGAAAGCAAAAATTGGAATGTCAATGCGAAGTTGAGAAGACAGCCTATTAAGTCAAGCAAAACATTCAGTTGAAGCGGTTTGGGTATTGTTTCGAACAAACGAAAACTCTCGAAGTTCTGTGGCACCAACGGTTTCGCCGAGAGTTTTACAAAACTCTCGAAGCCGAAAACTTTTTCGTTTTCTGTGACACACCTGTATATGTATTTTTTCCTGAGTATTGTTGTACTTATATTACTTCTGAGAAATCGCGTACTAAAGAGTGGAACAAAATGTTGATGCTGATGGTGTGGCTGCCGCTGAGACGGAAGGCCGTAAGAAAGTGAAAATAATGCGATGTCCAGCCTAAGTAGGGTTGTCAAATCATGGAAATTTAAAAAAACTTGTTTAATGAATATATTTTAATATTTAAGAGTAAGAGCATAGATATATATATATATATATGTTGGAGGCCGATCTGTGCTCTTTTTGTAATACAGATCGGTAGCTGGCAACACTGATGATTTGAATCCGATTGAAGTCACTTCACGGCTTCAGCCTCAGCTTCCCATTGTATTCGTTCACATACAAACAGCTGTATTCGATTCGACATTCGATTAACCGGCTTCAGCTTCACCATTCTGCCCCTTACTAATAAGTATTGTGAAGTGATCAACTGATATTTCTTGTAATTCCAGAAAAACATGCATATGACAGCATTTCACGAAGCGTACTTTCTATTAATAAAACACCATAAAATACAATATATAACAAATTATATATAATTAATTATATTATTATTTATTAAACTAAATAATATACATATCGAAAATCCAATAAGCAATTAATGCGATTAAATATGCCACTGTGCATGCAACGAATATGACTATAGCACAAAAATGCAGGGTTGCATCTAGCAACGAATTGATGCGATTTAAAAGATTACATCAATAATCTATAGCAACAATACCAAAAGAACGAAAATTAGAACGAAATGAAACGGAATGAAATATTAGAAAACGAAACGTTCGGAACGGGCACAAGAGTAGTGAGCATCGAATGAATCAAAAAACGCCCGCAAACGCATACAGTTGGTCTCATTTAGCAACATTCCCTTTGTGAAGTTCAGAGTCGCAGCATGTTGTGTCGTCTCAACATTTAAGAAAAGAGCTTGTGTGTTAATTTAGAACCATCAGAAAAGTTACAGCCAAGCAGCGTTAGATTTGCAACAAAAATAGAAAACCTGTGAAAATTATTATTCAACCAAAAGGAAGAAGAATAAGGTAAGTAAAAGAATAAAAACTATAATCCAATAAATTCGCATTTCTATTTTTATTTATTTTTTTTTTTTGTCGAATATAAAGAAAGCTTAAGTAATATGAAAAAAAGTGTATTCATTTGCTCTATTTCATATTTTTCTATTATTGTTGATCATTAAAATAAACACACTTTGCAGCCAGAACGACGACGATGACAACACGCAGCACCAACAGCAAACGAATAAGCAGAAGAGAACAAAAAAGTAAAAGAAAAGTCGTAACCAAAAAAAAGTAATATCGAAGCGAGAAGCACAAAAACACTTTTTAGCTAAACGCGCCTAAGAAAAAGCAGCGTAACTACCAAAAAAAAAATATATATAAAATATAATAAAGCAAAAACAACAAATATAAGATGGAGAAGAGAATAGAATTAGAGAAACGAGCACGTAAACCAAGTCAGGTAAGTTATTTTCTCTATAAATTTGTTTTCATATTAGCCGCCACCGATTTTTAGATGTGTTTAGTTCTCATACCGTATTTGATATTAGTTTGATTTTTCGTTATATTTTATGCCATGTTATATTTACAAATGTGTGTATAGAAAGAAGTGTATGTCATTTGTGGTGTGCAAGTTCAAATCAAATTTCTATTTAATAACTGCTGCAATGAAAATTTTGTAGTGAAATGTGAATAAGAAATAAAAAAATAAAATATGAAAAATTGATCGCCATAATCGAATTCTACAATCACACACACACGCACACATTTTTACTTATTATTATAAGTTTGTTTACACCCTGTCTATGCAAGCATCAATCGTATGCCGAAATACATTGCACACACATCTAAAGATAAACTTTTTGGAACTTTTTATTCTCACACTTGTAATCACCAAGAGTTTGTGTGTTGATCATACGCACGCCATATTTTAGCATTTTTTTTAACCGGGCTCACACAACACACAAATGCAAACATCATCCCGCGCAACACTCATCGATTGCTTTGATAATGAAGGGATGATGGGCAGCCGAAGCATCTCATTTCCCTCTTGTTGTTGTCAAACTCACTGTTTCACACACACGAATACAAAAAAGTAGCGAAAGAACAAGAATACCTACGCTTTAGCATTTTCCATTCTTACTTCCATTCACTGATTATTTTTCTACAATTGCATTTAGCGCTAACATTTCTCTACAACCGTATTTAGCGCAATTGAAACCATTGCGTCCCCCTCGCGCTCGCGCTTGAGAACCAACACCAAATGCATTGCGCGCGCTTTGTACAGCAGCAAGTGCAACCCCAACAAGAAATTCCATTCCAACGGTATAACGACGATTCAAAGAGAGAAACTGGCAAATCTTTCCTTTTGCACGTTGCCAAGCGTATAGAGAAGGATATTAACGAAAAGAAAGTGATTGATAGGAGTACTTTCAAAGTAATTCAAAAATAACCATGTATTCATTTATGGAATACGTTGGCACAATTCCACACAATTCAAAAATAACCATGTATTCATTTATGGAATAAATTTGAAATATTGAACAATGCTAAGTTATAAATGAGTTGAACAATACATCTCACCATAACTATGTATACTTGCGAATTGTTGTATCGAAGTAAGATTTGCTGAGTACCGTAGGCAAGTAATGGTAATCTTTGGCTAATGAGAATGTCAGTTCGGTAACGAAGATTCATAGGGGCCAATTTTTTAAGTAGTCACTTCACTTTCTATATTTTCGTTACTAATTTTGATTTTATTTCCTTTTTCATCTTCCAGATTAAAGAATTGAATTTGGATCATTGCGAGAGTACAAGCATTGTTGGCCTTACTGATCGATGTGGGTCTCACAACACTAAAAGGTTTCCCCAAGCTACCGAATCTAAAGAAATTGGAGCTTTCCAATAACAAAATATCGGATGGATTAAATTACTTGACTACCAGTCCAAAAATGGAAACGCTGGAAATGGAAATCTGTCCTACAACAAAATCAAGGATCTGGAGACGTTGAAACCATTGCAAGAGTTTAAGAACCTTATTTTTTTAGATCTATACAACAACGATGTCACTAAGGTGGAAAACTACCGAGAGAAGATATTTAAAATGTTTTCATCGTTAAAGATTTTAGACGGGTGAGTTAGAAAAGTGCCACAACACTTTTGAGAAAAACTAATGTGACTTTATTATCAAAAGTTTCGATTCCAATGATGAGGAGGCGCCCTCTGAGGGCGACGATGACGATGAAGTCAACGGCAATGATTCTGAAGAAGAAGGTGAGTTCGAAAATTCTAGTTCAATGATTGTCAAAACTACGAAATTAAATCATATTTGATGTAACAACATACACGCTGTACGTATACGCTATACCACGAACGCATCGAACTACTAAATTCTGAAAGCCACAGTTGTTGTTAAACTCACCATCGAAATCGACTTGGCCGAATTAGAGATACTTGAGAGGCGTGTTCAGGCTAAAAAGCTAATACAAACACAAATGAGATTGAGTCTTCCGCGACTGTGGATGATTTAGATCAAATTTTGAAAGAAATCAAATTGAAAGAGCAAAATCAAATAGCAGCTCCGACACCAACTGCGACAACAACAACAACAACTACAAACTCAAATATAAATTTCGCAATTTTACTGTATTGGTTTTTAGCTATTTTGAATGTGGCAAATGCTGCCGTCTTTCGTTGTAAGCATTTGATGCAATTCTTAAGCAATTTCGTTAATGTGTGGATACATTTTTTATTCTCTGATTTTTAGTATCTGGCGAGGAAGACGATGACTCGAATGACAGCGAAGATGATAATTCTGATGATAATGGCGATGTTTCGCTAGCTTATGTAAACAAATTAACATTGAAAAGTGACGCAGAATACCATTCAATTAATGCACACAGGAGTTGTCGCGTATGTTGCTAAATTTGGCGCGAGGAACATTTCAAAATATTTTCTTTTACAATTTTAGAAGTCCAATTGTAATAATTTAATTTCTTAATTGTTCTTCAATAGCAGATACATTTTTACCGTTTTTTCGTAAAAAAATAATATAAATAATAAATTTTAGAACAATGTTTGTATGTGCTGAAAGCCCTGTTAAGTCAAGCAAAACATTCAGTTGAAGCGGTTTGGGTATTGTTTCTAACAAACGAAAACTCTCGAAGGTCTGTGGCACCAACGGTTTCGCCGAGAGTTTTACAAAACTCTCGAAGCCGAAAACTTTTTCGTTTTCTGTGACACACCTGTATATGTATTTTTTCCTGAGTATTGTTGTACTTATATTACTTCTGAGAAACCGCGTACTAAAGACTGGAACAAAATGTTGATGCTGAAGCTGTGGCTGCAGCTGAGACGGAAGGCCGAAAGAATGTGAAAAGAATGCGATGTCCAGCCTAAGTAGGGTTGTCAAATCATAGAAATTTAAAAAAAAAAACTAATGAATATATTTTAATACATTTATATTATATTGGATATATTTAAGTTTTTTTTCATAATTAAATCAACATTTAACGCAGTAAACTGCATAACACATTTGTTGGATTTAAAAAAATATGACGTGAAAAAAAATTAGACTTATACTAAATTAAAAACGATGTAAATTGCGCCGAAAAGGCAATGATATAGAAGGCTGCATCCTTCTTAGGGGGAGATCATGCGGGTGTAGCCTCTTCAGTCTACGCCTTGTTGAGATACGGGTGAGGGAGGAAGCTAGCGGATCTGGGTGCGACAAAAGTCTAGTGATAGCAGCAGCTGGGAGAATTAATCACCTCCATAACAGTTGGCACGGCAAGATCCCCATGCAGCGTGGTGTTGCGGACGTACCAAGGGGCGCCCGTAAACCTTCGGAGAGCCTTGCTCTGCCCTTTACTGATGTTGTAGGCAGCAGTAGTGCCCCAAATTTGTATAGCGTAGCGCCAAGCAGATAGATCAGCCTTTTATTACTTAGAGATAACTTATTCGATGGCCGGAGGAGCCACTCCAGTTTCTTGAGCTTTTGGTAGCAGTGCGCTGTAACTACCTTAATGTGTGCACGCCAGGTAAGACGCTTATCCAGGATCAAACCGAGATACCGGATTTGCTCCATTTGCGGAATGATGCTCGTGTTGTAAGTCACAACCGGACAGACGCCTTGCCTTAATGTGAAGGTGCACTGAGCTGATTTCTCAGAGTTTATGGCTATATTCCAGCGCCTGGCCCATGAGTGGAATTTATCCAGGTAGCTGGACAATTTCTCCGCAGTTTTGTTCAGAGAGGCAGAGTTGAATGCTCATCTCTAGTTGTAGGCATATCAGAGGTATATAAGGAGTAGAGGACCGGAGCTAAGACACTCCCCTGCGGGACACCGGCTCTCATGTGCCTGAAGGTGGAAATTTTGTCTCTTACCGCCACAGAGAAGGTTCGTCGTTGAAGAAATCATCGCATTAGTAAAAACTGTTTGCCAGGCAGGAGTAATTTTAATTTATGCAGAAGTCCATCGATCCATACCCTATCGAATGCTTGTTTGACATCTAGGAAGACTGCAGAGGAATACTGTTTCATCTCAAACGCAGAAAGTATGTGATTAACGACTCGATGCAGTTGTTCGGGAGTGCCATGCTGTGATCTAAATCCAAATTGGTGATCAGGAATGGCTTCTTAAACAACCCGTACTACCAACAATTTACTCAAAAATAATCTTTCAAAAATTTTTGAAAAAGTTGGAAGCAGGCTTATAGGCCTATATGATGTGACACGGTTCTCCGGAGTACCAGGTTTAGGTATCATGGATATCGTTGGACACTTCCACTGTGTGGGAAAATGGCAGATCCGCAGCATGCTGTTGAACAGCAACGTCAGGAACAACACTCCCTTCCAAGGGAGTGCTTTCACCACCTTGTTGTCTATATGGTCATATCCCGGGGCTCTTCTTAGATTTCAGTCACTGTATTTAAGTCACAACCTTTTCAGGGGTGACATGTTTAGTTGGACTCCAACTCATTAGTAAATGCTTCTGCTTTCTCGGTCTGCGTACGCAGCCACTGGTTTAGAGGCCCTTGGATTGAATCATGTCTGTGAGTCTGTTGTTTGATGCAATTGGTGGCACGCTATAGATTGAAGCCAGACTTTTTCATTGGATCCGCATTAGCCAACAGATTGTTGAAATGTTCCGATCGCACAGCTTGCATTACATTTCTCAGTTCTCGGGCAGCTCTCCTCCATGCAGCCTGTCAAATTCATTCCGTGATCTCATATAGCGACGTCGTAGCCTGCGTTTATATCTCACCAACTCCAGAACCTCAGGTTTTAACAGAGCCTGAGGTGGGATGGGTGAACAAGGGAATTGGTATGAATAGGCTAATTCGGCGGACTCACGAATGTTCTTGGTGAACAGGTCAACCGAATCATCTATATCCTTGTCCGAAATGATTTCCATATTGAGGTTGATCCTTTCGTTTAGACACTGATGAAAGACCGTTATGTTAGCGTGGGGAGGGAGCAGTCTGGACCCGCATACGATGCTATCTGGAATCAATCCAAGTTTAATAAATAGTGGGATGTGGTCTGAGCTAAGGTCAGATGACTCCGCAATGTCCAGAGCTGTTGGATGAATGCCATTGTATATAGCAAAGTCTACTGCGTCGGGCGACCTTGAGGAATCGTATGGGTAAAGGGTGGGTGCTCCGGTGGCGAGAACCTCTCTGGAAGAGTTTATTATACTCTTGTGAAGTTGATTGCCTCTTGGGGTGGCAAGTCTGGATCCCCAAAGTCGATGTTTGGCGTTCCAATCCCCTCCGACAAAGAATTTAGGTCCGAGTTGATTGAAGAAGGTTTCGAACTGCTGCTCTGATATGCATATGACAGCATATCACGAAGCGTACTTTCTATTAATAAAACACCATAAAATACAATATATAACAAATTAGATCTCTCTAAACTAAATGATATACATATCGAAAATCCAATAGGCAATTAATGCGAATAAATATGACTACAGCACAATACTGCAGGGTTGCATCTAGTAACGAATTGATGCAACTTAAAAGATTACATCAATAATCTTTAGCATCAATACCAAAAGAACGAAAATTAGAACGAAATGAAACGGAATGAAATATTAGAAAACGAAACGTTCGGAACGGGCACAAGAGTAGTGAGCATCGAACGAATCAAAAAACGCCCGCAAACGCATACAGTTGGTGGCATTTAGCAACATTCCCTTTGTGAAGTTCAGAGTCGCCGCATGTTGTGTCGTCTCGACACTTAAGAAAAGAGCTTGTGTGTTAATTAAGAACTATCAGAAAAGTTACAGCCAAGCAGCGTTAGATTTGCAAAAAAAATAGAAAACCTGTGAAAATTATTATTCAGCCAAAAGGAAGAAGAATAAGGTAAGTAAAAGAATAGAAACTATAATCCAATAAATTCGCATTTCTATTTTTATTTATTTATTTTTTTTTTTTTGTTGAATATAAAGAAAGCTTAAGTAATATGAAAAAAAGTGTATTCATTTGCATTTTTTCATATTTTTCTATTATTGTTGATATGATCATTAAAATAAACACACTTTGCAGCCAGAACGACGACGACGACAACACGCGGCACCAACAGCAAAAGAATAAGCAGAAGAGAACAAAAAAGTAAAAGAAAAGTCGCAAGGTGTTTGACTCCACACTCGTCGCTTCTGGAAGTAACCAAACGGTTTATAGACAAGTGTGCTTGCGTCTGCGAAAGGAAGGATATTGCAACAAAAGTGACGTCGGTGCACACTTTATCCTTTGCATCGAGTTTGGCATTGAGTGGCGGCCATCACAAAAAAACCAAAAAAAGTGACATCGAAGCGAGAAGCACAAAAACACTTTTTAGCTAAACGCGTAAAAGAAAAAGCAGCGTAACTACCAAAAAAAAATATATATACAAAATATAATAAAGCAAAAACAACAAATATAAGATGGAGAAGAGAATAGAATTAGAGAAACGAGCACGTAAACCAAGTCAGGTAAGTTATTTTCTCTATAAATTTGTTTTCATATTAGCCGCCACCGATTTTTAGATGTGTTTAGTTCTCATACCGTATTTGATATTAGTTTGATTTTTCGCGCATATTTTATGCCATGTTATATTTACAAATGTGTGTATAGAAAGAAGTGTATGTCATTTGTGGTGTGCAAGTTCAAATCAAGTTTCTATTTAATAACTGCTGCAATGAAAATTTTGTAGTGAAATGTGAATAAGAAATAAAAAAATTAAATATGAAAAATTGATCGCCATAATCGAATTCTACAATCACACACATACACGCACTCATCCAGTCTGAGAGAAATGTACGAACGTCCGTTTTGACGCTCTCGTTTATATGCGAGAGTTTGTATGTGCAAGAGCTAATCTGCCTGTGTAAGTTATTCGGCGCTGCTAACCGGTAGAGTTGCCATGTGTATGGGTTTTCGTAAATAACGAAAAATGGTTGTTTTCTAAAATTAGTTTTTCAATGGAATTATTTTCATAATTGATATTGACGAAAACATCTTATTGTTTATTATTGTGACCTCTGCTGGCCTTCAAAATGGGTCTTGCTTAAAGTGTGATTTTTTTTTATTATTGTATTTTAATATCAGGTTATCTGACACCAAATTGTATCTATAACAACCTAATTGAATGTGTGCGTATGTTAAATAGGCACGAATGCTGATATTAGCAGCTAAAAGTACAGCGTACGCGTGTGTGTATGTGTGTACAATGATGTCCAGTATGTTGTGCTTAGATTGAAATAAAGGGTTTCGATTTTTCCCTCACCCCCTTCACACATTTGTGATTTATTCCTACTAAGAATTTGTTACGACATTTTTACTTATTATTATATGTTTGTTTACACCCTGTCTATGCAAGCATCAATCGTATGCCGAAATACATTGCACACACACCTAAAGGTAAACTTTTTTGGAACGTTTTATTCTCACACTTATTATCACCACGAGTTTGTGTGTTGATCATACGCACGCCATATTTTAGCATTTTTTTTAACCGGGCTCACACAAATGCAAACTTCATCCCGCGCAACACTCATCGATTGCGTTGATAATGAAGAGATGATGGGCAGCCGAAGCATCTCATTTCCCTCTTGTTGTTGTCAAACTCGCTGTTTCACACACACGAATACAAAAAAGTAGCGAAAGAACAAGAATACCTACGCTTTAGCATTTTCCATTCTTACTTCCATTCACTGATTATTTTTCTACAATTGCATTTAGCGCTAACATTTCTCTACAACCGTATTTAGCGCAATTGAAACCATTTTCATTTCGTCCCCCTCGCGCTTGAGAACCAACACCAAATGCATTGCGCGCGCTTTGTACAGCAGCAAGTGCAACCCCAACAAGAAATTCCATTCCAATGGTATAACGACGATTCAAAGAGAGAAATTGGCAAATTTTTCCTTTTGCGCGTTGCCAAGCGTATAAAGAAGGGTATCAACGAAAAGAAAGTGATTGATAGGAGTACTTTCAAAGTTGACATAAAAAATCTATGCATAGCATTTCATAAAGCTGTTTTTCTCCCTAATTTGTCCCTCTAAACCCTCATAACCGAGAGTTACAGTCCTTGAAGCCGGCCGAATCTAGTCTTATTCCTGTTTGTAATTTCATTTATTTTATAAAGCAATTCTTTTATTTATTTTTTCCCCAAGTATCGCCAAAAACTTCAATAAAAAAATATAGATAAATCGGTCATTTTTTTCCCTGGTTTCGACGTTATACCAAGTACCAAGGTACTTTGCTACCAACAACAGAAGCATATTAGAGAGCCAACGACAAAGAGAAAAAAGTGCCAATACAAAAGCGCAACAACTCAAAAGCAATCGCAGATTCCCGCTCTAATTGTTTTTATTCTACCTATCGCCTTTAGCTGATTCTTTGCCGGCGCGCGTGTTACATTTTCAAAATGTTTCATGCCTGTCGTATGTACCTTTTCTCAATCATTCATTCTACGCCATTTTTTTTTCTTGTTTCTACCATTCCCCCATTTTTGTTGTGATGTTTGTACGTTCTCAACGCGCATAATCACGCTGTGCCTAGCAGGAATACTGTTACATAAATTTATGAATTGATGGGGCTGACTAGAAACAATTAAAGCCGTACGCAGAACTTTTTATGCAATTTGAATTTCGTAATATCGAATTCCACAATATTTCATGAGTTTTGCAAGTTTTAGCGCACCATATCCTCAGAAATGCGTGTATTTAAGTTACGTTTGATCGATTTTTCTTATGTGCATTTTGTTTGTTTCGTTTTTGCAAACAAGTTTTACGCGCACACACAGCCATGGCAGCGTCTTTCGCATGAACACTAGAATGCGACTACCTTAATGCCAACAGAAGCTTGGGTAAACGAAATGAAAAAAATTAACCCTAGAGTTACAAATACATACTAAAAAATACCATACACGAGAAACGGAAAATATGGATACTTAAACAAATTCGGTACTCGAATAATATTAAAATGGAATTGTTTTGCGTTGGCACAATTCCACACAATTCAAAAATAACCATTTATTCATTTATGGAATAAAATGTTAATATTGAACGATGCTAAGTTATAAATGAGTTGAACAATACATCTCACCATGACTATGATAATATTTGCTGAGTACCGTAGGCAAGTAATGGTAATCTCTGGCTAATGAATCTTCAGTTCGGTAACGAAGATTCATAGGGGCCAATTTTTTAAGTAGTCACTTCACTTTCAATATTTTTTTATTATTATTTTTTTTTACATTGACTTAATAGGTACGCAATGAGCACACACTGAACTCTCATGGGGCAGGCCCAAGTGGCATCAAAATGCCACCCAGTCACAAAGACTGGGCTCAGCTGGTCTTAATTGCCAATATCTTTGGTGATCATGCGATACCAAAGCTAATGTCTACGTACTAAATATTTGGCTACAGATAAAAACATCATCAGCCACTAACATAATCAGCATGCAAGATTAAACTAAAGCTAATATTCAATTTAGAATTCAATACCTACAATAACATAGACTATTCCAACAAGGAGAATAAATGCAGGTTACCAGTATTTAAAATAATTTATGCATTAATTCAACGATGCCAACAATTTAGTTTTTATAACATAAGAAGAGGTGGGCGGAGCAGCACACGCAAAGTGGGTATTAAAAGATTTGCATAAGACATAGAATGGATCATATTGCAAATAAGAAGCTCTACAAAAGGGAAGAGTAATAGAAAAATAGTTTCTAGTTGGACGTGCTGGTACACTAAAGTTAATCATTCTAAGTAAGAAAGGTGAATTAATACTACAATAAATGAGGTTATACATAAAAGTTACACCAATGATCGTTCTACGACTAGACAAGGTAGGAAGGTTGATCAATTTGAGACGACACCATCATCAAATTCCTTAGACCAGCGTTTAATATAGCCAAGGACACCTCTAGCTTTAGAGACCGAAGTGGAAACGTGGGTACCGAAATGCAACTTCAAATCCATCAAAATACCAAGGTCGTTAAACTGGGAAATACGATCTAAACTATTTGAGTTAATGTAATAAGAATTTGAAATAAGGGCTCCGCGAAAAAAGGACATAACTTTGCATTTATTGGAATTGAGGATTAAATAGTTTTTGGAACACCAACGAGATAAAGAGTCTATGTCACTCTGAAGGATCCCGTGAGAAGGGTTATTAAGGCGGAAACATGGTTTTACATCATCTGCATACATTAAAATCTGAGAGTGTTTGATGACGGTAGGTAGATCAATAATAAATATGTTGAAAAGCAAAGGCCCCAAATGACTGCCTTGGGGAACACCTGAGGTTACCTTTAAAGACTTAGATATTGAAGACTTAAAAAGTACCCTTTGAGTGCGATGATCAAGGTAAGATGCCAGCCATCGGACCAATGGAGAAGGGAAACCAAAAGCTTTGAGTTTGGTTATGAGCAAAGCATGCGATACAGTATCGAAAGCTTTACTGAAGTCGGTGTAGATAACATCACTTTGGCTACCTACAGAAGTTGTGATTGGCAATAGAAGTAAATTCCAACAGATTGGTTAGCGCTGAACGGTTCTTTACAAAACCATGCTGAGATATACTCAACAATAGACGAATATAGAACTGTAGATGATCAGTGATTAGCTGCTCAAACAACTTAGGAATTGCACACAGCTTGGCAATACGTCTGTAGTTAGTTCGATATAGCAGACTTACTACCCTTTTGAATAAGGGAATTATATAAGATTCTTTCCAACGGGATAAATTCTTTCTTTAAGGGATAAATTAAATAAGGTAGAAATGGGAATATATAAGTTGTCAGCACAGCTTTTTAAGATACAACTAGGAATATTATCCGGACCAGGAGAAAGAGAAGGTTTAATCAATTTTAGATATCGTAAAACAATACTGCCGTCAATAAACGGCAAATTGAAGTGAATTAATTCATCAATTTTATAAGGGTAAGGAGAACTATTTCCACAGGCACTATTAGAGTAGGTGCCCTAGAAAAATTTAGCAAAAAGGTTCGCAATCCCATCATCAGAGCTACTTGCAACTCCATCAAACTCCATACTAGTTGGAAATAACTCTGATTTGTTTTTGATTTTGATGAACTTAAAAAAATTCTTGGGATCTCGATTAATATTTACTTTTATTTTGCGCAAATATCTACTATAGCAAGATTGATTAGAAATGTTGAATTTACTACGAGCCGCGGCATAACTCGCATAATCAGTTGCGGAACAAGAGCGTTTAAATTTTTTAAATAACCGATTTCTAATATTTTTTAGACGGACCAAATTTATACAAAACCAAGGCGGACGCTTAGAATCATCGGTAACATGTACTTTAGGCACACATTTATTGATATAATCCAGCATAGTCGTGTTGAAAAACCGCACGGCAGTATTAATATCAGAAGAAGAACTTAATATTGACCAATCCGTGGAAGCAAGCAATGAGTTGAGACGATTGAAATTAGTATGTTTAAAATTAAACGCTTGTCTTGGCTTAGCACAAGTTGAATCAGATGCAGACAGAAGTTGGTTAAGAGTTAGTGTCACCTCAAGAGTGGGGTGATAGGTATCTTCTGGAATTGACAATGCAGAGGATCTCGAAAGTGAGGTATTCTCATGGCAGTTAGTAAACGCTAGGTCTAGCATACGATCTTTGGTGTTGAAAATCTGGTTTATTTGCTGGAGAGAGAGATCCAGCAATAAATCTACGAACTCGCTGCCTACAAAAGGAAGGACGATATTGGAGTCACTAAAAGAAATCCAATTAACAGAGGGAAGATTAAAATCACCCAAAACAAGCAAAATATCAACGTCATTAATGAGCTTTAATACATTCTGGATAGCTTGCGCTTGATCCAAGTAGACTGAGTCGGACGATGAAGGAGGGATATATGAACAAGAAATAAAAATTTTATAATTAGAGAATAAAATTTTGACTCAGATAAATTCAATGTTATCAGTATCGTCAAGAGAGACCAGTTCTGACGAAAAAGATGAAAGAACAGAGATTAAGACTCCACCACCTAACGCGGCCAGCACCTTCAAAATACTAGCCCGAATACAGCAACTCATTTTGCGTGAAGTATAGAAACAAGATATAAAATAAAATAAAAGCAAGATAAGATAAATAAGATAGGAAAAAATGAATAAATAAAATTAAAATAAATGAAAAAAGAAGTACATTTAAAAGAAAAAATAATAATAAAATAAGAAATAAAAAAATAACAATAAATAATACAGTTATTTAAAAATAATAACTACTGCATGGAGAGCAAGAAGGAAACAGAAAAAGACTAAAATAGCAAAAACTATTTTAAAGGGAGAGCAAAGCAGGAAAAAGAGAGATTGAACTCAATACACAGGAAAGCCAAATTTAAGCGTTGTACTTGCCAAAAATAATTAAACATTGATAAGCACAAAATTTATACGGGTGAAATGAATACGGAAACAAATAAATACACTTACAAATGCACTTAACACAGGAAAGAAAATAAATGTTAGTAACGATAAAACGACAATAGACAAATTAATTGCCAAATGCTAATCAAAATCAAAATGCGGAGCAGTTTCAAAACACGTCTGTTAAGCACAAGCACTAAGAAAGAACGTTACCAATTTTGATTTTATTTTCTTTTTCATCTTCCAGATTACAGAATTGAATTTGGATAATTGCCGGAGTACAAGCATTGTTGGCCTTACTGATGAGTACACCGCATTGGAATCGCTAAGTCTGATCAATGTGGGTCTCACAACACTAAAAGGTTTCCCCAAGCTACCGAATCTAAAGAAATTGGAGCTTTCCGATAACAGAATATCGAATGGATTAAATTACTTGACTACCAGTCCAAAATTGCAATCGCTGAATCTGTCCGGCAACAAAATCAAGGATCTGGAGACGTTGAAACCATTGCAAGAGTTTAAGAACCTTGCTATATTAGATCTATTCAACAACGATGCCACTCAGGTGGAAAACTACCGTGAGAAGATATTTAAAATGCTACCATCGTTAAAGTTTTTAGACGGGTAAGTTAGAAAAGTGCCACAACACTTTTGAGAAAAACTAATGTGACTTTATTATCAAAAGTTTCGATTCCAATGATGAGGAGGCGCCCTCTGAGGGCGACGATGACGATGAAGTCAACGGCAATGATTCTGAAGAGGAAGGTGAGTTCGAAAATTCTAGTTCAATGATTGTCAAAACTACGAAATTAAATCATATTTGATGTAATAACATACACGCTGTACGTATACGCTATACCACGAACGCATCGAACTACTAAATTCTGAAAGCCACAGTTGTTGTTAAACTCACCACCCAAGGAAACGCTCAATTTTTCAGAAAAGCAAACAGCGTTTTGTTTAAATGGGTTGGAAATCGACTTGGCCGAATTAGAGATACTTGAGAGGCGTGTTCAGGCTAAAAAGCTAATACAGCAGCAAGTACAAGACGTCGAAACAAAGTCCTCAGCTATGACAAACACAAATGAGATTGAGTCTTCCGCGACTGTGGATGATTTAGATCAACTTTTGAAAGAAATCAAATTGAAAGAGCAAAATCAAATAGCAGCTCCGACACCAACTGCGACAACAACAACAACTACAAACTCAAATATAAATTTCGCAATTTTACTGTATTGGTTTTTAGCTATTTTGAATGTGGCAAATGCTGCCGTCTTTCGTTGTAAGCATTTGATGCAATTCTTAAGCAATTTCGTTAATGTGTGGATACATTTTTTATTCTCTGATTTTTAGTATCTGGCGAGGAAGACGATGACTCGGATGACAGCGAAGATGATAATTCTGATGATAATGGCGATGTTTCGCTAGCTGAGGTGAGTGTGTTTCTACCCAAATACTACTTCACCGACATCTATGGTATCATGTATGGTACATTGATTGTACGAAGACGAGTTCGATGGAATGATTTTAAATTTGAAAAGTAATAGAACAATGCCTAAGAAACCGACCAGGAACAAAAAAATATACATATATACCACTGCAACAGGATAGTGTTGCTCTTAGTCCTGATTATATATTATATATACGTCTTCGCGTTCCAGTAATACGTTTATAACACAATCCCCATACTTTTGACAGAATTTGTATGAGTATATAAGCTCGGCGAGACATAATATTTCAGTATCGCCTTGTGTTCCAACATTGAGCTGAAGGCATACTTTTTTCGGCGATGAGGGTGAATTAAAAGTTCCTCATAGTCGAAGTTAAGGTTTTTTTTCTATCTCATGATCAGTATATAAAATATACGAATTTCTTCTATAGAATAAGAGTTTATTGTTTAATTTTTTTTTCAGGTCTACAATGACGATCTCGAAGAGGATAATTCCGATTGGGATGAAGAAGATGGTGGCGATGATGATGAGGAGGATTCAGATATTGATGATGCCGATGGCGAGGCAAATGAATCGACCGCCTCTGCTAAGGTGGCGGCCAAAGATGGTGAAAAAGCCGGCGGTAAGCAAAAGGAGGAGCCTCACGAAAATAACAATTTTTAAATTAAATTATTTTATTTTTTTAAAACTAAATTACAGAAGAGGAGCCGCAAGCCAGAGGAAAGAAGAGAAAGCATGACGGTTAAATTCAACTTGTTCTGCTTCTTTAAGTCTCAGACTCACGCAGACACCATTTTTATATAATTCGTGTTTACAAAATTTCACTAAAAACAACAACAACAAGAAACAACCAACCAGCAACAATGACAACTATAAAACAGACGAAAAAAACACGATGCGGGAATTGTCAAAACCCCTAAAAACAACAAAAATCAAACTATGAAATAAGTTTAAAAAAAGAGTTTCTTAAAATAATGAATACACAGGAAAACAATTGTAACAGCAAACAATTTTGAGTTATTAACAAATAACTGATTAGTTTAAAGTGAAAAGAAACACGCAAAAAAGAACGTTTATCTCTTTCCTCGTATCCAAAAAGCAGGAAAATAAGATCTTGTCATTTTGTTATAGAGCAACAACAACATGGTTACTGTAATAAAGTTGATCCAAGAGATCGACGAGAATGATTGAGAGAGGATGTTATAATAATTGCTTAGATTTAAGTAAGAACGAACGATTATTGATTAATGAATACTTCGTAAAGCATACAACAAAACAAAAAAAGGAAAAACGTGTTTGTTGAAATTAATTTTAATTAAAAAAATATTTCTTGTTTAATTGATTTCAAACGTCAGGTTGACTCAAATAAGGTCTATCCTCCGGCCCTCACTAAAACCCAACCCAACTAAGTTGCCAAACATGATTACAACAGCTTTTCAGCTTAAAAAATAAGAATTTTCTGTCACTAGATTTTAGACTTTTGAATCATTCCTTTCGCGTAAGTTTTATCGAGTCACACTTCAGCTTTCTCCCGACATTTATACCCAACCCGCAACTTAATCCCTCCCTCTTAAGAAATCCGTATAAAAAACAATTGTAAAGTAAAAATTTCATATCTCACAATTTGATTTAAGACATTTATTTTATTCAATAAAATTTGGTTTTACAAAAAATTATTTTATCAATGTTGGCGTACTTTTCAATGTCTATATATTTAAGTGTTTATTTGTCAAATCGAGATGTGTAACGCAGAAATAATGTGAAAAGAAGGGAAGAATACTTTCAAACACAGAAAATTGTATTATTTACCAGGAAAATAAAGTCAAAAACATTTTAAAAGTACTGAGTTTGCAATAACCGGATGTAAAATCAGGATGAACGTTGTAATTAATACTCTGCATGGTGGCAATAATCTTAGATTCTAGGGTTTATTATATTTCTGCTGTTATTTCCGATATTAAATTCGACTCATAGGTAATCTGTAAAAGGGGGATATATAAGCTATTCATCTTAGAGCCTTTTATGGTTAGGTGTTTGGGCATTCTGACTAGACTAGAACTTGTGATGCTGGAAGCTACCTCTACCGAGTTCATTTCCTTCATGACGGGCGTGTTTGAATCAACTCTCTTAGGCTGGTCAAAAATATACATATGAAGAGTATCAAAAAATTATTAGGAATAACCACAAATAATTTCAGTAACCACATTTCTTTAGCTCACAGGCTCAGCTCTCTCTCAGGCACATGAACAGCGTTAGTGCCTCATGCCGAACTCGAAGCTCGAGCTGTCCAATAAGCTATTCTTGTTTAAGCCTATTTTTTAAGACGGTATGGACTTTTGGTGTAAAACTCTAGGGCGCTATTGCGTATACAAACATGGACGTTCTTTAGAAATTTAATCCGGTACTTTCGGTATACTGCCACACATCTTAGCTTCACCAACGATTTTCCCCTATTCCGTTCTATCTCTAGTCCGAGCTTTCCAGTCGCCAACACTCAGCTTGCTCAGGTCTGTTTCGACGTCGTCTATCCTTATTTTTCTTGAGCGCCCATGTTTTCTTCCTCCAATTGGGCGCATTATAAATGCCTTAGTTGGCATTGTCTCTGCTGGCATCCACATCACATGACCAATCCACCTAATACGTTTTGCCTTGATGAATCGTACAACATTTTGGCCGCCGATAATGTTTTCTAGTTCATTGTTGTTCCGCATTCGATAAGTTCCGTCTTATAGACACACTGGGCCATGTAGTTTCCTTAAAACGTTTCTTTCGAAACTCAGTAATTGATTGGTTTAATTTCTTTTTAATGTCCATATTTCCGCACCGTACATAAGCAGCACTGGTCGTATTAGTGTTTCATACATTTTCATTTTCTGTGTTCTAGATAGAATTTTAGAGCGAAACAACTTAATGGTCGCGTAGTACGCCCTGTTCGCAGACTTGATTCTCTCGCCGATAGCCATTGTTGAGTCTTTACTTTCTGATAACGTGAAGCCCAAGTATTTGAACTCCTAAGGCTTTCTCCTAAGCTCTTCTCTCAAACTGCCTGATTTTGCGGTTCAGAACATTTTCTCTTTTGGCCATTTTGAGCACAACATCTACATAAGCGCATATTTAGAATTCTCTGTTGACGATGAATTCATCTCCTTAATAACTGTACAAAGCATTAAATTGAATATTAGAGCAGACAGAGCATCTCCTTGCTTCACTCCGGACAATACACTAAAAGACAGATACTTTACTGGTCGTGTTCTCTACAGTGCAGACAACTACTTCTATTAATTTCAATGGAATACCAAGCATTTGCATTTCTGTTCATAAAACTTCTGAAATATTTGGTTCACCACAAAACCTTGGTCGACCGCTGATCTGTCGCTTCTGAAACCACATCGATACTCATCTATAATATCTTCAGCGTAGACATTTATTCTTTGGTATATAGCCAGTACTGCCACACATGTAGACCTGTAAATCGTATGAATCGAGGAGACAATTGTTAGGTTCAGCATCATACACTGCTCACGGTTGGAAGCGCACATCAGCCACTCAAGAGCCGTCTACACAAATAATATTTACGTCAATATTTGATTGAATTGAACAATATTTTTACAGTTACTTAGATTACTTAGTCAATCCACACGCTGCAATATTATTGCTCAATAAATTAGTTCCCGGGTGATACAAGACATTAGGTTGACATCCAAGTCAGCGCTTATGAATAACACTACCTTATCTAGCTACTGGAAATATTAAGATTTAAAATTCAGAAGTGCTGTATCTCCAGAATCCATAGGCATAATTGTAATGAAACTTGCACAGCAATAATAAGTAAAATACAACGTTTATTTTTAAAATTAAACAAAATTCAGTTTATATGTAAAATTATTTGTTATAATAACCGGCACTTGTTTTCATAGAACTATATGGTGTAGATGTGCGACTAAAAGGATTAATTTGTACAGAGTCCCTGTGCAGAGTACCCATTTGGCCCTCAAACATTATATCATTGATAGCCTTTTTTGCAAACATTTGTTGCTCCGTTGTCATTTTCTGTAGTTCTATTGCCCAAGCTGCAGTTATTTTGTCTAAGTCAGTTTGCGGTTGTTGCAGGTGTATGCGTGTCAACGATAATTCTTCGGCCTCGTCATGTTTCCTTGCCTTCTTTTTTGGCGGACCATGCTGGCGCTGTAAATTAAAGTATTTTAAATAAACCTCTCATTAGCCTTCTGTGAGTAATAATTTTTTTATTATATTATAATTGTATTTTATTTGCAATTGAATGGAGGGAGAGCTATTGCGAATGGATTGCGAATAGGAACAGTAGATGTAAAGCACGAGGCATAAAAATCCCAATTAATTTTCTAAGCATTTTGCTATTTACACAATTAAGAAGGAACCAGATTTTGAGGCATTATTGTTAATAGCTGAAGTAAGTTGGAGAACAACTGGAGAGGCAGTCAACATCACTTCGTACAACTAACGCTACTTATTCACCCACACTTGCGAAAGCCACCAGCGAAAGTAATTGCGACTTCTTCAATAATGAAGGAGAGTTTTCATGTCAACATAAACTTGCATGAAATGTAACTGTGAATAAATTAATAAATTGCATTTCCTTACAGTAATTGTAGAAGTATATAATCTTCCATTGCTGTCCGCTTCGTCGATATCATCCTCAGCTTCCTTGTCGTCATCCTCCATCCGAACAGTATTTTGCGACACACTTGGTTCGTCCTGCCCCAAGAGAAACTTAATTTCATCAAAATACCATAATTTCGGTTCTATTCCGTTGTTTGTCCGAGAACCGCATCTTTCAGAATTTTTTATTCGTTTTAATTCCTTTCTGAAGTTAGTGCGCAAAGAATTTAGTTTTTTAACTAACTGCGACTTATCAGCATCTGGATAGTACTCCCTATATTTACAAAGCAACTGTTCGTACTGTACATTTTTTTCCAATCTGTTGTTGTAATCTTTACTCTTGATATCCCACAGAGCAGGTAAGCTCCGATACACCTCGAGGCATTCTAAAATGAACTGTCTTTCTCGATCTTTTCTCGTTTTAGCCATGGTAGATGTTTACTTTAACACTGTTAACACAGAACTGAACTAGTATTGCGCAATATTGCCAAAATACGAATCAATATTTACTAGATTGTTTTTGATTGACTGATTGATATAGGCGCAATCTTTCATTGTGACAGACGGTCAATATTATTGTACAATGTAAATTATTCTGCAATACATATTGGTCGTCTAATGGGCAGCTTTAAGTATTAATAATTCTTAAAGTAAACAGTGTCAATCACCTTATTCAACACTGCGAATAGGAGCATATTGCCGATATTAGAAAAAGTGGGACTTAGGCTGCAACAGAACGCTGAGGCTGTGGCTGAAGCCCAAAAAAAAAAGTGAACAGAATGTGAGGTTCGGCCTCAGTAGGGTTGTCAAAGCTTGAAAAATAAAAAAAACTCCTTTAATGAACTAAAAACTTTGATAGCTATAATTTTTTGTTTTTAGTTTTAATTTATGTATATTTTATTGGAGCTATTTACAAGTAATAGCAACAAAATCGATAAGATATATATGTATAATTATATATATCGGTGTTTGATCGCTGTACGAAATATCCAAACGCTTTGGATATTGCTTCAAACATCGTATGTGAGACTCTCACACTAACACTATTATGATGTTTGATACAGCTGTACAACTGTATCGTGTCGTGGGCATTTAAGGGTACTCACGAAAACACTTATACTTAAGTAACTCGTATTTGTAAGTCACAACTTGCACTTTTCGTGAGCGTTCCGTTTTGCACACATCGCGTAAACCAGCTGTTCTCGTAAACACAACTGTCTGTTTAATTTGAACAACAATTGGAAATGCCCATAGAAAGTGTGAAATAAGTTAATTTATGTGAAATAAGTGAAATAGCAGAAATTGCAATAAACAGTTTATTACTGTTGCAAATTTTTGCAACAACGATTGTACTATCTTTGAAAGTACATGTACATAACTTTGCGTTATTTCCCAGTTTAATTTCACTTTTACTGTATGATTGGATTAAATTTACAACGGTGACAACGTTCAATTTCACAGGTAATCGTCGATTAGGTCAAACAGTTGCCTAAACTTATTTTTAATTTTAGAAGAAGTTTAAGAGGCGCACTAGGAATTTACGAGTTTTCGTAAGTACCCTAAATTTGTCATAAGTTCGCTTATAATAAACATTATTTTATGCGATGGAATATCTCTATTGAACATACGTTATTTTAATATTTTTATTCTACTTACGAACAAGTTGCTCTATGTTATTGTAGGCGCAAATACAATTTTTGGTGAATTTAACATTGAACCGAAATTACACGAGAAGTGAGAATAGTGTTGCCGGTGTGCGAATGAGACACAACTACGTAAAATATCTGGTATTTTTCCGTGACTTTGTGGATTAGCATGTTTAATATTGTTCTCTATACGAAAAGTGGTCACACTATTTCAGTCTCTCACACTTCCTCTCACAGTTTGGTTGTTGGTATCGCTCGCTTGGGTTTGGCCGTTTTTAATTTATTTTTTAAAAGGGATTTCTATGCGCGTAAATAGTCGCGGACCATTTAAATCTCATCAGCTGCAATCGAATTCGTGTGTGTATGTGTGTGCGTGCTTGCATTTAAGCCATTAAAATCAAAAAGAGATCTGTCTTTGTCCCCCGCCCAGTGCTAAGTGTTTAAGTGGGTGCATATGCGTGTATAAACAGCAATAACAGCAACAACAACAAAACAAAAACAAACAAATTTAAAATCATCTGCCGATTTGACAACAATAACGACAAAAGAAGAAGTTGAAGAATTTTTTTTCTTGTGCTGCACGAGGTAAATCTACGAAAATAAAAGCATAATGCTCGCGAAATCTATGCAGAAACACGCAGGACGTGCCAAGGAGAAGGTGAGTGTTGATGCTCATGCTGATTATGTTGCAGCAACAGTGAGATAAAAATAAATATAAAAAACGCTGCAGGACCAACGGTGTGAACTTGAGATACTTTTGTATCATTCGTATCGTATTATAGATGACGATATTGACATAATGATCAATCGTATTATAGATGAGGATATTGACTTTATGCTACTTCTCACTTCTCTAACCAGCTTTATTAGAGGAGTCATAGTTGATAAAACCCCCAACTTAAACATTTTTGTTATTTTCACCATACTATAGGCTAGGCTACTGTGGCACTTTAAGCGTTCTAAAAATTATATTTGACGTATATTTTGACCCATATTCATGATGAGGTATACCAACTGAATATATTTTGCACATAACTATCTTCTGAGCAATACGCCTTTTAAGTCGTTGTTGTTGATGTTTTATTTTTTAATTTAAAATTTTTTTTTTCGTTTTTTTTAATCGTTTGTTTATTATATATTATATACGATATTATATACGATATTGCCTTCGTCGAGGGTTATGGTCGAACCGTGTAAAAATTTAAAAAAAAAATGCTCGATATCGTAGTGGGTTTGCGGTATTCTTATCCTTATATTTTTTATCATTCACTACTGCTTTTTCGCTATTCGTCCTTAATTCCCAGCGCAATAATCTATATTTACAATATGATATTATGTCCGAGTTTGTGTATCATATACGATCATATACGGGGTTAGCAATATTCAAACGCGCTACGTCATTACTCGATCTGACATATTTGTCTAAAGTTTAGAGTTTCCAGAGCTTATCGTCGAATATGGTCAACCCTATACATATAATTTTTAACACTTTTTAAACGTATGAATATAATGCAATAATTTACTCCAACTTCTATATACATATACATATTAGCAGGGGCCCCGCGCACCTTGGAGTTTGTGTACAATGATTATGAATTAAAATGTCTTTAGTCGCGTTGAGCGATTTTCGGTAGGGCAAAACCTTATGCGTTCGCGTCACCGACATGCTCCCGATTATTAATTTTGTGTTCATTAGTTGTCCTTCTTCGTGTTCTGTGGTTGCTTTTAAACATATTAATGAAAATACATACAAACTTTACTACTCTTTTTCTTGTAGTAATTTGACCCTTGTTCTCGTCAATTCTTAATCGATTTATACGCTGACTACACGGATCCTCAGCCTCACTGACTCTACGACCAAGTTATTCCCGCGCGCGTGCGTCGACTAATATGTTAGTTTCGATCCTTCAATGGCATTTTTCCCATTCCGAATTTCGTACACACTATTTCGATTTCATCGGTTTGAATGAAACATTTTTATATATATTATATTCCTTTGACAGACTTTCTTCTATTTCGAGTTTTACATACTTTTCAACAGCAAACTGATGAATTTACCAACTTTCGCGGTATACTAACGCACCAAACTGAGCCACAAACATTCTCCATGATGACATGTTCAAATTGTACCAATTTTCATGGTGTTCGGTCAAACTATGTTGGAGTCTATAGGCCCCTGATAAATATATAACAATTTCTACACTAATTCTCACCTAGTACCACCGATACGTATTACTTGATCAGAGAGAGAATATGTTTACCTTGGCATTTTTACAGTGGAGATTCCCTGGTTAAAAGCAACCGGAATGATTTTTTTTCGTCATAGGTTTTGCAGCACAATCAAATAAAAAGTGTCTCTTAGCATATGAGCTAAAAATATAAAGTTTTACAGGTCTCATCCCATCCCAGTATGGTGTCTTTATTAAGCTCTTAAAACTTCCTAACCTAACATAAGCCAACCACCTTTATCGTCGTCGATATCTTCAAATCAACAGCAATAGATTAAATCTCACAGTTGAACGCTGAGGCGATTTGGGTAGATTGGGTAGACCACATTGGCAGTATGGTACACATTTTATTCAACGCATCCAAATATATCATACATATATATAAAACTGCTTGAATTACTGAATTGCCATAAACAAGGTACTCCTTCCGGCAGCCAGTTTAATAGGCGTCGCACTGTGATTTTGCCAACTGTGCGCTTCTAAGACAACAACAATTTTCACAAAATCAGGTTTCGATTATCTTATTTCTGTGTGAAATAAATACATTTGTTTTATTCGATTTCAAAGCAGACAGCCTTTGATTTTTCCCGCCAAACTCGAGTGAAAGTTACGTGAGCGAAAGCAATTCGAAGCAAACCGAACGAACTCTTGGCATTGAGTTTCCATTAAGAGATGCGTCAAGTGAGCTGAACTATTTGTAGAAATTATTGTACAAGTGTGGTGGTGTGGGGGGCACGTACTTTATGAAAACCTTTACGAATATCGGCGCTCACACCAACAGCCAACCGACGCGGCGGTTAGGTCTTGTTTTTGACCCAATAACAGCGGCAGCAACAACCACAGTGCTGCTGATGCCGTCTGCTGAAGCTGGAAACCTGTTTGTCTGTCGATGGCGGAAGACCTGCTGCTAAGGCTTGTGGTAGTGTTGTGGCTGCTGGTGCTGCACATTCCAAAGACAACAAATGTTGTAATCTCTGCCGGTTTGTGCTTCGAGTCTAGTTTATTCTTTTCAGTCTTTTCATTATTATAATTTTTTTTATTTATTTATTTATATATATATATTTTTTTTGAATCTATGTTTTGCTGTACAGTGAAAGCACTGCATTTGAACGCACGCCATAAAGTAAACAATAGTCAATGTTGAACCAAGAATTTCAACCAAATATCTTTTATCCATGTGCAACGCTCAACTCAACTCAGTTTTCACTGTAAATAGCTGCGCTTCCATGCTCATGCTATATTTGGCCAATGAGATACTTTTTAATTGGCTTCAGCTTGTTGACATTGTCTGCTCTGCGTTTGCTAGAGAGCTTTAGTCATTCAATTTGGCAAAGCTCTTTGGCAGATACAATGTATTTTCAAAGGTTCGTATAATCTGCACGGAATATCTGAGACATCTAACTCTCGGTATATGCCTTCTTAACAATCTCCACATTTGCTAAAATTTTTGTTGCAAAGCCTTGTTCTACATATTTGTCACATTTCGAAATTTCCTTACAAGTTTCACTTTTCTGCATTTGTACATACCACTTTGTTCGTCTTGTCTCGTGTTCGACAAAATTTCATAATTTCCGTGTTGTTGGTTTATTTATAAATCTGGGCTGCTTGTGATTTTCCTTACACCAAAATCTGTTGCGCTCAATTTTCTTTTTCCGCTTTTGCCTTTCTTCATGCGACAGCAACGACACGAATACAACGATGATGATGACGATAATGATGACGACGACTATGGCAAAATTTTCTATATTTTATAGTACACAATTTCGAATACAACAACAACATAAGCCACCGCCCAAGCAAAAATTATCTATAGCTACACACTTTCCGATTTGCCGGTACCAAAAAAAGGCATCTATCTATAAGATGAAAATTAACTTTGACTGAATCTAAGTTGTATTACTCTCCACGCTCGAATAACTTGATAGTTAACCCAGCACTCGTATGGTGTTCTACGGTTCAGTAATTCTATTGTACGATTTTTGAAATTCTAGAGTTTATGTAGTATGGTCCAGAGTACGGTCCTATAATAAAGCATGGTGCTATGGTCTAATAAAATATCAATAATATTATGTTATTTGGCCCTTTATTTTATCATTCCTTGTTGCTCTTTAAACGGTCTTCACAATTATCTTCATTTTTTTTTTTTCGAATATCCAAGATTTTTGGTTGTTACAGTTGGTTTTTGGCTGTAGACCCAAAGTTATACATGGTGATATCGACTCCATCCAAAATATACGAATATATAGCTTATAGGTTTTCCCTCACTATATTAAAAACTTCTTGGGTACTAATTGCAAGACCGAAACGAGAGAAAATTACTGAGAGAGACAAGACGAACCATTGAAAAGGAAGCTCACCTAGAAGAAAAGAAAATGTTGGGTGAAATTAATTTTCAAAATAAATTTTTAGGTGCGTGCTTAGCAAAGCGAGAAGAGTGAAAAGCGTCAATCGTTAACAAGAGTTGACAAAATAGAAAATGTGTATGGGTGTGTGTGTATTGTGCTGCTTTGCGCTGCTATGCCAAGGCACGGCGTAGTGTGGGGCGATGTGCTCTTAAAAAAGCCAACTGCCGACTGAAATTTGCTTTCAAATGATGCTAGCAGCGGCCCAACTCGGCCGGCAGTCATTCTTTAAATAGATGCACGCTTCGTCTTTTCGAACAACAAATTTTCTATAGATACTTTTCCGGACTAGCGCATAAAACTTTTTCTTGCTTTGCTACTTCGTCTGCTACTTTTTGCGAAACTTGTTGCAAAAGTTCATTTACTGAATAAATAAATAAAAATAAATAAATATAAATAAAAAAAACAAAACAAAAAAAGATAGAAGAAGCCAAAAACTTTTTGCAAAAACCTAAAGACGAACAGCAGAGATTTCGCTCTAAGAGACTCGCCCGCACTGATTCTTGTTGTTGTTGCTATTTTTAAGCTCAACAGCTGCCAAGATTTTCCTTCAACTTTGCTGATTTTATGTTGTCGTTTTTATATGTTCGTCTTTTGAGCTACTTGCTGAAGCACACAAAAAAAAATAAATAAATGAATAAAAATAAAATAAAATCGGCATTAAGCGAATGTGCTGAAAACAAACGCAACAACAAATTGACAACTGACATTTTATTGGCAGTCAATTTTTAGGCCGATACAAACTTGCCTGTTGCATATTGAACTTCTTGTACTAGTGAAATTTCATTATAGATAAATGCGAACGAAAATAAGCAACCGTTCGTTCACCTAATTTGAAGTTCATCACTCACTTCACACTAAATGTCAGCAACTCAGCGTAATCTAAGCCCATTCAAGCTGTTTAGTTTTTCACTGAATTGCATGAAAAAAAAAATGGAGAACATAAAGTAAACTATAAATAAGTAACAAAAGCCGGCATGAAAAAGTTTCCGATTCCCACAGTTAGTTACAGACTCCAAACAGGGAAAAATGAATAAATAAATATGTGTAGACCTGAAAACAGGCAAAAGCACTTGTTAAGCTGCAAGCACAATTTTTGTTTTGCGTCGTTATTAAAAATTCAAATCTCAGAAAAGATACTTTTCGTCGTGAAACAAAATCCGTAAGATACGCAAAGCTTAGACAATAAAA
Source organism: Cacoxenus indagator (assembly GCA_035041755.1). Taxonomy (NCBI): domain Eukaryota; kingdom Metazoa; phylum Arthropoda; class Insecta; order Diptera; family Drosophilidae; genus Cacoxenus; species Cacoxenus indagator. The sequence goes on from JAWNKX010000400.1 coordinate 9,001,000, forward strand.
TTAGCAAAGTGATGAAAAAGAAGGGAGAGAGAGAGATAGAACGAGAGTAGAGTATGTATGTATGGGTGAGAAGCGTTGGTGCGCCACGAGGCAAGAAAGAAAGCAGGTAAAAAATCTTCTGCTAAGAATAGAGAAATCAAGAGCGAACTTTGAATAATGAGATACAAAAATAATTTAAACAGCAACTCGTTTGATTCAATTCTAACACTAATTAGTTTATACATACATATATTCAATATTGTCAGCTAACTATTGTGTTACTATTATCTATAAGTAGTACAGTGAAATGTTTGCTAAAAACGCATTTTCGTTACAAGGACTTAACTGATAGTCAACCTTCTACTTGGGCACGTATGGAGTTTATAAAAATAAAATAAATAAAAATAAATAAATAAATTATCGTAATATTAATCATCTGAGCCATAGATGAATTTCTCAGCATTCGAGTTTAAGAGCATTCCCTAAAAAATGAATCATTTTTAGATTTCCGTACCTTTTATTGTCACAGCCAATTTGCTCCGAATCTACTGGACCAATTAAGTCGTGAGATATATCCAATGAAAAGGCTTGTTGAAAGTGCCTTAAATATATTTTTTTTATAAATGTTTTTTAAAATTATTTAGGAAAATAGTTGAAGGGCAAAAAAGGCACACGGCAAACGTAAATATAACAACAACAATGGCATGAACAGGCGCAAAAAAAAAACAACAACAACGGGAGCAGCGAAACAGAACACAACAATAACAACAAACAGCAAATGTCGTTTGTACAAGACGTGTTGATAGTTATTGGGAAGACGTACGTCATTTACATTTACGAACCACTTGCGTTAAGCCAATTCTGAGAATGCATGTTAGGGAACATTTGAGAAGAGCTGCCAGTCGGCTTTCAAAGACAGTGATATCTCTGCAACATTTTAAATTGAACTATTATCAAATAGATTATTTTAGTTACCACAAACAAATTTGAATCAGATTAAAAAAAAACGTGGTAACATATTCAACGTACACGCGAGGTCAACTCGCACTTGGCTGTCCATTTTTTAATATAGTATTGTGCTACCAATCGACAAAAATATTAATTGTATGCTTTCATAATACCCGTGAATTTATTAATTAATTTTTTTTTTTTTTGTCAGGCTTTATACGCTTTTCCGGACAACTAACGCTTTTTAAACGGTTGCACGGACGCGTTCGGCTGTATGCATACAAACTAGTCCTTTACCATTTACCATTAAGAACCGATTAATAGAAAGCGTAACCGCATAAATTAAATTCAAGTTCCGATATGGAAAACATAATGGTTGTGTTTGACATATCATTCTCATAAAAACGTATTATTATAGAACCTAGGGTAACGCTAACCTTTTATTGTTTGCTTCCTATTTTAATTACATTTATTCTAAAGCAAATGCTTTAGAATTGTTACTCTTTTGCTTTAATCAAAAATCTTGTATACCCTGCATTTATCAACTTTTTTAAAGTGAAGGCTTTGTCTAGAAGAACATGAAGAAGTTGACGTTCGTGTAAAGCCTTCGTTTTGAAATATATTTTGAAACAAAGCCTGGTATCACCTGTTATAATCAAGAATTCTCCACTTCATCGTCGATTGTAACTGAGGTTGCTGACTGAGGTGCTGACTTCACCACTTGGTGCTCTTGTAGTAAATAAATCTAGTAAATAAATAGTCTTTAGGAAATTGTTAAAATGTAAGGGGCCTTGATTTACATTGAATATGCAATCAATCACCAAAATTCTGAGTATCGGCCGTAGCGAGTTATTACTGTATTTCTATTAAACTGTTATTTCTTTCTTCCTTTTCGCTAACACTTCGCGCACTATCTTCAGCTGTATTGAGTATCTACAACACCTGCTGCTGACAATAGCATGAGCTCATCCATTGCATCGCTCATAACATTGCACATAGATTTTTTTAATTTTATTTATTCTTTTTTTTGTTTTGTAACCGAAACGAAACAATTTTTAAACGCGTTGCTCATATTTGTGGTCGTCTGTGATTTTTAATTTGTTTTATTTATTTAGTATTTCTTTTCGTTACTCTGCGTCCAATAAATTTTGAAAAGAAATTTTGTAACATTTCAAGTGGGCGTTGCCAATAGGCAAACACAACAGTCTCTTACAATTGTAAAGATACTCAATCAAGCGCGCTGATAGACTGATTGAAAACGTACACTGATGTACAATGAGCTATCAAGCTAGTCATTGAGATACACACTTGATAATAGTTACTTGTGTAATAAGCCACATTTTAACTGCCCATTAAAGCTTCAATTATTCGTTGTTTGATTGTGATTTCCATGTCACTGTGATTCACTTTCTTGCGCCTGGCATAACAACAATTGATAAATATTTGCATAATTGAAGATGTTCATTGTTGTGTTATTAAGCAGACTGTGTGCGATCCATGCACGGTTGGGTATTTCTGAACCTTCATTGTTGCTAGAAAAATGCTTTGGCTCAGGCGGCTGACTTCAAGTGCAATAACAATTGCAGCACTACACACTTTTAAAGTCGCCGTCTCAATTAATCTTGTTGTTATTGATTAACAAAAGATGAAATTTTTTGCATTCAAATTCAAGTGCAAATGGACGGTAGCATTTGTTGAAATTGGAAGTCTTTTCTAAAATCGAAGTCAGTGCATTGGAAATTTATTTTATTTTATTTTTTGGCTCAGCAAGCAACACCACTTGTTCAAATATGCTGACTTACAGTAGCGCCAATTTGGAGAAGCCAAATTAAATGTGCAAAGAATACGAGTATCGTTTAGCAATCAACACACACTTTCAAGGCGCCACTTATCTCACACAGTCATACACACACAGAGAGACACGTGCTGATATACAGCTACTTGAGTACGAGAAGTGTACGAGTGCATGTCGGTGATAACGTGTGTCCAAGTAATGTAATGAAATCCAAATAAAAACATCCAGTGAATGAGTGAGTGAGAGAGAACTATTGACCGCAAGGTCAATTACTAACGTACTCAAATCGTATACGTAAGCTTGTATGCACAGGGCCAACGTCAGACATGAAAAGCGTTCAATGCGTATGGTGCGAGTTTGTTAAAAGAATTATTTATAACAAAAGAAAGAAAAAAACAACATAAACAAATTAGTCAAAGCAACAATTGAAGTAGAAACCACACACAAAAGTACAAGCACAAAGCCCAACAAGACTTATTGTTTGGCTTATGCAAAATCATTATACGATATTATTTCATATAGAAAGATTTCTTTCGTTCCTGGAAACCTTTATGTATAAAATTCGGCTGCACGGTTGCTTTGGGGCTATACTCCTCCTAAACGGCTAGATCGATTATAATTAAAGTGTTTGTGTGTGTTTGAGTGGGTCCTTATATTGTTTAGATTCACGTTTGGATCCTGTAGTGTGGTTGTTGAGATACATGCGGTTTTTTTTCTTTTAACCACTTTTTTGGAATTATTTAATTTGGCTCAAAATATACCGAAACGATTTCAATGAAATTTCGGGAATGTATACGACTGGGTGCTCATTCTATAAGATGATAGTGTCGAACATAACAGGTGATGCTGTTGTCGCGATCTAGACATGTTTTTATTTTACGTACCGTTTTTAGGATTTTTTTTTAAAGAGCAGAGGTTACTCTGCGTTTCCAATCCACAAGACAATTTATTTTTAATTGGTTTGTTATTGATCAAAAGAAAACGTAAAGATGGTGGAAGCGTTATAAAAAAATACAGGCTACGTCTCTAGTATAATGGAATATTTCCATACACTTCATGTTGTGTAGAGTATTACAAATTTGTCATACCACCTTATACGACCAGCTTCCAGTTTTATTTGCTATTTGCTTTTCAACTATTTCTAGGTCTTAGGATTACTGGATTTTATAGGTACCGTAGGTTAACAGTTTTTATATGGCAAAGTTTCTTCGATTTTTTGTTGTGTGAGCTGATATTTGTATAGACCATAGTCAAAACCAAGATATTTCAAGATCATAGTTTTCATAAAAACCATTGCTCAAATTTGTATAAGTAAATTTTTTGAATTTTGTGCACTGCAATGTCAAGATTCCTAGTACAGTCTAACTTACCTATAACGAACTTCTATACAACGAAGCTCTCCCTACTACAAATTGATTTCAAGTACACCTCATTTCTGAATAACAAATTTTCCATATAATGCTGTGATGTTTTGGTACCAAAATTTGGTAAAGTTAATTTCTTATTTCTTATTATCGCATCAATCGAATGAAAAAGCATTTGACGAGTGATTAAGATCCGAACATAAACGGTCTCAGCGTGTGAAGCGTTAACATTTGATAAACATGTGCTGCGTATGTTTTTATTGGCTCAGCTCTTGTGTTGTTTTGCTGGATCATTTAACTTGAAATTGTGGGCGGATTTGAGGTTCGATAAATAAAAGTAACTTTTCTAAAATTGGTGAATTCGAAAATGTTTTATTTTGGCTGAACTTTTTTAAACTAACAAATATGGGTGCGCTGGTATCGCTACTAAAAAAATATACGTGTTAATGTGCCGCTTTTAGCCATTCGGTTTAGTCATCCAGCACTTCTAATGTCTCTTTTTTATTGTGGGTGTTTACGCATTTCGAATATTTTACTTTTAATATGCATATTTGCCCAAAGAATTGGAACACATTCAATATACTTTTTGCATTTTGCTGAGAGAAGAGATAAAACGTTTGCTGTCGTCAGTGCTTCGTATTTATGAATTTTTGCTCTCATCACTTTTACCACTTTCATATTACCACGAGAGTAGTTTAAATAGTGCTTTAAAAGCATTCCGATCAAGCGATAAAAAAATAAAGAAAAGTTACTAAAAGCTGCTAAAAGTGCTAATACTCAGACAGCTGATGGATGTTCACTAAATTTTCAGTGATGAGGCCAATTTTTTGCTCAATGGCCTTGTTCATAATGACTTTACAATCAGCTACCAAGGCATCCTAAAAAAATGTAATCTGCTGGCGACATAATTGAGTCGCACTTTTTGAAACTTCACCACGGCAAATACCGGGAAATTGTAATTTAAAACCAGCTCGAGCGACACCATCATCTACCCGAAACATAGTGTTTGGCAGATGGCGCACATTTTTGGCACTCTAATTAAAGTTAACAAATAACATGAACAAAAAAATTGCAGCATCATTTCACCGAGAAATTTAATAATTAAATGAATTAAATTCTCGAGTACTTTTTTCTCGTAATGCATTGTGATTGCGAATGTACTTAGTTCGCTTGAGCAAAGTCGTCGATTCACCTGAAAGAGCCTCTTTGCAGTGACGACCAGAGTACTAGGCTGGTATTCCAATCGTTGATAATGATGCTGTATCTCTTGGTTAGTTTAAGGACATAATGCAGTATTTCATTGATTACGGGACGCATTTTACGATTGCACTTTTGCCTCGAATATTGCATAATATTAAACTGACAGTTTAGTTCGGAGCGTTGTTAGAACCCTAAATATGGTTCTGAATATTTTCGTTGGTTCATAGCCATAACGGTCTGGCATTTCAAGAGGGCATTGTCACTTGTCATACTAGCGAGCTATTGAAGGATAAGAAATCCTCGGTAATACGTTGAGTGTAACCTCACTTTCAAGTATGTGTGCCTGCCTGGAATGTTTTTTTGGTGAGACTTTTTAAAGTTGTTGATTTATTCGTGCGATGCAACAAGGATTAATGTCGTGGAAGCCAACATCAACCTCACCATTTATGAGATATTATGTCACATGTTTTAGAAACTCACCATATTTGCATATTTCGCAAATTTTCATTGAACTGCCCTCGTACTTTATTTATTCGTTTTGCTGTCTGTCTGCAGATACTGACTTTTTTAAAGTTTTTGTAGCATCAGATTTACTATGCTTTGTTGCTGATTTTGTTGTTTTGTTGTTGTTGTTGTAGCATTGCAATGCAATACGCGGAAATGTCAAACAACAATAGAAGCACTCAACCTGATGCATTTAGAGTTCTGCCTTTTGCAACAGCTATCTATTTATCTATTCTTCTCTTTCTTTCTCATTCTCTCTCTGTCTCTCTCTCTCTCTCGGCATTTACGAGTATGTACAGATGTGCGCAGGTACTTTTATGCCGTAGGTTGTGCCCTGTGAAGTGCAATTACGAGTTGTGCTAGTGGCGTTAAGCACGCAATTATAGACATTTTTTCGTACTGGCTACAATTCGTCTGTTAAGGCATTTAGACGAAAGTTTTCTCTTCCATATCATTGAACTTTTATTATTATACAGTTTTGCTATTTATAAATGTAAAGTGCTGATTTCGCTGTGTAAAGTATCTGAATTTGCAATGCATCTATTCTAGCATCCTGTATCGGCAGGTGTATCTATACTGTAATGTCAAGATGAAATTCAAAACTTGTTGTTGTCTGTTAAAGTGAAATAATGCGCATTAATTTTCAGACTCATTGATTGCTTGATTCATTCTGAGAACGGAACAGAGTATAATTACAGCATAACCTCTCTGGACTATTGTCTGGATTACTGTATTGTCCGGGCTTTAGAAAAAATTCCGTGTTGGTCAATTTTAAAACATTAAATATTTCACCAATGTTTCGAATCGATTTTCCAGTTTCAGTTGTCTTTAACATGTTGCACTTTTCGGCCAGCATCAATGATTTGTGTTGCCGTTCATTCAGAGGTGCCATTATACATATGTTTTAACTAAATAAATGCTTCACCAAACTAAATACGTATGTATAATTCTTTCTTACTTTCTTACACACATCCGACCAACGCAAATATAACGTTATATATAGAGAATAAAATTTGCCAAACTTTGTGCTGCATCCAGACTGTAGCGGTAAAATGTATATAGCCGGATTAGCGAGTATCCCGATTAGGCAGGCTATACTGTACTTTAAATGAACTCTCAAATAATGTAAACTTAATGTAAACTTCTTATGGAATGGCATGTTAAAACATATCTTCCTAGTAAAGGATTACTGCAAATTCCTAGTTACCATGGTGTATAAATACTGCTCCGACCAAAGGAGATGTAATATATTCTAATAATATTCTCAATATATTCAATGAAAGAGCCATCACCTATCTGGTTATAACAGAGTGACATAAAGGTCTGTTGTAAGGGTTTTAAATGAAAGACTTACAGAATAAATGTATGTTGATTTGGGAAGAAATTGACAATCCTAGCTAGTGTATGTTATATCTCATACCTTACTAACAGCCTTAAATCCTACTCAATAGGGTCTGCTTACTCCACAAATAACTAGCATATGGATGTACAGTTCAGAAGCGGTTCTCAAAACTACTTAGCTCTCTGTGACTTCTTTCAATACTATTAAAACTATTGAATTTAATTTACTATGGCAAACAAAGAGACAATGCGACACATAAAACTTAGTTCTTTTGGTAGCCAAACAGCAGAGAAATCTCTTAAACTGAGATGAAGCCAAGCATAGATCATTGATAGAAGTTGAAGCAAGAGAGCATATAATAACTATATAACTATCGATCACCAATCTATTACGCCTCGAGAGTTTTAAAATAGCGGCGATAGTGTATACGTCGGTTTGTTGGTGGTACCCCAATTGGATTACAAAAATCAAAGGCCACATGGAATTTACCATAAAACGGATCTGCTAATGATCACGGTGCAAGGAAAGGAGCTCTTTCTACATATAACTCTCGATAGATTCAATATATCTATGAAAGTTCATTTTGTGTGTTGGCATTTTGTTTATGAAAAAAGCAAATCAAATCCTCCATTTGAATTTAAACCACTGAAGTTCACAAAAGGTGCGGATATGATTTTTACAAATGCCAGTGGAAAGTAATCTTTTTTTTTAATTAACTGAAACTTTGATTGTCAGAAAGGCCACAGCAATTGACCAAAAACCGTAGTGAAAAACTTTGCAATTCTTTTGCACTGTTGAGTGAGTTCTTCGCTTCAACAAGCACGTTTTGCATATCCACCTGGTATTTTGTAATATTTTTTTTTTCGCGCAATTTTAACATGCTGCAAAGCAGAAGATGACAATGATGATGATGATGATTTTTTTCGTTAGCGAAAAAATAACAAAAAAAAAAATCCATACCAATTCAAATTCATAACGACTGTAATTTTCGCGCAGTAATTGAATGCAAACGCCAAAAAAAAGTTTAGATTGCACAGAGCTCAAAGCGGCGTTCACTCAAGCTCAGATACAAATAAATGCATAAATAAAATATGTATGTATGTTGGTGTGTAGGTGTGTATATATATACAAAGTCAAAGAGCCAAAGAATCCCCATGACGACAGGTCGACTCTTCGATGCGGTCAATGTGCCACTACAATATTCACCTTCATGGCTGTAGCGCTCTCATCTTGGTCTAGGACTTTTTCAATGGTTTGTATTCGTTTATTGTGTTGTTCCGTTGAATCTCATCTTTTTTTTTTAGCCGTGAGTAGTTGCACAATGCACAATTCACAAAACAATTTGGTGCCAGTTTGCACTTGGCGGGAAAGCTAGTTGAGTGTTATGGCGGCAAACATTTTCAAATGCCGAGAGATGTGTAGTTGTGCCTTTTTTTTTGTTTTAATTTTTTGAGTGGCCTTGTAAAGCTGGACATTTCATTGCTAATTTATGTAATCTACGTTTATTGTCTACTTTAGTGCTTTGCGCTAAAATTTTGTTATTTTTGTTCACATTTGCAAATGAACGGAAATATGTTGTTGATGTTGTTGTTGTAACTGATTATTTTTAATCTTATCTGATTGCTTAGATTAGTATATCTTTTCAATGCCATTAATGGCATTATGTAAACTCTTACAGTCTCAAAATTCTTTAATTAATAAACATATCATTCCTTATCTTTGCAGGTAAATTAAACAACGAATTGGAAATCTTTTTACTTGAATGCGTGAGTTGTAGGCATATTCACGTACTGTACCTGTATCTAGGTTTTCATGTTAAGCTCTTAATGATCATTTATGTACGTACTCAGACTTTGCGCCCGTTAAACGTTTAACAAACGCTTACGGAAGTACAATGTGTATGTATATTTCTTACTATCTATCATCGCCGCGTGACTCTTATTTAATTACATACTTGCACATTGAAATTTCGATTCGAACAGATTTAAGAGAATCAATGACGCAATGAAGCTCCAAAAGTATCTATATGTACAATGGTCGTACTAACGAAGCAATAACAAATGCGGACAACGTGAACAGATTTTCAGCAAGTAACAAAATAAGAAAATAGAAAAAGGAAACCAGAAATCGAATTCTATTTGTATTACATGCACTTGCTAAATGTTGAAAACTTTGTCGACACCGTTGTGAATTCGATGTTCTACAAGCAAACGAATTTGTGAATAAAATGTTCATTTTTGCCCTTGCCTAGACATTCAAGTGACAATTATATCTTATACAGGGCTTCCAATAGAAAATAATTAATTTGTAATTTAAACAAGAAGAAGCATTAGGTTCTCTTATGACGAAGGCTTAATCACCGACCACAACGAAGTGTTTCGGCAGCATCATTTGAAGCCTTTTCTTCGTATACGTGCCTTACAATCCCGTAGGTATTGATATTTTCAGGGAACAATAACAAAAGAGTTTTTCTAAGGAGAACTTAAATTTTAACCTGTGGTAACCCTCCTAGTCATTGGATCTGGCCGGTTCCGATAAATGTAGTGACAGAGAAAAAACAGGAAAAAAAATGGTGAAAAAGTTCAGCTCTGTCGTTCAAAAGCTGATCATTTTGCACACATACACACAGATGGACAGTCGGACATGGCAAAAAGTTTGGAGACCTACTAGTATTACTATTCACAAACTTATATACTGAACACCAATTTTAATGGTTGGATGAGCTTTCGAGAACTAAATATAAGCGCATTGGCTCACCGTCGAATCTTTTCTATCCCAGCCTAGAATAATTCTTAAATTTCATTAGAAGTTTCTTCATTCTTTTATTTTATTAGCATTGAGTATAATATACTTATTTATTAGAAATAGCCTTTTAAGCCGCCACTAAGCATAAGTCCAAGGTCAATAAAAAGAGCCCATATATTTGTATGAATTCTAGAATTTCAAAGATACATTTGACTTTGGATACTAAAGTCAAATCAAAATTACTAAAAGGTATTGGTATAATGGGATATTTTACGAACTCATCGTCTCTGCTATAGGACGTTTTTCTTGTGTTTTTTTTTTTTTTTTTTTTTTTTTTTTGCAAAAAATCTGTATTTCGTATTAGAAAGGAATCGTTTTCTTTTTACTTTATGGGAAAGGCGTCGAAAGTAAACACATCTTTCATCTTTTTTGTCGTTATATTTAAGTGTTATTGTATCATACTTTTCTCAACTTTAAATTGTCGGTTCATCATAGACCCTCTAAAATGAAATTATACCTATACAACATACTGAAAGTGTTTTTATGACAATTCTTGGCCTACTCTACTAAAGAATAATATTTTATGGTTGCATAAGTGGAGTATGTATCGAATTAGAATTATTCCTCATTTAAAAAAAAATTCCACAAAATTAAATTGATTTAAATAATCGAAATTCCAAGCTAATCAATTATGTGAAGAAGCATGGCTTCCCCCTAAACTGCTTCCAATTTTTGCACCCTGTATTTTGCCTATTTGTCATTTTAGTGCAAATTTAAAAAAAGAAAAAAGTCTACTTTGACCATGCAATCGTTCGTTGGCATACATAAGAAAAGAAAAAAAAAACTAGTGAAAACAACAAATTTTTATTGAAGACATGAAATCTCTCTCTCCTTCTCTCTTTCTATCTGCCTGACTATCTATGCGCGTGGGTTGTGGGTTTATGTCATATGCAAGCATAAAGCGTGCCGCAGCCAACGAATGCGTACGCAAAGTGGTTCAAAACTAAGCTTAATCACTAAGCATTTCAAATGACTAAGCTGAATGCTAACAAAATGAATGGTGCTCTTTTTATCTATTTGTCTGTCGTTGGTTCATTTGCCTTGGTTAACTTGTTGGACATCAACTTCTTCGCGCAGCTGTCCGAATGCGTTTTTGTTTTTGCCTGTAATTAAAAAGTTCAATGACTCTTTAAGAGACTTTGTTGTCTTGTTGTTGGAATTTTAGCTATGTATAAACAAAAAAATTAAATATTTTATAAAATGCCAACTGTAAAATGAATTAAATTTGTCAAACACAAAATTTCAACATTGGCAAAATTGGCAGCAGCTAAGTTGCACGTTTATGTAGCTTTTTGTACTACACCAGCTCTTGAAGTATCGCCAAGTGTTGATTATTTAAAAAACAAAACCTAAAATTATAGTTTTATAAATTGTATTTCTCACATAAAAAAAAGTATAAAGTATCTATTCGTATAATTACGCGCACACATTTAAGTTACGCTTGATTGATTGAAGCTGCACGTGAAAGTGAATGCTTTTTTTTGTTTTTTATTGTTCGAATATCTTTTTCGCTTACATGATTGCCAGCCACTGTAATTAGTTATGCGTGCTTGCGGCTGAGTTCGCAGTGAAAGTAATGCTTATCTCAAGTCAATGCTCAAAGTTGTTCATATAAGGAACACTGGGTAGTCATAATGTACCCTGTGCCTTAAACCCAATCCTTCATTGAGGCAGAGGTCAGGCGGAAGTAGGTAGTCACATAGCTTCTGAATTAAGTACTTATTAAAGTACTTTCGATTTGATATCTCAACCATGATAATCTATATGATTGTGCATATGTGAATTGAATTCTTATCAGTCGTTCTTATCAAAATGTAGATGTATGCTTTGTATCGTATCGAACCTCCCCCTTAATTTATTTTCTTTGGGCTTAAGAACGTGGCCTCTCGTCGGACGTAAGTCCCCGTCATACCATGTTTCATATCCTTAGCCTTCGCTGTTGTTTCTTCGAAATTTGTTGAATGTACTTCCAGCATGATGTCGTATCTGAGCGTCGTTTCGTAGAGTACTCAGCGTACGGTTTATTGTAATGAGATATAAAGATTTTCAATATGTTTAATAGTTAAAAGGTTCATTTATCACAACATCGAGATGGTATCTGCCGCATGACGATAGATTATTAGTTAAGCAAGCTTGGACCTCTTAGAAGAACATTTTATTTTTGTCTTAGGCTCTTAAAACAAATTTGGTCCACTTCTTATCTAAGGCACCCTGTGCCTTAAACCCAATCCTCCATTGAGGAAGAGGTCAGGCGGAAGTAGGTAGTTAAATAACCCCGCCTTGATTGTGTGGAACTGAAATGGTAAACAAAATTCCTTAGTCCGTTAAAGAGGATAAAGTTATCTTTTGAACTTACCAATATGTTGTATGTATTTCCGTTTTGCTTGTGTTTAGTATGTTTGTGTCTATGCTGGTTGATAGTTATTGCGCAGTCAATGTTCTTTTACACTCCCTTTGGTAATGTACAAATAGCAGAAATCGCAACAAAGGATGGTTTGTACGATGCCGGCGAATATCGCAATCAGATCGTAGTGCGACTCCACCATGTAACGCTAGTTCCAGTTTTGCCAGTTTGCTGGCCAAGAAGAGTTGTGGCAGAATTGCAACCGATTCCAAATAGATCGAAAATATCCATAGCGAGTAGATACTGTGGAACTGAAATAAATGATAAACAAAATGAGAAAATTATGAGACATTTGTGACCAGTACATAGTTATATGGGACATACCTGATTTTTTTGATTCTGCGAGCAAAGGTGCAGCTGTTGGTGGGGGCAAATAAGAGAATGACATCAGTGCAAACGGATGGAGTGTCGGTGTCATTTTGCATGGAGAAGTGCAAAATGGAGTGTGACCGTGACCAACTGCCCACTTGAGCCTGAAATTGTAAAAGAAAATCCATTAATATATCACAAAAGAGAGAAAAGTTATTTATGTCTTACGTGTATATTGAACATCTCTCCATGTGGGGCAGTAATTAGCGCCGAATGCCTTCCATCTCTACCTCATGGCGGCGGTTGCACTGCTTCACTCGACGGGACCGCTAAACCAACGCCTCGGGTGAAGTTTGCATGTTTTTCTACTCCATTTATTATGCATTTTCCGAGGTAGAGAATGTTTTTTCCGGCATTGACGTCTCGGTTCCAACAGATAACACATTTTGGGCAAAACTGGTACCTGTGTGGAGACTTCGACGTCACATTTTCGGAGTGACATACGGCGCATAATTTCGTGGTCCGAAACTCATCCACCAACAGAATGTCTGCACGTCGCTGGTGTAGTGCTGCAATGAGTTGGCGATTAGGGGTGCGGCGGTAGCCCCTCATTGGGGAATTTGCTGAAATTTCGCTAGATCCCATGCATATCAGCGTCTGTTCTTTCTTATTTGGTATTAAACTCCTCGCGATTTTGTTGAGTGCTACTTGGCAACAAATGTATTTTTTCAGCTTCAACCTAGCCACTTTCGGTTTACCAAATACATTCTGTTTAAATGCCAAATTATCGAGTTGGTCATTGATGTATTTTTTAAAATCTGACGAATTGGGTGATGTTGGCTCAATGGGTGGATTTGGATGTGAGAGTTCGCCAGTATATTTATGAAGCTTTTTCAATCTGGAATGGAAGCCAGATAAGTTTTGGTAGTATGCGTTACTTATCTTTACCGGCTGTCCATTTCGAACCCCACCCAGTATCAATCTGCAACCGGGATCTAGACCAATTTCATTGTCATATGTGATAGACCTCATCCGTTGTAAATCGCCTGTACAATCGCTTTCCCCAACCTTATATTTGCCTTTACTCTTTTGGCCGGTTTGTGACAGTTTTTCCATGCAAAATGACACCGACACTCCATCCGTTTGCACTGATGTCATTCTCTTATTTGCGGTGGAAGGAATTTTGAAATACCTTTCAAAGTCGGCATGTTCAAACGTGCCAAATTTTCCTTTGAAAAGGTTCAATCCGCAAAGCAGAGAGTAAAAGGCAAGACGGTCATACCTTATGTGATGCAGGCCGTGTTTCAACTGAGGTATCAGCGAAAAGTTACGGATATTGTTGCTCTCATTATATCTTTGCAGATTATAAAATAGTTCGATGTTCGACCAGAACAGTTCTGGGTCTTGAACTGTATCCAGTCTCTCACCTCCCCACCCCAAATCTGCATGTAACCGCTCAAGCAGCGCTGCATCAGGTATATTATTTGATTCTCTATTAAATAAAAAGTTTAGTGTTTTGCGGACTTTACTTCTTATCTAAGTTATTGCAAAAAAAATCCTTGAATTTAAACTTAGGTCTGAACGCAATTCGATTACATTATACAACTGAATGAAAGTTTAGGATAAAGCCGATTTTTCAAGTTGTACAGATGTAGAATCTATTAAAATTAAATATTTATTTTTTTCATTCTTATTTATATTTATGTGCAGCCATATAGTAAATCTATTTATACAGAAAAAAAACTAACATGAAACTACATGACGTGAAGTATATGAACATGAGTGAAAATCAGACATCAGCATAAAACAGTTATTACAGTTTGATGGGAAACGAAAGGTGTTGTCAAGCGAATGCTCTCTTCGTAGCCTGTAAACTTGAAGGTTTTTGTCGACAGTCTGATGGTATGTAATAAGAGTTTGAAGCGTATGAATAATGTTAGAAGTCTAACCATCATGATAAATCGCCAATTTGGAGAACTGATTTAACTGAACATACAATTGAGTGAATGTCAAAAATGGTTTAAAGCTGCTGAGTTTAATCACTTCATAATGGCTTCTTAAATATTTAAAAAAAATCGAATTTATTTCTATTTGCATGTAACTCTCTAGAATATTAAACAAAAATATAAAAATACAAAATTTGGCATAGACATTAAACTGCTTAATGGAAAATATTTATATGTTAATGACTATTAGTTATGCTCCAATAAAAAAATTTCAAGTTGTTACGTTCGTATGAAAACGTACGTACGTAATAATAATATAGAAAGTAAAAACAAAGTATGGTTTGTAAACGAGTACATATTTTAAATAATGATGTTTTTTCAGATTTTAAGGTATTTGTCTTTTGTTATTACTCTATCATTTAGACCCATCTTGGTTGAATCATACTCGTCTGTATGTAATTCTCTCTGGTCGTATGTAAGGATTGCAAACTAGACTACCTCCTAAATTGAAATTATGTGTTGTCTTCTTAGGTATCCAGATTTCACAATGAAATAATAAAATCCTAGTACTGATAAAATTTCATAGTACTGAATATGCTACGATAGATAGAAGCTTAGATTAGGCTACGTTTCCTATAAGAACTGTATTGAAGGTTAATTGGAATCTCATTTGGAAGATCTATTTATATTCAGCTGGTTATATTCAGTGGTTAACTTTTTTCCAGTCTATATTAACTGAAAATTGGACCTACAGGTAAGGGGCACCTTTCCACCATAAACACATCCACATCTAATCTCATAGCCAAATAGCTTTGACTCTTATCAAAGCAACTCAGCTAAATGACTTGGATTCTAAAATATTACAGTATACAAGGAAGGCGATCTACGTATTTCCCAGTAAGTATTATACCTTGGTACTTAGAGATGAAACGCAGCACGCTCTGTCTACCTTCTTACCAGCCAACATAACGATTATGAAAGAAAAAACTGAACGTATCCCAACGAACCTTTGATATTGTAAAATTCGTTCAATAGCTAGTTCTTAGAAGAGACTTCGGTGGGGTCTCTCAGCATGCAAAAAATGTATATTCGATAAACAATAATTTTATTACTCTGATTACGTTGTTTCGGTTCCTTCAATGTCACTGCTTCCGTCTTTTATTTTTTGTTTTTCAAGTGAAACTGTTAAGGGCGCATTGGTAGTAAAAATTTGCAATATTTTCGTTCTACGACAGAGATGGAAGAAAAATATGTAAGAGAAACAGAGAAGGAATACACCGCAGACGTACAAATTTTGTGTTTCTATTTGTGAGTTACTCGAAAATGTACAAATATTACTCTCTCTTGAGCACGCACAAATGTATTGCGCTCTTCGTTGTGTTCTTTATGTATGTTATGTTCATAATTATGACGCGTCGTAGTGTCATCGCGTCATCGCATTATCGTTTTTGGTCTAGCGTTCGAGCGTTGAGCCGAAGTTGTGAAATCAAATCAAAGGGCACGCGCTGTTGTTTTTTTAAGAAGTTTCACTTCTACCATGCGTGAACTGCACAGATGATTTTTTTCTATTTCTATTTTAAGGACTTGTTTCTGTGTTTTCTACGATTCTGGGCACTTCGAGAACTCAGTACAACAAGCCAAGTATATATACACAATTTAAACTGAATCTTCGAATACCAATTGTTCATTCTGGATTATCATAAAATGACGCCTCTTTGTCTAATAAATATTATATATAATAATAACTTCAATACACCTTATATCTGCTAGTTTACTGTACAACTTTTTCAAAAGATACCAAAAAAACTAAGTACTCCTCGTATATCGGAAAACCCAACTTTTCCTTTTGTTTTTAAAGTTAACAAAAATGTTTTATTTGTGAGAATTATTTTGTATTATGGTTTTATTATGGCTTATGATTGACTTATATGACCTATGGTAGCGACATGAAACTAAGTAACCTATACAATATATATTTGGATACTGTTGAATTAGCTTAACAGCATTTTTTATATTCTTGCGAGTACGCAATCCAATTATTATGTACTACATTTTGTTTATTTTGTTTAGGCCATAAATATACAAAATTGTTTACAAACTTGCACTTGACCTATTTAGTATGGCTGAGTTGTGCACTACAACAATAAACTGAACCAAAATCTCATTAATTTTTTATTGTTTTTTCTGGAATTGTTTTTTCTCATTTTAAAAAATACAAATGGAAATCACGTTTTAGAATCCGAGTATAGGCACATTCTATATTCAGATATTAACTCATTCATACACCAATTGGACCGCTCAAAAACTGCAACCGTAGCATTTCATTTTGTTAAAATTTTCAATGCCATACATTGTCCCGAATTCAACTCGCTTTGATTATGACAGTTGCCAAAGTAGCCACAGTAGCTTTACGCTGAAACTCTTCAAATTAATTAACATATTTTTGCTAAATAATAATGCCATATAGCACAAGTACTACTATCGATCTGACATCGTTCTAAAGAGCGCTAAATGCAAACTCATGACTGACCGCAATCCGATTTATTCGATTCTGTTTTTTTCTTTCTTTTTTCTGTTGCCTACACCAAGTTATGTGCTCATTGGCATATTTTTGCTCAGCTTGTGATTGATTAGCGCTTCCATACGATTTTCCACAGTTGCGATTACATAATCGCGTAGTTAGCAGATTTCCATTTTCCAGCGCTTATTTCGCTATTTTGTGCGTAATTCGTTTTGTCAGACTCCCCAAAAACGTGACCTATTGAGCTGAAAATATGCACTGAAATAATAATATGACTGACAGAACTAACAAAAATAATAGAATGTAAAAAATAGTTCACTTGAATATACAGGGTTACTCAACTGGTAGTACATTGGCTGGAGATTTGCTCCGGTTTGGGTTCGAGATGATTAAGAGTGAGTGATTTATTTCGTAGGAGTAAAACAGTTTATAATAATAAAAGCAAAGTATTTAGAAATTTATTCAGTTAGATAACAAACTTCTGTGAAAAATTCACATTATTAAGATGGAGTAAATCTGAAGCAATTAGTAATTAAATCTATAAGAAAGTACATATCAATGCTGAGAGAAGTATTCATAATACGGGCTTGTACATCAGAAATAATATATAATACATAATGGTCTGGACATTCCGTCAATAAACGAAGACATACAATCTTAGAAGACTATGACCCGGACGATGATCAGATGTATTAGCAGCGCGATTTTATTGTGATGTTCCCGAAACCAGGTACGCCGGAAAATATTGTTGAAATAATGTGATAGAAAAGATATTCGTGTTTACATTTCCAGCTATTGTAAAAAATGCAGTCCTAAATCTATCTTTTTGTTTTTGATGTGTCAGTAGGATAAAAATTTGCATAGCGTCACGTATCATGCTCGCATACAGTCAAATCATTTGCCTTTCCGAACGTAAATTTCAATGAGTGCGTTGTGGTTGTAATTGAATATTTTTTTTTGGTGTGTGCCATTTTAGTATTTTGTCTACATACATACACATGTACATACATCTATAGATTTGCCAATGTTGTTCTTGCAATAATTTTAGTATTGATTTAGACTACGTTATAGGTTTTGGCCTATGGGTTAAACCAATGCTGACATTTGAATATTTGTGCGAAGCAATGTGAGAGCCGAGAGAGCACAGCAGATCCGTAGTAGAGCGCAGTCTTCGTACCGCTCATTGAACAAAGGGAAAAGGAATAGTCATAACTAATGAGCGATGGTCATGTTACTTATTTGTAATATGCTACCTACACTTAGTAACCAAACGCTTAAGTCCATTGTTATATTAAATAAAATTTTTTAAATTTCTGTTAAATCCTCCCTTCATTGTTAATATGTTATTTATTAACTAGTTAATTTATTATTATTATTATTATTATTTTTTTTTGGAAAGCACTGGAATTAAGTGACATTATTTGGGATTTTCCATACCAATCAATGATTACAGATCCCTAGGCAAGTAAAATTAGCCGTTATTATTAAGAGTATTGATCACTACAATTCCACTAACTGCAATATCTTCCACGAATGACTTGTGAGTTCCTACAGTAAATTAATATTTTAGAAGCAAATAAGTAAGAAGAACAAACAAGTGGAATTGTTGAAATAAACAAGTGACAGAACATTGGCAAATATAGAAAAAGTCGTTAATCTATAATGAGACTGCGTTGAATGCTTGCAAAACCCAACTTGGCGGTCAGTCTGGAGAATTTCGAGTTAAGCGGAGTGCTTTGTCACCACTCATTCGCATTTGTATCCATGTGTCGGAATCATTATTTATTTAACTGAGTATTGGTTCGTGTGTATGTACTTACACGTATTTTTTAATGCTTTTGTACAGACAGGTTTTCTAATATTTATTGTATATTTTTGTTAGCGCTTACTTTTTATATTATTCAAGCGCTCCGTGCATTGCATTTGCAAATGTGCTGTAAACAACAACAGGTTACACTCAGCAGTATTTTGAGCATTATATAATATTTAGTACGCCTTTTTGTTTATTCTTAACTATAAAAATTGTGTGTTTAAAGCTTTTAGTTATTTGACAAATACCAACCTTTGCAGCTATTGCAATCGATTTAGAGAAAACCCTATGAAACTTTCTATTTGTAATGGGTTTCACCATTTGATTTTTTATTTTATTTTATTTTGTTTTGCTTTGTATATTTGTCGCAGAGAAATTACTATTTCCCCACAGAAGAGCGCTTCCACAAACATTATAAAGAAATTATATAGATTATGTAAATGACGCCACCACTTAACACACTGAATGCTTTGAGATACCTAACGAGTATGCTTTTCTACACGCTCTTCTTCCTTTTTATTTATAATGACATCGTTGTTATATAACTTGCTTAGAGCGTATTATTTGATTAATTGGCTTCGATTAGATTATGTTGATATTACTATTACCTCGAAGCGATTTCCCATAAGTTGCTGCACCACTTGAAAAGTGAAAAGCGCGATTAAGGTGAATTGTATCTTCCTATAATTTAAAAATAATTACTTCGCATACAGATGTGTGCCAGTAACCGCTTTTTTTAAACTAAGCCATTCACTTGATTCATGAGTTGCTATAGTTATAAGCGCTCAACTAGCGATGACTTAATTTGGTCACATGATTTACTTGTTAACTTTGAAATGTACTCATATTTATTTGTAGAACGGTAAAAAACAATGCTCGTATCTGACAGAACACACAGACTCACTCGGCTCGGCGGCTTGTGTTGTTTGCCGCGATGCCGCAACAAGTTAAAATGTGCTTTTGTGGCAATAGGTTAGGTCGCGCACTACACACGAGCCCAACTGATGAATGTCATTAAACCATTCACTCATTGGGTGTGCACTTTTCTTTTTTTATTTATTTACCAGACATGATAATTTCAATTTGGTCGGTGGCTTACCACGCACAGAGGTAAAGAACAAGAAATTAGACTACCAACCGCTTGGAGTAAGATTTACCACGCCCACACTTGTGCTCATAAAATCTTGCATATTTTGCCCGCCGCTCCCAAACGCCTTTTGTGTGTTTTCTTCTGGTGTCATTTGTCACATCAAGATTTCAACCGCTGCACATGCCTGACACCGCAGAATATTTCTCACATATACAAGTGTTTTTCTTTTTTCTCTCTCGCTCTCTCTCTCTCCTGTCTGTCGATATGTGCATGTGTAGCTTTTGCCATTTTATCTTCAGGCCAAGTTATATGAATAACGCTGCTCATTGTTAATAGCCTTTGCTTTGCTTTGCTTTGCTTGGCTTTGCTTTACGTTTTTCACTCAATCATTTTCTGTATTATCTTCTGTACTGTTATGCGGTTTTGGTTTTTGCACTGCCTGTTGCGGTTAACAATAACTAAGCCCGCAATTACAACAAAAGCCAGAGCAACAACAACAGCAACAACGAATACTCAATTTGAAATTTCTTACAAACTAGGGCATCGTTTACCCATACCCTACTTCGTCTTGACTTAACAAGTACTTTGCTACAAGTCTGTTGAGCTCTTTGCACTTGTCTACTTAGAATAAAGAGTGCAGTTATTATATTTTCTTTTATAAGTAGACATGTTTTCAATTTTTATTATTTCCAGTTTAATGACCACGTTTTTTTGAATGAAATTGCATAGAATACAATATTTTAGAAATAATCTGTATCTTTTGCTTCTACGACATTGACATTTGCTCTAAAAATAACCCATGAATGATGCTGTCATCCGCCAGTCTGCAACACCTACGTCGAACATGCATCATGTTGAAACCAGGTTTATTATAACCACAACCAAAACTAAAATGAAATTCAGTCAGCCACGCAAGGCAACCAAAAACGCGACCCACGAAAAGTCACAAGAAAAGATACAAAAGCCACAAATTTTTGTTGCGACAACGAAAATGAAAAATCGAAAAGTCGGCGTTTTTAAGGCGAGAAAAGTTCGAAAGAATTGAAAACAAAAACAAAACAAAAAAGGTGTACAAAGAAATGACTGACTGAGTCACACTGTCTAAATATTGGTGATCCACTGTGCGGTTATGAGCTTCCTAAACATTTGTTGATATACTTTTTGGGAACATTCGTAATTTTATGCGTTGCCACAAATAAAGACAAACTCAAATTTCAAACTTAGACATCTTACATCATTTCTTTTATACTATTCAAAAGCGTTTGAGGAGTTTGTAACATACAGTAGTTACGGATGCCCTAGAAATTATATGTTATCGACCCAAGTTAATATAGCCATATCGTATTGCCGTATATATTCAGAGCAATTCCTCAGTTTTTGCACTGGAGAGTTTGAGTTTTTTTTTTACTATTATCATTGTACCATTCTGTCGAAATAGTCGAAATTTCCTAGTTACAAATGAAAAACTAACGTTTGGATATCATGACTGTATGATAAACGTACACCAGTTTTGACGAATCATCAATGTCACATGAAATGTTTATAGTGAGGATGTAACATCAACGAGAAATAATTGCTAGCAGTAGAGATTGTGGGTTACTCTTCCAAGCACAACAAACACACAGCATCAGCTTTTTTTGTGAAGCTTAGTAACGTTTTGTGGTCCATGTTAAAGTCTTAGTGATTTAGTAAAGCTTATTCATCATTTCCTCAGCTTTTTCGGTGCGGTTTTTGCATCTTTCCCATATAAATTTTGTTTAGAACAGAGCGCCTTAGAGTTCAGACATTTCCAAGTTCATTGACTAGAATTCTTTATCTATTTAATTTGTTGTCTATTTATTCATACCATCTATCTAATTGAATATACATATATCCAGCAATATACGTGCATTCATCCATGTGTATATAATGAACATATTGCCAAGCATATTTACCTTTCTGTCTGTATGAGTGGTTGATTTCAAGAAGCAGGTGTTAACAATAATAAATAGCAGATCAGCTGACAGTAGAAGTAAATACGAGATAGAAGTATAATTAATATCTTTTATATCTCCATTCACGTGAAATACAAATATTTTTATTGACTTCTCTATCAAAAGAAAGTTTTTCTCCTATGAATATTGTAACTTTATGTTTATTTTAATTTGCATGACATTTTCTGCCCACCGTAGTTCCCTTCCTCACAGTCGACGTGGGCTTGGCCTTTTCGTAGGCAACATGTAAATAATAAAGAAAAACATTTTGATAACAAAAGTGAAAGCCAATTGATAAATAAGCGAATATCGCACGACAAAGTGAACACGCCAAAACGCTAAAAGGGCAAAACCAGACAAAAACAAAAAAAAACTTGTTTGTCACGGTGTTTGAATCACCTTAATTAATAATTTTCTTTTTTTTCTCATTTTTTACTAATTTGCTTTTTAAAGACCCAGGCCCCAGGCAAGTGAATTATTCTGCTATTAAAAATATTTCTTTATTTACTTGTTATTCTATCTAATTTTCTGTTTATTATCTTCCTTGCCTTATTCATGCTTTCGCGCAAGGCAAATCAAATCAAGTCGGTCGTACAACTTCAACACTGTAGCGAACCAATTGAAACCATTTGTGGCTTACAAGTGCACTTCATAGTTTAGTATAAGCAACAACAACAACAACAATTACAGCAAACTTGATTCAAGCTTTCCGAAAGCTAATTTACAAAAAAGGTCATAGGCAGTCAACATTTTGGTTAGCCAAGTGTTTTTGGCGCGAGAGAACGCGTTTCTCGAAGTTAATGTGTCAGCACACGAATAGCGGAAAATGCAAAAAGCGAAGAAACAAATATTGAGTAATATTTTAGTTCATTCATAAAAGTGTACTCATGCATGCCGTTATTACAACAACAATGTACAAGCATCTTGTGCGTTTGTTGTTTATCGCACACTTAGTTACTTTAATATTCAAGTTGCGGCTTAGAAAATTTTTACAAAAACAAGAACTGAGCTAAAGTTGTAATTCTTAGTGCAGCTGATGGACATCGTTCGCTGTGTGAAGCATATGGAGAACATGATCCATCAATAAAAATATGTTAATACTGGTTCCGGTGTTTTAAGCGACAAACAACGCGCAGAGGCGTTATTTGGACCAATATTCCTATCAAACTTAAAGGGAGTTCGCTGAAGCCTTGGGAGTGACTCAACAAGCAACTCCAAACTGTGGCCATGAGGCCATGGGTATGGTGCAAAAACTAGGCAATTGGGTTCCGTATGAGACGTAGACCGCCAATTTTACACTTGCGATCCAGTCATAATCGGACGGGTTTTTCGCATCGAATTGTGACGGGAGACGAGAAGTGGATCCTCTACGACAACCCAAAGCATAAAAAATAATGGGGTAAGCTCGGTCATGCATCTACTTTATGGGCGAAATCGAATATTCATTGCAAGAAGGTAATGCTGTGCACCCAGCAATGCAATTGAGACGCGCCAAAAGACCCGAAAAAGTGATTTTGCTTCACGACAACGCTCGTGCAAAAGTCGTTAAGGAAACTTTGGAGGCACTTCAATGGGATGTCCTACTTCATCCATCCACCGCCAGACATCGGTCCGTCCGACTACCACTTGTTCCGGTCGAATTCTAATGACCTGGCACTTCATTTCTTTCAAAGATACCTTTGTATAGCTTCAAAAGAAGAGGAATTTTTTCAAAGCGGAATCCGTAGGCTGCCTGATAGATGGGGAAAAGCCGTAGCTTATAATGGACAATATTTTGAATAAAATCCATTGTACCAATTTCGCTCAATGAAGCTCTAAACTTACTAAAAAAAACCTTAAAACTTATTTATACACCTAATATTTAAGATATTAGATTAGACTCGTAGGCTAATGTGCGAAGCACTCCTCTTTGTCGCATATTGAGGGGCTTAATACTTTAAGGAATCTTCATAACAAAGTTAATAATTCTATGAACATGTGAGAAGTATATTAAATTAGGAAGCGTTAAAAAGTGACACTAGTTAAAGGATTTCTATTTCCGACTCATAGATGACTAATCATTTAGAAATCTTTCCCAAAAAATACTATATATCTAATAAAATAAGAAACCTCTATAAATCTGTACCACAGAAGAGATGTAATTCGCAGCTTCACTCAATTTTAATTTTTTCACGATTTGGCAGCTTTCATTGCCTGGGAATTGCCTTGTATGATATATAGCAGTGGCTCTGCTTTCTTAACTGACGCATTTAGACAGTTAGTCGTGAACATTTCCATTGCGTTATTCCATTATTTCTAAATGGTTAAGCAAATAAACGCTAAACGTTATACCCAAATTGGTTTGCAAGACGTACGTTCTAATCTCTGAGTTGTTGCTCGCCTCTTCGCAGTCATTGCAAATATTTGGCTAACTATTATTTTCTCCCATTTGGCTTTTTATGTAACCTCTTATCTACCATATTCATTAGCGTATGTGCTGATGTGCGGAATGGTTACCAAGTCGACCGACCGTCACAGAGCTGCGTTCATCAGCTGGTACAGTTGAATGCAAAATGTAGCTATAGATGTAGCTGAATGCTGCTTTGGGTCGGTCACTTGGGGCGTGGGCGTCATTAAAACACTAAGAGTGGCAAAAAACAAAAATGAGTTGAGAGCACATTACGAAAACTGTTACAAGGTTGTGTCAAGCTGGTAATTGACATCGTTTCCTTTAGTTTTTTTTTTTTTTTTTGGTGCCTTTGTTCTTTTTGCTGGCAGTAACAGTTTTAGTAGCTTTTCCTGTGACTTGTTAAGCGTTTTTGAATTGTTTTCATTACTTCGGAAAACGCATAATTTTTTCCACTTAAGCCAAACGGACACTCTAGCTTGCCTTCCTTCTAATGCTACTCGAGCGGCACACACAAATAGCGCAACTTATGCGCCAAATTAATCATATCGAGCATGTTTTCGCTTGCTTTTTTCGGCTTTTGTGCTAACCCAAAATAAAGTTGACAGCAAATAGTTGGCGCTAACTGAGACACGCACACACAGCCACACACAGCCGCACACAGAGTACAAGCACTGTTTGCTTACTTAGAACAAGATACTTATTCACCGCCACAAAAGTAGCGCAACATGTATGCAAATATCCCATATATTTTGCGTGTACGTGTGCGTGTGCGTGTGTGTGTATTATTCTATTTTCCTCTTTTACAAAAAGCATAAAAATTCCTTTGAAAAAATTTTAATTACAAATTTTCGGTGGCGTATGCCAACTATCTCCTTAATTTTGTTGTAGTATTTTTTATTTTATTTATAGGATAATTGTTTCTATTCATCTATTTTAAACATTTCTTGTTTTACTCACTTCGCGAACGGAGGTGAAAATGCATATTATTATTTTGTAGTGGAGTTTGTAACATAACCCAGCAAACCACGCAATTAGCTCCCTCTCTCTCTCTCTCTCTCTCTCTAAGCTCGCTTTTAAGCTTATTTATATTGGATCTTTAACTCTTCTCTGGGCTAAAAAAAGGCTTATAAAAATCACTTCTATGTTAATAAGGGGCTCTTTTCTACTTAAAGAAGTTAATTTCGATAAGGTTATGATTCTTTTAAGATTGTATGCCTTTTCAGATAATTTATTTTATTATATATGTTTAGAAGTTCTCCAAATCCGACGTTGCTCTAGATGGCGCAGATTTTGGTATGAAATTGGCTCGAGAAAAGGGAATGTCATGCCATATGGTTACAAATTTACGTAATATGCATGATCAAGTTATTAAGAATATATATTTTGGTAAAAATCAAGCAAAAGTAGCGCACTTCTGAGCACACCTGAGTAGTTTGAGTTACAAGTTTGTTGATTTTTAAAAACACTATATACTAGCCGAGTATAGTATATAATAGTTTACAGTAATTCGCCGATTGTAGCGACTTTGTTGCGGCGGATTAGCGAAATAGTACTGTATATGGTCTTTTTTTGAATATCTTTAATGGTAATGAATAAATGTGAACAGGATCTCAATTGTGACCATAAAAGCATTTGTATCTACGTATTTATCACAAAGTCCACAACTAACTAATGTGGTGTAATCTCTTATGTCTGTAAATTGTCAAATATTTTATTGTATACAATTGCTTACCATAGACACAAAATGCCATCTGTAGTTCTATTGCATTTTATATGCAAAACATTTCAATACAAAAATAACTAAGTCACGACCCGTCCCACTTTTGTGACCTAAAGTAATGCCTATTTGACCAACAAAAAAATACAATCTTACATACATATATTCCATTTAAAATTTAGAGATGTATCTCGATTTTTAACAACAACAGCGCCGTTACTATATAGTTAAGATATAATGATTATTTTGACTATGGCTGTCTAGATTTTTTTCTTGTCCGCTCCCCTTGAGAGCATGAGCCCTTTTCGAAACAAGAAAATATAATGAATTAGGGAAAACTGGAACGGTGTGTACCAGCGGTCACCAAACTTTTTGACCTCACGGACCAGTAGATTCATAATTTAAATCCCGCGGACCACTAATAGGATTTTTTAAGTGTTAAATATATTTAGCGACATTTTCTAGTGGTCCGCGGACCACCACTTTGGCGACCGCTGGTGTGTATAATATGAAACCACGACGTCAAACATATTTTTTTTATATTAGTTTTGCAGTTCTCTGAATTATATATTGAGTCAATATTGCCGCGCACGATTTTTCTAATTATCCTGGACTATCACTAATATAATTAGTCATTTAGAAAAGGTTTTGATTACCATCGCCTAGTGTATATCAATTGTAGACTTGCAAGAAGAGTACAAAATCCTAGCCATAGCCGAATTTAGTTTGACTTTCTCTGGTTTTAGATTGAATAAACACAACGAAAAGTAATTTATGATCAAAGATTATGCGTTCAATTGAATTTTCATTTTGATGCATTGCTATAAAACGTTTCGTTTAAATTGTCGAGATGCCAAAAAAGAAAACTGATTCATTCGCCTTTCGAGAGATGTTTAATGGAAAGCTTTTTAGAAAGAACATTTAAATTTAAACAATTTATTGTTTTATTTTTAAATCATGTTATTGTTTCCTCCAAGAAGAAGACCTTTATTTACCTGTTATAAAAATTGGAGCTCTATTTTGTACAGTGAACGACTCGTTCTACGACCTTGGACAGCCTACGTGTCTTTTCTACACTCAAAGAAAGAAATAAAATAAAAAACAAGTAGTAAAACGATTGTAAAAAATTAAAAAATAAACATCAAAAAACAAAAAGAAAATAATGAAATAATGAAATCGTATAGTATATAGTTAATCAAACAAGATATTACAAAATCGAATCAGGTTTTGCTGCAGCAATGACTTTGCTGCGTTTCGTGTAGGTGACGATACGAATGTAAATTAGAAACTGCAGCGCCTACGGCTTTATTAATATTACAACGGCTCCAAATTAATATTATCAAAATTTGCTTATAGATTTTTGTTTCACTTTTATTTTTTTATAGATTCTGCAAAATTTAGGCAAAGTTGACCGCACGGCAGATGAAATCTTCGATGATCATTTAAACAACTTCAATCGCCAACAAATAGGTGCCAACAAATTACAAAAAGAATTCAATAACTATATAAGATGTGTCAGAGGTGAGTATACTTGGAAAATTATGCATATCAAATTATTTATTATTGTTATTACCTTTAGCTGTGCAAGCTGCTTCAAAAACGCTAATGGATGCCGTTTGCGAAGTCTACGAACCACATTGGACGGGCTACGATGCGATACAAGCACAAACTGCTGCCTCAGAGAGCCTTTGGCAGGATTTCGCACACAAATTGGGTGATCAGGTTTTGATACCGCTCAACACATATACCGGACAGTTTCCTGAAATGAAGGTGAGCTTTACGATATGCCTATTATATTAGCCTATTGGAAATGGTTTAGTATTTTAATGGAGAATTGAAAGCAACACTTGTCCACCCGAAAATATCTGATATTAGAGGAAAACTAATACAAAACTAATAAGGAAATAATAAGGATATTTCTTGAGCTAGTAGTCATCTGCCTGCGATATGCCTATTATATTAGCCTATTGGAAATGGTTTAGTATTTTAATGGAGAATTGAAAGCAACACTTGTCCACCCGAAAATATCTGATATTAGAGGAAAACTAATACAAAACTAATAAGGAAATAATAAGGATATTTCTTGAGCTAGTAGTCATCTGCCTGCGATATGCCTATTATATTAGCCTATTGGAAATGGTTTAGTATTTTAATGGAGAATTGAAAGCAACACTTGTCCACCCGAAAATATCTGATATTAGAGGAAAACTAATACAAAACTAATAAGGAAATAATAAGGATATTTCTTGAGCTAGTAGTCATCTGTTATAGAACCTTAAACCTTCAGCGTAATATAAGAACAGATTAATCATAGAGCTACGGCTACGATACTTCACCTCTGTATGTTGTTCTTAGCAGTCTAAATAAATTTTTTTCTTAAGAATTTTATTAAATTAATATATCCCTAATCGTATAGAAGTGATATAGCGCCATTTGTGCTTCGAAATCCCGCGCACCACATCGAAATCGCTCTCACCAAACAGTTGATTTCCTTAGTAAGATGAGATTTTCTTTAAGCTAGTGTTCGAAAATATTTATTTAAAAAGTAATTACGAGCTGAGTACCTACTTAGAAATTTGTTTATTTGCTTAAAAAATTGTTATTACCTATATAAAACATGCGGTAAAACCCATTCAACGTTATTCCAAAATTTCGAAGTATTCGGTAAATAACCTTCAGAGATTTGTCTCCTATCTTCTTCTATTTATCTATCTATCTATCTTCGACTATATATACAAATTCGGAAGTATGTATATCTGTCCGTTATAGACGCCGAAACCCCTGGACCCATTTTGATGAAATTTTCAGGGAAACTAGAATAGCCTGTCGAGTAATCCTGTGAAGTGTCGTGCGTTAGTATACCCCGAAAGTCGAGAAAATAAAATATTGAATTATTTGTATGAAATCAGTATTGCTTCATCACTTTGCCGTTGTAAAGCATGTCAAATTGGAAATCGAAGGCCTTTTTTTTCCTTTATATTTAATTTTTCTGTTATTATTAGAACAACTTCAATTAAATTGTATATACAAAAATTAACAAAACAACTTAAATAATAAGTGGGGATATAGTATAGTCTATTAAAAGGATCTATTACGGAGGTCGGCAGGATGCGATCTTCTCAGCCGTCTCGCCACCCTAACTTCTAAATCGAAAGTCTGCCAAGGAAAAAAAAAATATATAAAAAAAATAATACAAGTTTAAGTCGGATCGGTTTTTGTGGTAATAAAATTGATGATCCATGTGGTTCACGTGACGATAATCGAAGGAAAATTCGAATGTCCTCATTCTCATAGCTTTAATAAAACAAAATCCTTGCTAATACACCATTGAAATACTTGATTTTTGTACTTTTTTTGAATTGGCAAAGTAACGGGCTATGCTAGTATAGAATAACGATCACAATATTTTTATTTACATAGATATTTGTAAATTCAATTTGAAAGTAGTTAAGAGATTCTACTTCAAAATATTGAACAACTTTAAATATTACTTCAATCATTTTTTTATAAATTAAAATCTATTTAAGTTTTCATTGAAATAATTTAATATTTTCTTCGAAACTCGAAATTACTCGCTTTCGGTTGTTATGCTATCAGTTTTAATCATTTTTTTATATATATATATTTTAACAGTACTTGAGCCTTTTCTACTGGTGGTATCCAAAATGTTTTTTCTTAATTCCAAATTAAACGATGTCTTTTTTAGAAAAAAGTCGAGAAGCGCAACAGAAAACTCATTGACTACGATGGGCAGCGACATTCGTTCCAGAGCCTGCAAGCGAATGCCAACAAACGCAAAGATGATGTTAAGGTGCGCTTAATTACAATAGATCTATGTATACTATGTATACTATTATACATGTATTCACTTTGTATAAAAATTCCAGTTAACCAAAGGTCGCGAACAGCTTGAGGAGGCGCGTCGCACCTACGAGATCTTGAACACGGAGCTGCACGATGAACTGCCAGCCTTATACGATTCGAGAATATTGTTCTTAGTCACCAATTTGCAGACACTCTTTGCAACGGAGCAAGTCTTTCACAGTGAAACGTCGAAGGTGCATTTTTATTGCAAAGATTTTAGTGATTTTAATAAATGCAATTCTTATACAATAATTTTGCACAGATTTACGCGGAACTGGAGGCGATTGTGGACAAATTAGCAACCGAATCGCAGCGTGGCTCGAATACGCTACGCAGGCAAGCAAGTAAGTTTATGCCAAGTACGTTCGTTCTATAGTCTAAACTTTGCGCGCAATTCGAGAATATGCTCATTAAATTATTTTCCTAACCGTTAGCGAATGCCATCAAAGCAGCGAGTCCAGTGCAATCGCCAGTAAAGCAATTGAACAATGCAAATCTGAGCAACAGCAACAACTATCAGAACCAGATTACAACAAACGGTGGCTCCAGCCTCGCCAACAGTCGTAAGTAGAACGCAGTAGTTGTTCTGACAAAGCCTCGAGCAACACGGCCTCTAGTCAAAAATGTCTAAACTTGGCCATTGCTGTATGCTCGCTCACATACAACGAGACGCTATCAAAGCTTTCTAGTGTTAAGATTTAGTTGGTTTCTTAAAATTTAGTTTTCTTAATTTGTTCTATTTTTTTCGCTTCTTTTCTTTGTTTCAAATGATTCCTTTTAACAATTTTGATGAAATTGCTCAAAACTGTAAAAATTCACGACACATTCTCTAGTTTAATGAAAATTGGTCTTTGTAAAATATGCAAACATTTATTATTTATTATATACTCTCCCAAATTATTTATTGCACTTTCACAATCAAAACTTCGAAGGATTTGAATTTTTTAGTTTTTGGCAATTTGACTGTTTCTAAATTTTTTAAAACACAAAATTATCATCCTTTAGATATACATATACTAGCATAAAGCATTCCATTTGTAAAGATAAATTTTGTAAAAGTAAAGTATTGTTAGTAATATTGGGCGTTTTTGTGGTCTATGCACTTCTGTACTGGTTTAAAAATATTTGAAAGGATATTTATGAAAACTCTTAACGAAGTAGTTATCCCTTACTTGAGGTGGTTGTCAATGAATCGATAAATATATTAGTAAGATTTCCACGAATTTTTTATCAATTCTTCTTATGAATAAATAAATGCAAGAAAACTCTTTTGTTAGTCGTACACCCTAGTTTTGTAAAAGCAATAATTTTTCGAAACGATTTCATTAACCCGTGTTGGTAACTTCTCTGTAGCTTACTCTTTTCGAAGACACTGTTTCAATTTTTTTTTCATAGAATTGAAGAAAAATAACTCTTAATTGGACATGAATTCCCCAACAACTGAAATCAGCAAACTTCTTGAATTTACAAAAATTAAAAACTCTTAAAACAATGAAATTCTAAAAATAGTGGATAAACTTCAAACCTAATTCTCTTTTTACACGATAGATACGTTCCCAAAAAAATCGTGTAAAAATAATTTTGTGTAAAAAGAGAATTAGGTGTATCTCAGACGGCTATCTCTGTTAAATGAACAGTTCCGTCCTTTTGGGCGAATACGTTTCTTCTTCATAGAGTAGCAATACAATCATCCTCTTGGCCCGACACAAACTTCCAGCAAATCAGTAAAAATAGTAACTAAACCAATGGGACTCCCCAGACTTCCCTATAACAAACTTCTATACAACGCAGCTCTCCCAATTACTAATTGATTTCAAGTACACAGCTTTTTCTGTATTACGAATTTTTCATATAACGAAGTGATTTTTTGGTCCTGTGAGGATTCGTGAAGGGAACTTCGACTGTATTATTACCACTACTAAATAATTATGGAAATTCCTTTATTATGGTTAGATAAAACATTCCTGAATATTCTTGAACAATCTCAGGTTTCAAAGAACAGAGAAGGAACTTTTTTTTCTGCGTTTTAATTTTCTTTTTCTTTTTAAGAGAAGTTAAGCAGTTTTCATAAATAGTCATAAAAATAATTAAATACATAAATAAAGAATTTTTTTTTGTATTGACTTTTAACGGTTTTAGTCGTTTCAAAATATAAGCCCACTTAACAGTGCCGAAGAGCCAATTTTGAAAAACTTTTGCTTTGCTTAAGAAAACAAGAGCATTGGAAAAGTTTCTTTCAAAACTACACCAAAGTCCGATTTCAGTCAAATGAGCATTCAATAAAAATGTAATCAAATTAAATAATAAAATTGTATGCGAAAGAACCAAATGGAATGTTGCATGTTGCTAATTATGTTTAGATTTGAAGATATTTGCGAAAAAAGAAACCTTTAAAAATTTAGCTTGCATGTGTCGAGTTATTATTATTTTGTCTTGTCTTCTCTTCTCTTTTCTTCCCTTTCTGTGTTTGTTTATTTTCTTCAAATTAATTTCTTATGTTTGTTCGAATGACTTTTCCCTTTAACAAAAAATGCAAATTAATTTGCAAATAAAATACGCAAATAACATGTAAAAAAAAACAACAAACGAAATCATGCAAAATCACACATCACAAATCAAACAAAAATGAATTTAAAAAACAACAAAAACAAAATTTGAAAAAAAAAACCAAACGCCAACAACAAAAATCGTATAGCATCCTCCTCAAGCTCCTCCACACAGCTCGAGCCACGATTTGATTTAGTTTCTTCAACACCAGAATCAACGCCAGATAACCCAAAACTAGGCAGGCCCACAACACCGAATAGTGCAACATCGAATAAGCTCGAGTCGTCGTTGTATGAGAATGCAAGCGCAGGCGTTGCAGCTGCCATTGAGAACAGCAACAAAACAGAGGCGTCAGCAGAAACTGCAGCCACAACAACGACAACAACAGCAGCAGTAGCAGCAGCATTAACAACAAAAACAACAACGAAGTCATCTGTCGAGCAGAATGCGTTGCAGAGTCCAAATGCGAATACAACAGCATCGGCAGCCACAGGCGAAGCTTCAACGGAAACAAAAACAACAACAAATACGGAGGAATCAAAGCTGACAGCAACAAACGAGGCAACAACAGCACCAGTGACACCGGCAAGGGCGTCGTCATCAGCAACGACGACGACGACGACGACGACGAATATTGGAACAAAGGCGAACAATTCGGCACAAGTGAATGGCAACAACAATGAACAACAGCATGCGAGCGAACAACAACAGGCAACAAATAACGGCAATATCGGCGATAATAAAGTTAACAAATTAGGTAAACAAACGAAAACAGTTGAAACTAGTAGCGAATTAGTTCATAATCATATAAATAAGAATCCCTTTGATGAAGATGATGACGAACGTATCTACGAAGTGCCAATGGGTGAGTAACCGCTATGAGCAAAGCGTGGGTTTAGCTTTACCTTACCGTTAAGTACTATACACTCGCTTGCTCCGCTCTCTCATACACTAGCTCGCTCTGTCTCTGTCTCTTTGAATACTCTCAATCTCGATATCTTGTTCACATTATATAAGTATCTATAACGCTGTATCTGAAAATGGATTTTGGTTTCATTATCATTCCTCTTGACGCTTGTGTAAAATTATCAACGAGACCTCAACTGCAATCGGATGTAGTCAGTCGTTTGTCATCAGCATCAGCATTTTACTATTTAACATACATGAAATATATGAGGATCGTTCAATGAGTCTGTGCAAATTGTTATTGTTGATTTCAGAAGGTGCTGAAAGCAGACAACACTTTCGACTATAATATCAACGCTTGACCTGAATTGTTCTAGCAGATGCGCCTTTTCTAGTTTGGGTGGCCAAGTCTGGGAAATCTATTTTTTATCTCTTTAAAATATACCAAACTCGGTTACCTTAAAAAAGTGGAACCACTTGCTTTAAGCATAAACCCATGGACAAATTCCATCTACTCAAAGCGCACCCCATTTTGAATATGCAAAACATCACTGTAGACTTTTCTAAGGACTCGTCGAACGATATCCATGTTATTTCAATGCATTTTTAATTAAAAGGAATAAAATGTTCAACCCATTTTCGTGGTCTACTCCTCATACATTATATACTCATAGTTTAACCGTAGAGTTTAGCAAGGTATCAGTTTGGTGTTACGAACGCCAATAGTCATATATTAACTAGACATACCACTCGTTAAATCAGCCTTATATATTATTACTAGCCATATTACTGGATTGTCCAAATTTATACGGAATATTCTGTACTATGACTGGAGCTGTTTGTTGAGCTGTTTTTGAATCATAATAATTCTTTTGCTATAAGCCTAAAATATGGTAAACTCATTTAAACACTATTCGGCTGAAATACAACTCGAACATTCTATGTTCGCCACAAGTTGAAGAAACCGTCCCAATTGAAAACGTATTAAATGTCTCTCCTATACCTAAATATTATCTACTTCTTGGGATTGAACAAAGATCTAGTTTTGTAAATGTTTTGATAAATTCATCATTGATCACATGGGACTTTTTCCTGTTTCGAAAATTATAAAGAACCTTGAAAGGACATAGGTTTGCCACAACTGATGAAATAGGGGCCGCATCACTAGAAGACTTAGAAGCCATACCCAGTGCTGCATACGAGAAGTGCTGCGAGAATTGGAAAAAGCGCTGGGAGAGAATACTTTGAAGGGGAGAAAATAGACATTGATTAACAAATAAATATTTGTCGAGAGAAATAAAAAAGTCACGTTATTTTTTGAACTTAACTCATATATCCAAACTAACATCTGTGTAATTGGCTATTTTATATTTCAAGCATTGAACCCAAATAAAAATTAAGAGCTGGAACCTTTCAACCTTTGAATCACAATTTCTTGTGAAGCATTCTCCCGATGTTATAGATCAAAGGAGAACTATAAAAAGCAGATTCCTACATTTTGAACTGTTCTCAAATATTGGTGTATCATTTGAAGTTAACTGTTAATATTTCTCATATGTCTCATGCTGTCATTGTGGGTCATATTATGCCAATTTATAGAGATAAAGTTTTGCATCTAGTCCTGTGGCTCGTTGTTGTTCATTATAGATGAAGCGAAATCTAATGGCACTTTGTATATATTTACTGTTTTCATTCTCTTTTAATATATTTTTTATATAAAATTTATTTATTAAGTTACTGTATTTACTATCTGGTATGTATTTCGGGTGCTTTGGTTTATGGTTTGGTTTTAGTTTACGTTCATTAAGTACTGTTAAATCGCAACAATTGAAGACATCAAATGATAACCACACACACATCAAACAACACCCACACACACTTTATAAATGCTCTCCTTCATTGCTTAAATGTTCAGTTTTTACTGGGTTATTTTTTAACATAAAGAGTACTTATACTAATGGATATCTTGGAACTATAAAATGCTTCTTGCTAAATTACTAAACTGGCAAATGCGGCTGACTAAACGCGCGCCATCTTTTGGCATTTTTGAGATATGCTTCGTATATTACTTTTTCTATCGACTGTTGTTCAACACTAACGGCCTGCGCGTTGACAGTGCTCCGTACTTACTCTATGTGGTCTATGCTGTTAAAAATAATATTGTAACTTATATTGGCAGTAATAGCAATAACTCATAACGCTAATTTTGCTTTCGCAGATGCCACAACCGCTGATTTACCACCCGGTGTTCTGTATCGCGTGAAGGCCACCTATGGCTATGTGAAAGAGGATGTGGACGAACTGAGTTTCGAAATAGGCGACATCATACGCGTCATTGAGTATGACGATCCCGAAGATCAGGTAAAAGTGCTCATGTGTTCCATAAATACGTACCCGGTGAAAACGATTGTGAAGAGCAGTGCGGCTCTATTGTGTACCAACTGTGACCCAATGTAATGAAACTATCTGCACGCTAGTTCCCCAATCCCCACTGAACGCTACGATACAGACACTTTTCTATTTTTATTGAACACAGTTTTTCATTGCTAATTTACAGGAGGAAGGCTGGCTGATGGGTCAGAAGGAGGGCACCAATGAGAAGGGCCTATTCCCGGCCAACTTTACGCGTCCAATTTAGGCGGCAACAAAAGCAATTTTAGTTGACAGCGAGCTAAAACAACAGCATCAACAACAGCAACAACAACAAAAATGAAAGCGCCTAAATTATTATGTTTTTGTTTGTCATTTAAGCGCCTTCAGTGGTAGCAACAATGTCTATTTTGTTAATTAATTAATTTATGCAATATTTCCCTTAGTTTATTTTCCTATCCTGTTTGTTTCCTACCACATCCTCTACGCTCTAATCTGTTGAAAGCACCCAACAACAAAAATCCTGTAATATTTTTTAACTTTAACTCGCACTTGTTTTTTTTATTTATTTAATGCTCTAATTAAGCAATCAATAATGTTTTTATTGCAAAATCCCCAATGGTTGATTGGCAGTGCTTCCAGGAGTCGATGTTTTTCTGTTATTGTTGGTCCAAATTTATTGACAAAGAGAAATTATTTACAACATTTTGAGAACCTTTACAATTTTCGTAGTGTTTAAGCCCTAAAAGTGAGAGAAAGAGCAAAATAATATTATTTGTTATTAACTTAATAAAATAAAAGGTAAATTAAAAAAATAAACAAACAAAATCGTTTACGAACAAGCGATGTGCTCACAAAAACAATGAAAGATACAAATTATTTAATTTTTTAATTAATAACCGTTTAAAGTTATTAAGCTGTAAGTTTGTCACATCTAGAAGTCGCATGAGTTCTTGGTAGTCAAATATTTGGTTTTCGTGAAAAGAACTCCTTTCCGGCATATCAAATTTAGACATTAAACAAATTTACAAAAATTAAAGAAAATTAATTTTAACAAAAAAAAAGTTGTTACTTAGCTGAGGCGAGCATTACGACGTCAGTTTTGCGCCGTGGCAGTGACACGGATTTGGGTGAAAAGTTATTTATTCTTGTAACGAAATTGTAATAATTGTTGATTTGGGTGTAAAAAATTAATGACAGTCTTCTTTGCCCTTATTTATTTTTCAAAATAAACTGAAAATATTTAATATAATATATATATATATATATAAGAAGTGTATTTAATGATTATTGTAATTTATAATGGTGCGGCTCTTTACGTCTCTTCTGACCAAGGCTATTTCGCTGTTGCTGCTGCTTCTGACTGCTGACCGATACCTCGACAAAGTATCGATACCGGTCAACTCGATACTCCCCATCGATCACCAGCTGACTTTACCTCGTTACATACATATATAGTTATAGCTTGAGCTGATTCTGTTGTTTTACCTTAGTAGAGGCGTGCGTACGAGTATACTCTATGTTACCAACAATGCTGACACTTACCGAGCAGTGGTAGCCATGTTTTCGGTCAAGGCAATTCCGTTCCAGTCCTACCAACTTAAGTACGGGCAAGCATATCGGGTGGTTGCAAGTTTCCTGTACCACACCACTCCGCCGATCCCCATGAAACAGAAGCTCATCTTGAATTGGCTTGCACCTTTCGCCGATAACACATTGTTAGCCACTTACGCTGATGATACTGCGTTCATTGCCAGCGAGACATCTAAACTCACTCAGGAGTTCCTGGATGGCTTCAGCAGATTGGCAGATCCCTAGAACATCGCTGTCAACAGCTCAAAGTCGCAACACCGTACGTTTAAGCTTAGGGGAGACTTGGTCTTACCTCAGATAGGCACAACCCTATACATGGGTATGATCTTGAACAGGAGGCTTAACTGGCGCAAACTTTGTGTCAAAACTACTGCAACGTGTCGCCAAAAATTTCTGCTCTTTGTGGCATTCCCCTATGGGGTACTGCTGTGGAGTATAACATCTATATCATTCAGAAGATGCAGAACTTTGCCCTGCGTCAGATCGTGAACTCACCTTGTTACGTCTGTAATTATGTTATTTCGCGAAGCTTGCGAATCGCCTCGGTCTGTGAGCGGATTAACCATCACACAAACTGGTATAATGAGCGGCTAAGGTCTCATGTCAACAGGCTAGCAGCCGGTCTGGCTACAAATACTTGCAGAAGGAGGATTAAGGGACTTCACCCTAATGAGCCTTGGGTACATGGACCCCAAGGAGGACATAGGCTACTTCTCTCAATGACAAATTTTGCTGTATTTTTCAAATATATTAATAATATGTAAATTAACAAATATTTAAATTACTTAGACTCTAAGTATCCGCCAATATTTAACTGTTATCAAACCCTTTCATTTGATATATCACACAACTTAATCGGTCCAGTACATTCGGAGCGAATTGGCTGTAAACGTGGGACGGTCAGATGCACGAGTGATCCTATAACGGTTCCGTTTTCACTCAAACGTACGGAACTTTAAAAAAGCAATAGTTTCATTAATTGGTCATGTTAATTTCTGCGCCCTCTAGTGTTGAAATACGGCGTTACTTCGCGTGCATGACCAAATGAGAAAATTTAGTTTCGGTGTGGAAATGAGATAAAGAGTAAGCATAGAAATTTGTGCGTATCTTACATTTCACTCGCACACCTTTCTCACAACGAAAAGCGAGCACAAAATTCAAATTTTGAATTATTTGCAAAAATCATGTGAAACATAGAGAGAGTGAGATTGAGAAACGCAAGCAAATTAGAAAGCTTTTCAGGTTACACTAAAATGTGCGATGACTTTGGAATTGCAAGCGAACAAAAATATGATTTTCCAAAGTATGAACTATGTGCTTCTTCATTATTATCAAGGAATTATTGTTTTCCCTGACCCAACCGTAAATAATTTCTGGTTGCAAATGTTATGCGAAGCACAACTGCAAATTCATGAAAAGACAAGTTAGCCACTTCACTCAAACAACCACAACGAACACCAGTAATGGGGGCCCAACGGGGCTGAAAAAAACTAACCAGAAGCAAGAAGAAAAAGCGTCATTTATTACACAACGAGATTCTGTGGGTGGGATTGTGGGTTGGCCTGCCGAAGGGCGATGTGAGTGGAGTTGTAAATGCTCACATATACACATATGTACATAGTAATATCCAACCCTTCACAAGACGCCAACTCACTGAGCCAGGGGCGAATGATGTAATCAAGTAAATAAAGTAACGGTAAATACATACACATGTACATATGTACATATTACAAAGTAATCAATATATGGCAGTTATTTAATTCGACTGTGTGTGCCTGTGAGTGTGGCTCCAACTGGGTAGCAGCGCCAAAACACACATACACACACACACACAGACGTCAACATTCACAGACGCCACAAGCAGAAACACCCCAAACGAATCGAACGACAAGCAAACAGAGTGGAGTGACTGACTGACTCACAGAAAACGAATGAGCGAAGCGCATGCGTTTTACTATGCACCATCTCGCTTGCTCGCGTCTCACTCTTCTTTAATAGCATTTCCATATTATTGATTGACCTACTTTACGTAACGTTTTCCACACGTTTCCAACTTTGCGCTCTTCGAATGTCCTCAAAAAATGCCAGCACATGTCCTTTCGTCCTTTGACATCATTCGTTGTCACCAGCGGCATCGTTTGCTTCGCTCGTTTTCATCAAGCTAACATACAAGCGCCTGGGAAAGTGATAGCGATAGTAGTGGTAGTGATGTGAAATGTGTCGGTGCAAGTGTGCAAAATATCCTGGTCGTCAACACTTGCTGGAGCAGACGATTGAGATTCTTGTTTGCTGGCACGGCTGGTCTTCTATTATATTTAGCTCTCTATCATAACCGTCGGCCCCTCAAAAAATCGGATGCCTGGGTGTGTGTATGAATGTGTATTGCCACTATACCGCCACTATATCTCCTCGCATGGAACCTACCACTCGCACTATGTGCGAGCATAATCAGAGGTCACATTGCCTTATCTTCAATTATGACATCTGCAATATTAGAAGCACTAAATAAACTCCAAGACTGTTTGGCAACTCTGCGGCCTTTTAATAATGTATAACTCAATTAATCGAACATTTCGAATTGCTCATTTGGCAATGCTGCCATGCATCATATACAACGGTTTTTATAGATAAATTTCTGACAATAATTGGGTCTAATCAAAATGTTTAACCGAACTGTACAATTCTAGGAGAACTTCAAGCAAACTAAAGGAAACCAAAATGCAGCTGAAGTTATTATTGAATTAGGGCACGAAATGAAATACATACATGCATGAAAATAATACCTGAATGAAAATAATTAGATGAAAAGTGAAATGAAGAAAGTCAACAAATTAATAAAAAACAGTTTTTATTTTATTACAATTTTTTGCTTTAATTGTTATAATATTGTTGCAAAATAGAATAAAATATTCTCGGGATAGAAAAGATAAAAACCAAGAAAAAATTTGAATCCAAAAAATAAAAATAAAAAAAATAAAATAAAGAAACTCGACCAATGCGACTCCCAAAAAGCTAAATCGCTGCGTTGGTGAAGGAGGCCAAAAAAGACACGTGTATTTGACCTACTTTCCCCACTACTCGAAACGCAACGTTAACTGGCAGCATACAAAAAACGCGCAGGCACATACAAAGAGGCCAGAGCCACAATTCGTGAGCTTGCTCGTTGCTCAGTTATAAGAGTGCTCTTACACAAAAAGTTCAATATGCACAAGTAGCTCAACATTTAAACAAATATTACAGCAAATTAATTAATCAAATTTGTTTTCCATTAGTTATCAAAAAAAAAAACTATTCATCTATCCATGTATGTATGTGGGTATATAAATTAAGCTTTTTTTTATGAAAAGCTCATTATAAGTGGTTAGATTTGCCGTCACACGTATGTACGTGTACACACAATCGAAATAGTCAAATGCAGCCACAGCGTTACCCACACCAGCACACAAGCGACAAAATAGTTTCAATGCGCCGGCCGACCTATTTATTACAAACGAAAGCTCTGAGCGACAAGCGACAACTACAAAAAGCCAAAGCTACAACGGATACGCGTTTGCATTAGACGCACGCATACAAGCACACACATAGATGTATGTACATACGTGAGGCAGCGACAAAACAATAAAATAACAAAGCAGAAGGCAAAAAGCACAAAGAACAACAACAAAAAATTATTTTAAAAAAAATGGACAAAAGCCACAACAAAAACGTTGTCGTCGTTGAAAACGTTGAGCGACAAAGCACAGCAATTTGAAAAATTGCTTATTAACAACACGCAAAGCAGCAACAACAACGACAATAACTTCTGAGATATGCCGCGTATCTATGAGATAGTTTTATTTGTTTTTTGTCGCAGCGATAAAGCAAATTGAAGGCAGTGATGGTGTCATTTTATGGTGGCTACAAATGAATTCGATGGCAGTGACAATTTCAATTAATTTTGTACTTTGCCATCTTCAAGCCAGCCCGAAGTTGCGTGTGGCGCAGGAGCTAAGGGCGCGGCACGTCGTTTTACATTACAGAGGAAGATACAATTGCAATAGAAATACATACATACATATACATGTATATGACACTTGACTGTGGCGTTGGCTCTTTTAACGCAATGACAAAAAATGGCAACAACAACAAAAGTATCTCAACAATTCACATTCACATCAAACGTTTTTTGTAAAATGGGAAATGAAATATTTAATTAACTTTGAGCTCCTTGACTCGTTGTCTAAATCTTGAAATAGGCGTGAGTACGAGCCATGCGAGTATCTGAACAACAATTTTTTTCACACATATAAGCATACATACATATGTACATATATGTACATACATATATAGTTTCGTTGTACAATTTACGCGTCGGTATTTCACTTGTTTGTTCTTTGTTAGTTCTGTTCTTGTTGTTGGTGCTGTTATTTTTCATATCTTTTTTTTCGTACTCTCAGCTCTTGTTGCCAATCGCTTGACTTGTTTATTTTTAGTTGTTGATGTAAGCATTCTCGCAAACGTTCGCTTCTAATGAGCATTCTTGAAAATTACAAAATTCCCCCGCCCAATCGAGCAACGCAACAGTACATTTTTCGTTGTAGTGCTTATGTTGACGCCCTTGATTTCACCACAACAATACAACAACAGTGAAACGGAAATTTTTCAACGAACACTTGAAAACGATTTCTGATTTCTGATGATTTTTTTTTTTAAATTTATTTATTATTTATTTATTTATTTATTTTTTTTGTGGAACCATCTGTGCCGGCCTACAATGGAAACCTTTCTTTTATTAAAGTACGAGAATTCATATTTTTTTATTTTATTTATGTATGTGATTTATGTTACTCGTAAATTGTAAGGCCATTCTAGGGCGAGATCGGAACTTCCTCCTACTTCACCTCAGAGCACTACAAGGGGAAATGCATTATCGTAAATAAGTGCAGCCCAATAATATTTAAAACTTTATACTATTCTACTATTCGCCCAGCCTTCTGGCTTCCAATCTACGTAGCTCTCATCTAAGCAAAGTCCGAGTCTCTATCGTGCTTAGTAATATTATTTTATTACAATGCCTGTCGGACAAATCGGAGGTGGAGTACGGGTTCTCCGTACCACTAACTGATGGGACCTCGTGCAATGAATATACACACATACACACATACGTATAAGTACATACGAGTTGAGTACATTTGCATGAATATATTGTACATTAAAACCGAACTAAAACAAATATCGACAATGTATGAACAGATGTTTGCTTTATCGCGCTCATGTGCCAGAATATTCATTCCGAACTTAATTGCTAAGTAAACATATTCTCAAATACGAGTACATGGCATCTACATGCAGACAGACACAGATATTTGTACGTGCTGTGAAATAGCAATGAGCCTAAACAAGTTTCCGGAGAGTCTGATAAAAGTACTAAGGCGTATTAACTTTCTGGCTGGCAGAACAGGCCACCACCCGATGGATAATTCAGCCGATGTAAATCTAACGAAATCAGTTGAAAGAAGAAACTGTTTTATTAGCAGCTTGCATGAATTCTGGCCAGTGACATCGAAGTATCACTGTTCATAGCTGGCAAACAGCTGTGTAATTCGATGCTTTCGACATTTCTCAACACTAGCCAAGGGTAGCTCCACGAACCCAACCTTAGTTCTCGTATGAAAGACTTTCGTTTACGTATCAAGCTGAAGTGTCAGCAGTGCATACAAAGATAGTACAAATTAATATTATGTATTTCAAGTATCGCGTTGATCGCAGCTTCTATCACTAAGCTTCTATCACTATCATATCTATTCACATAATAATCGGTTCTTCATTAATTCAAAACATAGTTGTCTTCGACTTTGATATTACTCTCTAGGATAGCTGGTTCTTCCCAGCTCTCAAATGGCAGTATCGTCATCGGCACATCCCATGCAATTTTATTATCTTCTGGCATACTCGCAGACTTGTCGGTTGGTGATAACGCCTTTTGCAGTCTGGCAGGTTTTGACGCTCTGCCGTTGCGTTTTAAATTCGAGAATTTGATATAAATTTTACCGCGTTTCTCCTTACGATAGAAACTGAGTTTCTCACGTGGAAACATCTTGAGTATTTCACGTTCGAGCATGTGACTTGCGCGCAGTGAAAGATGCAGCCGATTGTCCTCAAAGTAGCTGACTATCAGCTGAATGAGCAAAGTGCGCTGGTCCAATGTTAGCGGCTTATTTTGGCTTCGCAAATTGTATATCATAGCACCCTTGGATCCAGAATTCTGAAGTATAAATTTGATCGTCACTGTACCCAAATCAGGTTGTATTCGACTCGACTTTAATAACGGACGCAATGGCGCTTGTTCCACTGGCGGAGAATTCCTGCTCGCCATAACCAGCGGTAAATCGTCAGCATCATCGCCGACATCACTATCGACTTGTGGCATCGGCACCATCGGTTCCGCCGGCTGCATTTCGGTGAGCGCAACAAGCGGTTCCGGCGGTAAATATGAGGGTGTAACGGAACGTGATACTGTGGCATGTGAATTCGAATTTTCTAGGAATGATGAATTGCATTTTCCAGTGCACACAGGCATAGAGCAATGGCAATACTTGGAAATTAAAGCACCCTGTATGGGTTTGTGCAGTGCCCGACGCCATTGCTGCAGGTGGTGTTCGAAGCGGATGCGCGTGCCAAGTTTGAAGTGCTGCATTGCCAATTCAATGTGATGGAATTCCATCATTTGCAACACTTCAGCGTTGATGCCTTCAGCTAAAACATTGCGAGATTTATAAAATATAACGTCAAATAAAAGATTCCTCACTGACCTCGCAAGTGATCAAACAATTCGCTCAAATGCCATGAGCCCAGCAATTCCTTTAGTGCGGCGTAATCCGATGAATTTTCCGACATCTTGAATTGCTGTCTATCTCTGCGTCGGTTTCTCTCTTATTCACTCCTCCAGTTCTTTTATTGGTTTACCGCCTGAAATTCAGATAAGACAGACAGACTTAATGAAACAACTCGTTTTTATACATCCGAGCAATATGATGAAAACAGAGTTCATCATCCCAGCGCGAAAACAACTAAATTCAATTTT
This sequence comes from Cacoxenus indagator, assembly GCA_035041755.1. Classification (NCBI taxonomy): domain Eukaryota; kingdom Metazoa; phylum Arthropoda; class Insecta; order Diptera; family Drosophilidae; genus Cacoxenus; species Cacoxenus indagator. The sequence continues at coordinate 9,045,439 of JAWNKX010000400.1, forward strand.
TCATTGAGGCATTGGTGTAAACGCTTCTTTCATATTCATCGCTCAGAAGATTCATTCGAACGTCACTTCAATGAACACATTGTATGAATATTCTCTCCTTTGCTTAACGCACTCTCTCTTGCTCACTCTCATTTACGTTTCATTCATGTGCCTTTTTACCCTCATCGAATACAACACAACGCGTTGCAAACAACAACAGCAACACGACCTTCGTTAAGTCAAGTTTCGTTAAATTCTGCTGCCAGGTAGTAGACCCTCCTCGTTGTGATGTACAATTGAATAGCGTATCTACGTATGTACCTATGTGATGTATGTACTTTTTATAATGTTATCTTCATTGTTATAATGGAAACAATTCAAGATGTTGTGGAACGTTTGCATGGCCCACTGATTTGCGATCAACATGAACAGCAATCGGAGGAGAAGCACACAATCGGATAGAGCAAAGCTATTTACGAATTTGTTGGATGAAAAAGGATGATACGATTACGTACTTCATTAAACATAATTTGAAATGAAGAATTTTCGGCTACATTAGCAGTTTCGTAATATGCTTAAACAGCAACTTCATTTTTAACCGTTATTTTGCGCCGAATGTTTCTGGCCTTTTTTAATATTAATGGGAAACAAAGTAATTAAACATTTGTGTTTTCACTCTCAGTAGAAGGTAACTGAGCCATAACTACAATTGTTCTTCTATTTGTTTACGCAACTTGTACTCTGTACCTACGACTTCGTAATTACTAATTAAAGTATGTCAAGTGATAAAACCCGGTCGCACAATTGTGACTGTTGTATTAATAATAATGCCGTTACGTTTAAAAGATTCAGAAGTCTATAAAAACTGAATAAATACTCGCTGCCTACTTTTTGAACGCAACATTGAGCTTTTTGTATATACGTACAATTGAATAATTGAAATAAAGCCACACACTAAAAACTTCTACCAGATCCAAATAAAAAGAAAAACCCAGAAGGGTTCGAACCGCACCGAAGGTAAAAATCTTAATTCGATAGCCCTTATTGTTGCGGGGAACATGCGTTTCTAACAAATGCACAAACGATTTTATATATAAGATTGATCTCTTTCTGTCCCTCTCTTTCTGCAGACTAAGCTTTTAAAGAGAAAACAATTTCATTGTTTAAATAGCTCCACTGTAAAGGGAAAATTAAACGTGACAGCGAATAACTTCGCTTTGAAAATTCTTCAATGGTTCTTACACTAGATATATCTTAAATGTATTCATCTTGTGATATGTGCATTTCAATGATATTCAAATTACAATAACAAAGAGCTACTCCAAGTTACATACACATGTATCTCCACATATGGAGATATATACATATATATTTAAATTTAAGTAGATTGAAATTAAAATAGATGCAATGGATGATTTCTCTTGACAGTCGGATATGAAAGCTGCTGCCTAGTACTAGTGAATGGGTGCCTAATAATACTTAGCGCTCTAATGTTAATACGGTTTTAGTTAACATACACAGGAGCTTCGTTTGAAAACGCTATACAATTTCAAGATAGGAATTCGATGGAGGGTTCCCCACGGTTGATTTCATCGGTTCAGACTGATGACTTTATAAAAGCGCGACTCGTAGTCAACGCAAACGTAATTGTTTTCTTCTTCGCTTTACGTGAACTTGTCAGTCGAAGTTTTAATACAGTTACAACCTCAGAAATAAGATGTAAATACCTAAACTAGTTTCTTTTTGTATTATTGGATTTTCTGTTTGAAATAAAATGGTAAATCGAAAATGGATCAATATATTTAATATAAATTTTGAAAGAGTCTACAGCATATCTCGTTATTTACGATACGAACTTACGATAAATTTTCCTCAAGGATTTTGCAAAAGCCATAGGGTAAATTCAATATCTTTAATGCCAAAGGGTGACCAATTAATAACTTAACTTGAAACTTAATAAATTTGAAATCTATAGAATTACATTTTCCCAAAAATGGTAAAGTTCAATGGGATGCTAACTGATGCTGGATGCTGGTTTTAATAGACTCATTAGTTTAAGCAAAATTAATAATGTAGCTGAAAATCGATCCGTGTTGAGCACCCTTGATGGGATCTCAAAAAATAAGAGCCGCATTAAAAATGCGCTGCGTTATAAGATACAATACAATTGGGAAATTTCATGTGGACAGGAGTAAGCACTTGGAAAAAACATTTATGCACATTTAATGAAGTCAGCACGATGGCAAATACTAAGCTCATTGTGCAATGGCAGCAAAACTGTCAATTTTCCTCAATTGCGCGCTTGTTTGCTTTTACAATATTTCATTTGGGTACTTAGGCCTCCTCAGCATTATTAGGGAAGTCAATCTGTATACAAAAGGAGAACCAAAGAAAAAAAAAATAAAATGAAAAAAAAACTCCAGCGTAGAACAAAAGAAAGCCAAGAAAATACAGACGAAACCACACCAAAACAAAACAAAATAAAATAGAAAAAAGAAAATATTTACAAAAGGCGAGTTCATTGAACTACTACGGCTACTTACACACATCAAAGCGGTGCAGATGCATTCGTCCCATGTGCAACGAGGGGCAACGCATGATTCACAGAGTACGAAGCACCACTCTGACTGCCAGTGGCCGGGTGTGTATGTTTGTGTGTGTTTGTGTTGTATGTGCGTGAAGTGTGCGGTGGCACACACATATCTCTTTTGGGTTTGTAATATTACAACACCAACAACAAAATATAAATAAAACAAAAAAAGGAGCAGAGCAAGCCAGCAAGCCAGCCAGCCAGTCCCATAAACAAACGCGTAAACCATAAGATATTTTTCGGCAAGCGTAGTCTTTGTTTTTGTTTTTTATTTCTTCATTCTTTCACGTGCTGTCCACTGTGCTCTGTAATGCATTAAGCCCGTTTTATATTTACCAGTAGCTGCCACAGTCACAGTTACGTCTACTTCGGTGACGACAACGTCGTCAACAGAATTCTGAAAATCATATGAATTCAGACGGATGCAAATGCGGTCAAACTCCGAGTTCAACTCTGTGCAGCGCTGCTCGCTGCTTGGTGACCAGAATTAACGAGGCAGCTGAATTCAACTGCATTTTCATGTGGGTATGCAATGTTCTACTGCTTCTTCTTCTTCAACGTTTTTATTAACTTGGCTTGGCTGGCAGTTCACGCTTTCATGACTACTACTACTTTTTATAGCGGACTTCAGAAGCGGGTTAATATTGCATTGTATTCTGGTAGCAGCCAAGCCCGCTGACCCGTTTGGTTAAACCCAAAAATTTAAAGGAAAAAAAGACCACCATAAAGCAACATAGCAATGCCAGGGTAAAATTTTATTGAATCTATTATGGGCTTGAATACGCACAGGTCGATTGGAGCGTACTAGCCGTTTAACTTGTTGAACTTAAATGCGAAGCAGTCGGATGTGAAGTAATTACAAATTAAAGTGTAAAATGCCATAGCTAAATTCTAGAAAATTATTTTCTTTATATGAATACATTTCTACAGTTTAGAAATTATATTGGGTGATATAAAAAGTATCCTTTTTATATATATATTTTTTTTTTTTTTTAGTAATTTTTAAACAAAACTATTTGTTGCCCAATTCTAGTCGCTTTTCCTTGACTGATTCCTTTACGCGGCCGAGTTGTGAGCAATAGAGAGCGAATTAACCGTTTAACTGCCTTTTTCAGTGACTGGCCGCCCAGAACGAGGTGCATGGTTGACATTGAAAATTCCGGAACGCAATTGAACAAACCACTTCTGAGTCCAGTTTTCACTCACAGCATCCTTAGCCTAAACCGCACGAATTTTTCGGCATGTTTTTGCAGCCGTTTTACATTTTTTATACTAAAAAAAAGTATCACAGCCTATTTCTTCAAATAGTTCACTCATTTTCAAATCAGTATAACTTTTAACACGAGCAACGAATTACACAGCTGTCTGCACAAAAAATGTAGCCTTAAATGTCGCCTTTCAAACGCGTGTTCGTTTGACACAATCGGATTTGTATTGCGCAATATATGGGTACCAACACAATCTAGTTATAAAAAACGCGTATACTTTTTATATCACCTAATATAAAAATGGTGTTTCTTCTTCTTAATTAATTTGAACATTCATTAATCAAACTGCTTTTACTCATTTCCTTCAACGAGATTATATTACAGTTAAGCTGAAAATCTGAAAATCCACATAGAAATGAATTCACAACCCTCATATGAAATGTGTTCTAACGAAAATGAGAATGCGCGAGGAATTGTGTAGAAGTCAACAAATATTTAAGTGATAGGTCTGCACTAAGTGATTCAGCTGAATACTGTTTATATGATATTCGCGTTAATATAATAAGATAAAAATGCATTCAACAAAAGAAGCAAAGCGTATGCTCAATAGAAGGAAGGACTTGGGTATAACAACGGTATAATACTAAAAGGATCAATGGATTTTCGAAACCAAAGCAAGCCTCGGATATCCAACAAGACGGAAGCGCCCCATGCTCCCAAGATGATATAAAATATATGAAAAGGATAATATTTCTAAGTTGCTTCAACGTTCATTCTTGAAAAAAGTAAGTATTGCCTGGTAATGTTCAATTTTATTCAAAGTATTCAAAGCTACGACTCGTTCCCGTCTTTCTTTAAAAAATTTCCGAATCCAACTGGTACCAGCCCAAAATTAACCTCATAAAATAAGCCTGTGTAAATATTGTTAGATGAATAATTGAATTGATATGTCCGCATATTATCAATTGCTTTCCAAATATCTCAATGACAGACTCTACTCGTACAAAGCAATTAGTCTTTGACTAATGACAATCTGTCGATTACCAAATTAGTCGTGCCGTTCGTAAGTATATCGGCCCTTGTATATCGTGTCTCATACATAACTTATTACACAGTCCAGGCTATCTGACCCCGGTCCTGTCGATTCAGCTTCTATTCCTTGCGGCATAGCCCCGGTCAGACAATTGCAAGACTCGCAAGCATGCGCTTTTTTCCATGAAGATAAAGTTGACGTTGCAATAATTAAAAAAATGCAATATAGGGTGCTTGCAAAATGTCTAATAACACCTTACAAAAGAGGTCGAATTCAGATTTAAAAACAATTTATTTTTAAAGCATTAAAAAGCATGCGCAGTTTGTCGAGGAGAAAGCACGGTGGTTGCAAAACTGCTACAATAATAGACCAAAGAAACCACCACTGAAGGAATTTCTCGGAGCAATACATGAACGTCCAGCGCAATGAGGAAATATAGAAGAGGGGGTAGAGGCAAAGTAACTAAGGAATGCCATTGCAATTGCACGGCGCTGTAAGTAATGCAGAGGAAGTACGGCAAAGCTGATAACAATGGTTAGGAGCAACGGAAGCACGGCAGCAAGGCAGGGTGGTAGGCATACACACATACAGTGTGTACGCATGTGTTGAGTCTGATAAGGGTGTGGAAAATATTACGTGTGTGTGCGTTTAGTTGTAGTGGAAGTGGTGGTGGCAATAACTACGAGCAAAGGCCATTAAAGACAAGTTCCTAAGCAAGCGCTAATATCGCAGAGAGTGAGCAAGTCACTGGCGCGAGCGAGTATGAGTGTTAGTGCGATAGAGAGTCACAAAGTGGCGCAGAATTCAGAGAAGAAGAAAGAACGAAAATTTGTGTTTTCTTTGTTTGGAAGTTTTTTTGTAGTTTTTTTTTTTGGAATTTCCTGACTCAACGCATTTAATAAAGTTGGGACGCAATTCGTCTACTCAACCGCAGCTTTTACATATGTATGGTACATAGATGCATATTTACGTAGATACATACACACATACATAGCAATCGCTTTTTTTTTCGTTTTTTTTTTTGTCGGGGAAATGCAATTTCCTCGGTAAAAATCAACATTTGCCGCTGCTTCTTTGATTTTGGTTTGAAAATTTCTCTAAAAACATTTATGTGGTTCCTTGTTTTTGCATCTCGGTTTAGTTGAAAAGAGTTTTGCACCAAATACAAGAAGAGTTAGAGTCGACAAAGGCGCATTTAAGTTCGAACTTAGCTTACCACTGAGAAACATAACCAACGTCAGCGCGCCTTCCGCCAACAAAAGCATGCAGGCTGAGTAAGTCAGACCCAAAGCAGTAGGAAGCACCGCATCGCGCCTTGTAACCCATAAATTTTTTTATTAAAATTTTTTTTTTAAATATTTTTTCTTTGATATCGTAACCGAATGGCCTCGAGACTTACATATGCAGCGCTGTGCTGGTGACCCACACAAGCTTTATGTATCTGTAGTCGTAGTAGCAGTACTAGCACAGATGCAAAGATACAAGAACACACAAACACGTGCTCGACATTTGTATATGTGTAGGCAGCTGTACAGAAACGCACAGAAAATCCGTATTAAGCCGAAATGCGCCAAACAATTTCGCTCACTCGTAGCATTCGCCAAAGTATCTTCGCTGACATTAGTCGCGCCAACATTTCCAGTAGCGTAGAGAAGAACCTGTATAAAATGCCAGTTGTGTGGCACTACTGCGATACTCTTACAAAGCAATTGTTGTGAATTCGACTTATATAAGTTATTCTGAAATAAATGAAATGCTTTTAATGAGAGTGTACAAGAACAAAAAACCTCCATAGAACGCCAATTCTTAAAATGTATCTATCTACCATATATGGTATAACATATAAATTTGTGTAGTGGAAAGTTGGAATTTCATCAATAATATGCGAGATTAAGTTCATAAGTTCGATCGAAGGCAAAGCACAATGTGGCTATAATTGTACTAGGTAAGTGGATACATCGACAGATTTGATGTGTGCAATCATATAAGCGGCATTTACATAACTGGCTAGAATAGAATGTCGAAAGTTGAGGTTAAACAGAACTAGGCTGCTCGTGCAGCTCGTACTCAATAAGTACTCGTACTTATGAAATGTTTTCGTTTTGTTCCATTTTTGCTACCAACGCTTGAGGGTATCACTATATGTGCTATATGGGTCAACATGGAGTCTTTAGGAAGCCGTAATATATACATATCTTCTGGCCCATAATTCCAGATTTCTGTTTTCTTGCAAAGCTAAATAAGAACTCGTCAACTAAATAGACCTACTATATTGAAGCATCCAACTTTTTAATAATTATCCAAGTCTGGACTCTAACAAGGATTTTTTGGGTTCCGTACATTTGAGTGGAAACGGAATTATTATGGGTTCACTCGTGTTTGTCTGTCCAGCCAATTTGCTCCTGGGTAAACTTGCACTTGGCTGTAATTTTGCGGAGTATCATTAGCCTTATATTTGATCAGATGATCACTCTAAATCGGAGTAAAATAAAAAATCGTAGGAATACGAAGAAGTCAAACAAAAATAGGCTACTATCGAAACTTCGCTATGCGGTACGCCTACATACAAGAAAAGGCTAAAATTAAAGTTCGTCTGAATCTTGCTTAACCCAAGATGATCTGTGTGTGATGCGAAAGCTTCATTACAAGGCAAGTTTTGTCTGGCATGTCTTCCAAAAACCTCTCATTAAATTTCTAGCAATAAATCTACCTATATATATATATATAAAATCGTTTGTGCGTTTGTTAGCGACGCACGTGCTCCGTATCTATGACAGCTATCGAGCTAAAATGTTTAACTTGGGCTCGATTCGAACTCTCCTAGGTTTTTATTTATTTGTAACGCGTAGATGACCTTTGTGTGGAGGTTGTCAAAGAGTTCTTATTCTAATTTTATAGATTCTTCTGAATTGTTCTGTTCTGTAATCCCATGAAAGAGTGCATTTAGAAGTTACTTAGGAAATGCTCTTTTAAAAATGCCAAGTCAAATCTTTGAATTCAAGGCGTTACTAAAATCATTGTGTGTTAAAATGATTAACAATACTAAACAACAATTACTACAACAACCACAAAATAATAATAATAAATTGGAAGAATAAAATATTTCATTGCTTGGTTTATAGTCCATGATAGAAATGCGTTGAGAAATACAATTGGTTCGACTAGCAAAATCACTGATTGCCCTGCTGACTGAGTGACTAACTGACTGATCGATTGAATGTTCAATTAGTCACTCGTGCGCATTTCAAGGCTTTCCGCTTTGTAAACTGCACTAGTATATTATATACATATCTCGGTACAACATAAACAATAATACATGAGTCTTCTGTTGTAGTATTTTTCTTTTTGTTTTGCTTTGACAATAATAGGCAAACGAGAACAACAACAACAACAACAACAACGCTTATGAGTAATAGTTGTCGCTTTGTGTGCGTGTCTGTAACCCAGTAATACAGCATTGAAAAAATGTTGTTTTTCTTCTTCTTTTTTGTGGTTTCTAACTTATGGTATATCAGACTTCGTTGCAGCCCAACCCACCCCTTCATGGACCAACCCAGTGACACATATTAAATGAGTTTCGAAAACTTGACAACAGAATTTGTTAGTTCCTGACAACTGCTAATTATTGTTGCTTGTTTCATTTATTCGACGTATGTATGCATGTACATATGTACCTACGTTTATTTTAAACAAAACGTAGACCAAAAAGAAAGCTTACAAAGCTGTGAAGATGAAGTTCACAACAACAACAACAACAACAACAACAACAATGAGAAAGTAATAGCAAAGTTAGAGAACAGAGCAGTGTGACTGACTGGTTTACTGACTGGCTAGCTGGCAAAGTGTGTGTGTGTGTGTCAACAGGGCAATAAAAATCCAGTTTTCTATTATTCTCAATTTCTATGTATGTATGTATGTCAAAAATAAAGCTCGACATCAAATCCGCTTTCTACAACTCGTCGTCGTCGTCATCATCATGATTACAGTCGCCTTTAGAAGAGAAAACCAGTTTTTGTGAACGCATCAGTAGCGAAGAAAATTGCACGAACGCAATAAACAACAAATACATAAATGACGATAAATAAAAAAAGAAATGAATAAAGCGACACATGTGAATTGAATGAAGTATTCAACAATTCACACAGGCGCAGATAACCCTGCAAACAAATAATATGAAAACAATATCAACGAAACTATCGAAAATGTCAGTTGCCACTAAATTATTATCGCACCGCATTACCCACAGCTAGTTGCTCAATACATATGTATGTGTATAATTCAATGCAATAGTTCGCTGGTGAACCATGTTCAATATGCCTTTTTTTCTTTCTTCTTCTTTCGTTTTTCTTTTCTTTTTTATGTAAAACATCTTTGGTTTGAGTAGTACCTTACTTACTGCATAGCGTCACGCTAACCTACAATAATAAAACATCCCAGCAGTAACTGGAAGTAGGAAAAAAGGCCTTTTTGCCTATGCAAAATCTCACGTCTTCCTTTCGAAAACTTCATTTTAATACTGATAGGAGGAATTTTTTCATTTTGAAATGGGCAAGATACTACTTTTATTGCGAAAAACATACAGTTGAATCATATGCCTGCCTGAATGTGGGCGTCGACTCGGTAGCCTAGTAGAAGTGTACTACGGTTGCTGTGCCAGCGGTCGAAGTTAAATCCCCACGGTAGACGGAGAAAAAATCAATTCTCCATCCACCTGTGGTTCAATCCCCAAGGGGGGCAAAAAAAATTATATTAAATTTCCAATTCATTAGCGGTTTCATCCCCACGGTGGGCGGGAAAAAAAGGCGCGCGCTTCACATCAGAAGCTCGTGAGGCCTAAACACAGTCATACACTTTTTTTTAATATTAATACATACTTTAATGATAGTTTTCAGGCGAGATTGTAATTCACAATAAAAGTAAAACGATTAAGTCTGAGTTAATTCACTTAAAACATAAAAGCTTAGCCGTATGAAAGGAAAACAGATGTTCTTTTTATAGTGAACAAGTAATTTCAGAAACTATTTTTGAAAATTGTTATTTTAAAATCTGTTCATGTAAACAACCACTGGTCACACAACGCTTCACAACCTTTTTATTATTACACGACAAAAAATATATCATCTAAGCAAGCCTTTGGTGAATGCTCCCTTCTATGTCGATTGGGTTAAGCTGATATGGCAATAAGCGTCGTGAAATGAAAGTGTGTAGAGTAATGCAAAAAAAAAAAATCTTTCCCTTTCTTCGACTTCTTCACATTGCGTTTTAGTTGTTGTTGTTGTTGTTTGTGTGGGGCTTTTAATTTCTTTATAAAAATGTGGCAAGACTTTTGTATACACATACGTAGATATGTACATACACATTTCGTTATTGAGCAATGCGCGTGTACGTGCATTTTACAGTTAATTATTGACGTTGTAATTATTAAAACCAAACAAAGTTATAAGGCGACTTAAAACTTATAAAATTTTAATATTTTATGTAGTCATTGCACAAATATGTAAATCAATTTCACTGCAAATTAGTAGCAAGAGAGAAACAAATAGAAAGAGAGCGATTCTAAGTAATAAAAGAGCGCAAATGCCAATGCAACTGCAACGCCGCTTGCGTGTGTTTGTGGGTTTTTATAGTTTTTTTTTTGTGTTGTTGCATTTGGTGTGTAATATTTGTTCATTGAGCCTGGGGGTAACGGTGGCTGAAGTGTATTTGCGCCAATAACCTAGTTTTCTTTGTGTTAGCACTTTGTGCAAGTTTTAGTTGTAGCCAACAGCACACATGCAAGCGAACATACAACAAGTTGACATGTAAAGGCATGCAACAACTGCGAGAGATAACAAATTGCACATAACTACGGAAAATTTTTATATTTTCTATTCTCTAATTACATACAAACGGCTATATGTAAATATGTTTAAAGTAGATGCTTACATTTCTCCTCACCTGTGGTGCTCCACTAGAAAGTAAGTCTACAGCACAGTTTGCGTGACACACATTGTGCTTATTTTCATTACTTTATGTATGTATGTATTTATGTATGTGTGTGTGGATGTATGAGTGTACATATATACATATATGCATGTATAGAAATTGTATATGTAGACCTATTTCCTTCAGCGTCCATTTGTAGTGTTTCTAAAGCTGCTTTTAGCTTGTTTCGTTGCTCAAGCCAATGTGGACAGGTATGATTAGCATTTCGTTACCAGTCCGTAGTAAACCGGTTTTCAGTCAATAAAAGATTTAGAAGACAACTAATAGAAAACGAATTCAAAACATCACCACTAAAAATACATATTTATTTATATATAAAATAGAATAAACCGCTTACGATCTTTGTGTACCCTTTAGTTAATCTTGCTTATAGTCACTATCTGTCACTGCCTCTTTTTTTTCAAATTTGTTACGTTGTCGTCAGTCACAATGTTTTTGTGTTTTAAGAGCGAAAAAAATCAGAAATCGAGTGAAAAATCACAAAAAAGGTGTCTTTCTTCAATCTATCAACTTTTACTGTTACATTTGACTTCCCTATCTTTCATCTCGCGCTTTCATTTATAATTAAAGCTACGCTTGCTTTTCTATGCCCTAAAACGCACACATATTCGAATACATACATTTTTTCTCATGTAAAACACCAAACTTGTTTTTTTCTTCTTTTATTAAAATTATTTACATTTGTTTTTTCTTCTTTTCATTCGCAAGCACCTTCCCTGTAAAAAGAAACCATAAGAAAAAATACAATGTAATAAAATAAAGTACCGAAGTGGAGGGAAATTACAAACATCGTGCAGCTTGCACACTTTCCAGAAAAAAGCAAATCAGAAAGAGAACTTATCATGAAAAAATAAAAAAATAAAAAAAAAAACAACAAAACTACAATGTGACGCCACAGCGGCGAAGCAAAAGAAAAAGAAAGAGATATAAATGTGTGTCAACGACAAAACTACAAACGACGTAATGAGAAAAACGAGATGGAAGCAATTGCTAAGCTACAAAAGCTATATTTTGTAGCGCTCACTCATACTTTCGGAATTCCCCGCGTGTACGTATGTGTCATTATGTGCTAAAACGAGATAGCTATTGAAAGTGGTTTTGTCGCAATGCTGCTGGCTACAGTTGGGGTTTTGGAACAAAGCGCGCGTTTTTCTAGTTTCGTTTTTGATTTTCGTTTTTCATTCGGTCGTCGTCGTTCGTTGTGCATGGTTGTGGTATCGGTGATCGTGGTTCTTTGATGTTCTGAAATGGTTTTGATTGTGGAATAAAAGTAATAAGAAAAAATAAATGGGGTCTCGCTGTTGCCAACGTAGCTGGAAAATATTAGTGTGTGTCAATGTGGTGGTAGTGGTTGATATCACATTTTAGACAACAAGGCACGTTTAATTGATATAGTAGTGAACTTTGCCTCTTGCTTATAACAACGGAACATTTTTAATGTGAATGGTGACCAAAAGAAAAAAATATGTACATCCGTGTATGTACATGATTAATACAAAAAAAAAAATTACGTAAATGTTTAAAAATACATATTTACGGAGCTTTTTTCCTCCTTTCGCCGCGTCTATGACACATTTTTGACATCGTCATAGAGTTTAGCATGCATATTACGCAATATGTTCAGCTCAGCGTAATGAAGATTTAAAAAAGCTTCCGGAGCAACGTCATCGATTTTAAAGGATAAATTTCTTTTCTTATGATCTTTGTGTAAAAGAGAAATATTACTAAGATTTTACAAAAACTACCTTATTTTTCCACGCGTTACAAGAGAAAAAATTAGTCGCTTTTTATTCATTGACTTCCTCGTCTCATATCATTATTCACATGAGCTTTTTAATTTTATTTTGTAGCCCCGTCATAAATTATGAAACACGCGCGCATATACCTCTCTTTCCTCCCTCGTAGAAGCAATCTATTTTATCACGAACAAGTTTGCTCACAGAATTCTGTACACCTCACCTTAGCGCTCACAAACACAGTCCAAATTCCAACGAAGCTACATACGATTCGTCAAGTTTTCGTTCTGTGTACTCTCGCTTCTTGAGTTCGTGTGTGTGACTCTCTCATTTGGCTTCTTCGTGCTTTTGCCGCGTGTTCGTTTTTTTTTTTTGCGTCCGCGTGTTCTTCGGTTTGTTTCACATACATTTAGTTTTCAATCGTCATTTGCAGCTGCACAGTGAACGGAGTTGGCCGTGTGTTCTGTTATCGTGTTTCTTGTTGCCAACTTTTTGTCTTGCGTCGCATGGGAAGAAATATTGGCACCTTTGAAAACGTACTCTTTCACGGTCATCTATTTAAAAATGTGTTGTATCTCATAGTGAATTATGTGCTTCCGCAAAGTTGTAAAAAAGAATTCTACGTGACGTACTGCAACCTATGTGGGAGCGAGACGGGGACTCACTGTGATTTTATATATAGTCAGTCTTTTTCTCTCTCCTATACAAATTGCGGGCGTATCAGCATTTCTTCCTGGTGGGTGCCTATATTGAAATTTAATATGTAATAAAAAATGAAAACGGAGAAATATTAGTCGTGAAAGTTCCACTAGCAAAGAGCAAAAAAAAAAAAAACATATCACGTGACATTTTTCTCTCGTGTTGCATTAAACGGAATTTCTCGGAGCAAATGGACTAACAAATATTTATCAATCTACTCTTTGTTCACTTCATTAGCGGCGTTCTTTACGAATTCCTACTACTACTTGACTAACGCACACTCCATCCCTCTATTTCGTCTAATATATTGCGCGTTCATTCTTCTAGATTTTCGCTCGCCATCTGCTTATCATATAAGTTCGTGAGTTGATTGCGTGTTTGGGAGTAGGGTGCAGTTTGACTGCATATGTATATACACACGTGAATGAATATATGAATTCACATGAATGTGAATGTATGAGTGCGCGTGTGTTGTTTGCGAGCGCTGCGATCCGTTACGTTGTTGCCAAGTCAAAATGGGAAAAAAAGATGAGAAAAACATTTGTGCGTAAAAATTTACAGGGTGCGCGCCTTTGTCGTTGTCGTCATAAACTAATATTGAAACACCATAGAAACTGTACACGAATTTATATGGTGCTTTCTTCAATGTGGTGATGATGATGATGTTTGCTAAAAGAAAGAGTATAGGAAGTTACTGATAAAATAAACTTTCGCTTGAATCTGCGTGTTTACATGTATTCGCTATTTGTATTTACAGTTAATTGGAGCGCGCAATTGAAATGGAAACTAATGAAAATAGAAACTAGTTTGGCGGGAACCTATCTTTAAGCGAAGAAAATTCACTTTGCAGCTGGCAATAGGGAAAAGCTGGCGTGCATTTCTGGAATGCCATTTGGCCATATGAAGGAACAAAAAAGTTGGAAATTCTGATTATACAGTTCTCAGTTTTACCGGAAACATTTCTGACAACTAGGATATTTACCCTTATATTCTAATTCTTTTTTCTTTCATTGTTCGCTAACTTAATTTTACCTCTATTATAACACAGCTTAAAAATACTACGCAGAACACCAAACAATGTTTTGTACACGACGCCAAACCGAGCCGTTTTTCCTGGAACGGTTTCTTTCGCCTAAAATGACTTTTTTTCTGTTTGTTTTCATCGCTTCTTTCTTATTTTACAAAGCATTATTTGACAGCTGAACAACGTTATATTTTTTCATTTTTAGTTTTTAAAGTTAATTTTAAAGAATAAATGTTTTTTTTTAAATGTAGTTGTGTTGTAAATGAATTGCAGAATAAAACTGCATTTGTACTTTTTCCTCTAAGTTATTCCTAACATCATTAATAAGCGGCAGAATTATACTTTTAGAGTTATTTTTCGTTTTGCAAACAAATTCTCGACAAAATGTATATATGTAGAATTAAATTATAAGCTAGTATATTATTGCTAGCAAAGTTGATGAGTTGTGTCCAACAGCCTATTCAATTCTGGAAGCAAAGTATTTAAAAGCAAAAACGTTGACTTCGGGTATGTCGAAGTTGTAGCAGTCATCGTGGTTCTGTGTTTAAGTGCATTATTGACTTGCTTTATGTTTAGAAAATTGTAACTGCATACTGCAGTTCAACACTGGAACAAATTAATTCATAAGGAGACAATACGGTAATCCTAGGGAATTCAGTCGGTCCGTATTTCAGTTCTATACAATAGAAATAAAACCTGATGGGCATAGAAACAGGTATACATATGTATAACTGTATATATATATATATATATATATATATGTAACAAATTGATTCGGCAAATTTCGCACAGAGAATTTTGACCACATATATATGCCACACGGTCGCCCACAATCAAAGGTCGATGACGACGAACTAAAGGTGACTGTTGTTGTTGCAGGAATTCATTCATTGACCCCCGTTCGCCAGAACGAATCATTTAAGAGTCCGAAGACAGTTCAAGAAAACACGAAGCTTAATATTACAAAAAGAAGTTTGAATTCTCTTAAATTTACAAAACGATTTATTCTGCGTTGTGACTCTAAAGTGTCAGTGCGGTACACGGAATAGATCGTGTTATGCTGGAAGAGTAGCTTAACTTGATTCGCTTGTTACTCTAGAACACCTACGATCCAGTAATTATGATCTTCACAGTTAAAGGTCTATGGTAACGTAAGAAGTTCTGAGGAAATCCGCTCGTTATATCCTCAATATGTAAGTAAGAACTTCAAGTGATGGGTTATCGTATGATTTGAATTTTTAGGGATCTGAAACGATGGACTTGTGTGGCGCCTATAATTTTTAGTGAAAACAACTGCCACTAAGTCAGCCACTGCCTAGCTAGATCCAATTTTATCTTATAGTATATCCATTTCTATCACACTTATATAAGTACCGATGCGTGCTATCTTCAGAAATTCAAATATTTAGACTGTGTCATAACGAAGCGAGCTTTAAAATCCATGTTTTTAAAACTGCTCTGGTTTGTATTCACTTTCGAATCGTTTTTGAAAAATGTGTTCTACTTCGGGATTCACTTACAGGTCCCAAAAAATCAAGAGCTATGGAAAGGCCCCCGAACGGGTTTATAGCCCTGCACAGAGCACCTATGATCATTCTTAGGTTCAAACAAATATCTGTGCATTTCTCACTTTTTTGTTGTTTTTGTTTGCTTTGTAATGCTAATATTTTTCTCGGCGCAGACATTTAGACAAATTTGCCAGACGAACAAATGACGTCAACAAAAAAAAGCAATAATAAAAATATTAAAATTACAATAAATAAATAAGAGATTACGAATCAACTCAATTTTTAATGCAAAATTGCAAATTTGTCATTCGAAGTTCGAACCGAACAGCGAAAAACCGAGCAGTTAAAACAACAAAACCTTTGAATTTCGCATTTGTTGGCTTTACTTTTTTGTATTTTTTTACATTTGCTTCTTGCTTTGTGTTTTGACTAACCTTGAAATTAAAATGTACATAAAATTATGAAGTGCCGATTTTTTCCATTTTGTTGAGAATTATGCTAATAAGTCGCGAATCTCTATTTGAAGACGACGAATACCAATGCATACTCATTGCTGACGCGATGATGATCTTGGTGGATGATGGTGATGCAATCGGTTGTCTGTAATTACATATGTATTTGAGGAATGTCAGAGTTTCATTATACGGAGCACTCAACCGGAACATTTGACTTTGAGTTGGCGTTATTTTTCCATGTCATTCGTTGTGAAAACACACATGAGCGGAGATGAGTAGACGTGTGGATAACATCTGTGAAAATTCCACTGCCTCATAAGAGAAACCCCAATTAAAAACGCATTGCAACAGATGCAAATGTTTGTCTATTGGAATTTGTACCTGTGCAATAGCACTGAGCCGCAATGTAGTGAAACTGGTCGAAGTTCAACCTCCAGTCGGACAATTTTAATGGCAAATGTATAGGGCATTATTTTCAGTAATAAGAGGCAAAGAATCGTGTTGGTCGAAGAAATAAGTAATCCCAAACTAGAAGAAAGTGTCTTCCCTGCTATTGAACATGCTGGGCAGCCACTAAAACTTCATTTGTTCCAGAAATGCTACCAACAATTTTGAAACGACCATTGATAGAGCGTACATAAATATAGTAATGCGTTGGAAAACTTTCAGGTATATCATAGAGTATATACATATAAATTTACTTTTTGTTCAGTCGAACGAGGTGACTTGCCAGCCTCGGTACCTTAGCGTAAGCGCACTAACTCGGTCGCCCAGAGGTCATGGTTCAAACCACACTTGAGGCATGGTTTACGCACTTTAAACGTCAACACACATGGCCTAGGATTGGCCTAAATGGGATGTACAATCTACAATGTAATCAGTTTTTGAGCTTGAACTGCTTATAGCCTGGAACTTGTCGGATCACTCCTTCATTTGTGAACTGTGATAAAGTCAGCTGCTAGTAGTACTAGACCGGTGCAAGACACTTTGTTTCTAAGATCATCCACACCCAAGGTCCTCATTAAGTGTATATTTATGGCAGCAACAAAAAAAGATTAGAATGTTAAAATACTTCAGTAATTTATTTTCAATCCAATCAAATCAACAATTTTATAAATGATGAACATTCCAAGGATGAAGGAGGAAATCGTTAGGCTGAAGGCGTAAACTCGTATAAAGCCTTAAGCTATAAACTGCTGGGTAATAGCACAAACCTGGCGATTCAAGCCACGGACGCAATATCCGGATTGTAGTAATTTAACTGTGATAGCCAAATTTTGTATTTCGAAATTCGCTGAATGTCAGTGGACAATAGAAAAAATCAGTTTTTCAAGAGGGGATGATAGCGTAGCACGCTGCCTTTTGGCTATAGGAGCTCTCATTGCGCTGAATGCTTCCACATTAGAGAATCGTATTGAATTATTTTTTCTAATGACTCTAAGATATATTGGCATCGTGTGAAAATATTGTATATATTTTTTATTCTTAAGGTCTCGGAACTGCAGTCTTCGAATAGAGAGGGGGTTGCTATGGGTTTGCGCCGATTAAGTATGGTTCAAAGAGAAGGCAAGCATTAAACTTCGCTTAGTTTATATTTATTAAACAAATTGGTTACATAAGCGCAACTTCATTTTGAATTCGTTTGACTACGTTTACTACGCCCTTGAGCTCAATTTATGGTTCACAATATTGCATGACTCGCATGCATTTGCCAGAAACTCCAAAGCAAAGCAACATTTTAACATTCGTCACATTGAAATGTTAAATTTATAAAGACTCTCATGTGAAGTATGAAAAACCGTCATTATTCAACTTAGAATCGGTGCTGGGGCAGTAAGCGGCGCGCTCTAGCGCGTCTGCTGTTTATCACATGCGGTTAACCTTGAGCTTAGCAACTTTAGTTAGATTGACATCAAGATACATTCCGAGACTTGTGCTGAGAAGCTCATTAACGAGTCATATTGTTAGGCAGCACGGAGGTCTCTGCTTCTCTCAGACACTCAACACATTGTTACTTACTTGTATATACGAGCATGTATCTGATGCTGTTACAAAAGTTCTACGCTAATGAACAGCGCAATTTTGTGGTGATCTTCAGAAGCGGACCCCAACAGATACACAACGTACGCTGAAAAGCAATTATGTAATGTCAGTTTAGAATTTTTACAGCTGCGCCGTTTTGCAATCGATTCTATAGAAGTCGCGTTCGCAAGCGCGACGCAATAATGTGGGACAACCAACGAATTAAGCGATGAAACGAGCTTAAAATAATTTGAATGAGCTACGACACTAATGCGAAACGCACCATTTTCGGCCTAATGGTTAAGCGAACTCAAAAATGTTATATTGAATTTTTCCTCTTTGTTTTCAGAAAAAATGGTTTCTTTTTCAACAACATAAATAATAAAAATTAATACTAAAAAAAAGACCCCAAGAGCGAGCCACTTTTCATCTTTGCCATTCAATGTTGCGCGGTTCAACTCAGCGCATCTGGGGCTCAGCTAAGCTCTGTAATTATAATCCTTTTCAGTGCGTCGCCAAGCTCATATCTTTCGTGGCTGTCGCGCACGAAGCTCAACTGGCTCGGGTAGGTAGTTAGAAACAAATACGCGCATTTGGCATTTAACAAGAAGTTGGCCTTGGAGCGACGAGTTTTGTTAGCACGTTCGTTTGGGCATGAAGCGAAATGTTTCAACGTCGAGTCTCAGTTCTCGCGCTCATAGAATTTCGAACTTCGATTCGAGCTGAATACAAAGTTCGGTTTTTTGGAGGTTTACAAAACCGATTTTGCATTACTGCTCTGTATGATTTACTCAGCATTGTCTATCTAATATTGTCGTATTCAAAAGGTTTGTTTCAAGTAGATCTTATTGGCTATCATTAATTGGAAAATTAGAAAAAGTTCAGCTCAACTCGCCAAAGCTTTTTCACATTAAAGTCAAATAATGGCGGACATTTAATTGATTCGGAGAAGTGTACTGAATTTTTATTTTTATTTTTTATTTTTATTTATTTTTTTTGTAACGTGATTCACTGTTATTCATTAGCGTTTCCGATTCGCTCTAATCTTGTGTAATGCTCAGTTTCACAAAACTGATGCATTTCTATTTTGAGCTAAAAGTGACTTATAAGTAAAGGGAAACGAAAGAAAAAAAAACACCAACAATAAAAGGTATTAACTTCTGCTATATCTCAGTTTTAATTATATGCACGGTCTGAGAACCTGTAATTGAGCTGTGGGTTTGTGTGAGCTATACGAATTGATGTATTCATGTCGATGGTACTAAGATGAGCTCTGGTGAAATTCAATCAGGTCTGATCCAACGAATCTAATCGTATATATATAAATGAATCACTATTTCCTTTGGTCACGCCATAGCTTGATAACGGTTGGACCAATTCGGGCTAAATTTTTGGTACATATATGGATGTTATCATTAAGAGAGTTGTTAGCCTCCACTTTAATTTATCTATTAATATATAAAAATAGGTCGAGACATTTTCTTTACCATCATTTTACGCCTTAAACCATATAACCGATTTAGATATAAAATGGACCATTCGACAGGTTTTCCTTTGCAGATGTGCACAACATATTTTTTGCTTGGGAACAATAGAAATGAAACGTCATTACATTCCTCTTATGACTGGGCCATATTAGCAATTGTGCGTTCTAAAAAGATATTGTGCGATTTAAATTAATGGTACTCAACCGTATCCTATTTGGCCATAGTATTTTGCTGTGGGAGAACACTAGCTGCGTTAAATACGCTTAATATTAAGACCAACTGAATTCTCAGAGACGAAAACAAAGCAACTTAAGACACACCATATAAAAGACACTCCACCATAAGAGAAGTAGTAAAATTTGTATGTATATACTTTTATATATACAAACAGTAACCACAGAACACGAAGGGGGCGAGCGAATGAACATGAACGAAATAAACAAATATTATTAATTCTGTACACTAGTGCTTCATCGAGCATAAATGCTTGATAGCCCTGCATTTCTATAACAAATAAGCTCAATTTAATGTATATTTGATTTTATTTATCTGTGATCGATTTGAAATGTGATAGACAGTCTGGTACTCAAATTGCGTTTATGGATGAAATCATGACGACTTGCATTGTTATTCACAATTGTTAAGTACTTTTTCAATGTTGCTATCAGCAAAACAAGTTATTGTGCAATCAAGCGATACTAAACTAAGGGGTTGTCATCGCTGAATGCTGATCAGTATTTTCAGTGAACTGGAATTAAGTTGAGCCAGCGCAAAAATCTCCGACGGTTGGTGTGCAAATGCGTTCCTCCAGTGGGATTTGAATCACGTCCTATGCGGTCAGCAGGGACACTTGAAATGGACAATTTTTTTGGAAATTTTCATTTTCTTTAGACACGCAAATTGGGCTGGAATGATACTCGAATCAGCGTACAAGATTTTTTAATATTAGTCGAATTGAAATATTCTTATAGAACACGAACGCGACACACTGCCGCAGGACGCTGTGTTTTTGCGATAATAATGAACTGTTGCTTACGAGTACTATGCCCACATGTAAAAACAGTCCACATACTTAATAATGAGACACTAATGACGCCCCTTGAGCATCAAATCTGTCACTCAACACACTTTTTTTCCAAAGCTGATGCGGAGGTTGCCTTTGAAAATAATTTGCCTAATGATGATGTCATTTAAAGCATTCAGGGGCTACTTTGACACCGCTACCCTGGTCGCCAGTTGCGCTTAGCTGTAAGAGTTTTTCTTCAACTGCTACATTAAATTTAATACTTCTCGCATGTGTGTTTTTTCACTATCAATAAAATGTTGCTAATTTAAATTACTTTCCTCATGCAAGAATAGGGAGGCATTGTTATACAGGTTCTCTCGTACTTTGCCTAATGCCATACACGTCTTGCATGGCACTAACAGAGTTTCGATGGATCTAATAGGCATTAAGACTGGCATGTCATCGCCTTATTGCCAGACTATCTGTGCACTAAGAGTTTTTACATGTTTTTGTAACAGTCAAGATGGGCATGTATGCGTATGAGTGTAGCGTATACGTGACGCCGCACAAGCCTTTGCGAACATCTTTTTCAGCTTGCTACGTGCTGATAATAACCCATTTACAGTGCTTTTGTTGAAACGTGCTAGATACTTTTTCAAACAGCTGCACATTGTAACAACTCCATGTTATGTAAAAACTCATTCGGACTTTGCGAAACGTGGCTCCGTAATGAGTGCACTTTTTGGAGAAGCGAAAACTATAAAGTTCTTTATAATAGAAATGGAAGTAGCAACTTTAAAAGCAACTGGGTATTTTTATTTTTTTATTCTGTTGGAAGCCTAAAACTCAGTGGTACATGAAACGCCCCTTTTTTGAGCTGTTAAGCCTGATAAACGACAGATTTCATACCCGTTCAAGGGGCAGCATTAAAGCATTTCTTGTAAAGTGGAATTCGCACAATACTAGAAACAACTGAAAATATAATAATAGTTATTTACCTAGGCTATACTGCTATGTCATCACACAAAAAAGATCAACGTTAGATTTCCAAGCGCAGGAAAAAGCTTCTTCGTGTCACAATTCTAGTTGAAAAACTGCCACCACGCATCCAAAAATATTAAAAGAAAATAAATAAAAAAATATTTACAATAAATGTTTTGCTATTAGATCCTCATACTTCATTCATTCAACGCCACTAGAATTTTGGAATTGAGGCTTACAATTATGACACAATGCGACCGCAAAACCACAGCGCACCACAGCTGGTAGCCCGGCAATTGGTTTGATTAAGGGATTGTCTGTAAACCAATTCGGCCACAGATAGAAATTTCAATTAGCGTTTGCAATTATAGGCGGAAAATTCAAAATTGGTTTGCGCTGTCATTTGAGCAAAATTCCGATAATTGTTATTAATCAGAGCAAATGAACTTACGAAACTGTGACAGTTGACAGCTTCATTAAATAAACTGTTGTTGCTTGCACTGCACTGGCCTCAGTCTAATGTACTCGTATCTACACTTATGTATGTACATATATATGTGCATATGGGATTACATGGGTGTGCGTTCGGTGATGTTCAGCCAGTGCTGAGTTAACTGGAAATGTCAAAAAGAGCACCGCAAATTGAAACAACAAAGGCAGCTCAACCGACGCGAGGTACAAAAACCGCAACTATGTCAAGCGTTCGTCACAAGTGTCGGCTGTTTGAGTGTCATTTAGCACGATATTTTTAATTATAATTAACGTTCTATTGAAAATGAAATAGACACAGGCACAGCTACAATTATTATTAGCTAACCGACTCACGACCACATTTGTAGCGCTTAAATTATGTTTTTCGATCTGCTACTTGACTTAACCGAGCAGATACGAGTATGAATTTGGTACGAATTTAAAAGAATCTAAAAAATTATCAAGGGGAATTGTGAACAACAATATATTCATTTTAAATATCCATGCGAACAATTGCTATATGCATGATATTTAAGTATTAAGCTGCATCAATTCTTTTACGCATTATCTGAGTAATGACACTCAAGATCTTAGCTATAAAAAAAAATATTAATTAAGGCTTGTGTGGTGCCTTTCGCATTCGGAGACATGATTTTTTGTACCCCTTTTTACCTGACCTAACGTCTATATAGTTCAATGAAAATTATATGGTTGGAAAGATTTTATTGTCTAAATGTGCGTTATGTTATTTCATGCCAATATACTGATGTTACCGCGGTGGAGAACAGGTGAGTAAATTTAACATTAATAATAACAACAACAAGTTATGAAATACTGCTTGCTCTACTGCGATTTGTAATTGAAACCTGCGAATGTAATCGCGTTCTTGGGAAAGTGCAACTAAAGATAAAGGCAGATTCTGATTTAAACGCAGATTAGATTCAAACTCTGATGTGAAGACGGCAAGAACCAAATTCCAATTAACCAAATCTATTATATAAGACATTTGCACAGAGCCTCTCTCACAAAACTATTCGTTGCCAAGTATTATTATTACAATTAACACTGATCTTGACACCTTTAGAGAATTTTTTGAACTGAAACTTCTTAGCAGACTAATTGAGAGTGAAATTTCAAGTTCGCGTGCGTTGCACGAGACAGAAGAAAGGTATTCAAATAAACAGAGAGGAAAAGCTATGTGCCTTGCAAGAGGTATTAGTTATTGGGAGCGTTCAGCAGAAGTCATCAGTCATCATTTTCTGACCTAATAATCGATTACTGATTTGTGTCTGCTGACCCAGCGATGCTGGATTTGTAAAATTACGGCGTTTAGCTCCATCGCAAATAGACTTTTTCATTTCCGCGTTTAATATTTTACCAACAATTAAAGTATTCTCCATTTCACTCATCTGTTAAATGCATATTAAGAACATAAATACATATAAACAAAAATTAAATAAATAAATATCATTACATTTCGCTTTGAAGCAACTAATAACAACACTGAAATTATTTTCGGACGGAAATACGGAGACGACGTAACCATTCAAAAAGAAGCCAAGTACTTAGGATTATATATTGACAGTAAACTAAACTGTAAACATCATATACAAAAAAAGCGTGACCAAATCAAAATGAAAGTAAGACAACTGCACTGGCTGCTCAAACTAAATACAAACATTTCACTTGAAAACAAGCTCCTAATCTATAAGACAATTATTAAACCAATTTGGACATATGGAGCCGAAATATGGGGAGTTGCCAAAAAATCAAATAAAAGCTAATCCAGAGGCAACAATCAAAAATTATTCGTACCTTCACAAAAGCCCAATGGTATATCACCAACACGGACCTTCATCGAGACCTAAGAATTGCGCCAGTAGATGAGGAAATAATCAATTTAAGCAGAAAATACCAAACCAAACTTTCCCAGCATTCGAACGATGGTGTGAATACATTACCATTAGATGAACTAACTCGGCAACGTAGGCTAAAAAGGGTGAGACCAGTGGACCTCACATAACACATTACTTCATTACATTACTTATTCATTGTTAATTGGTGTTATCTTTAATTGTTTATTTATTGTAAAATACATGTATTGTTCAATTCCAGTCACAACACGACTTTACAAACTGATTGTAAAATTAAAATTCACTCACTTGTCCTAAATATTAATCTGTACAATAGTTGATTTATTTTTCTACAATAGACAATGTACTCTTCTTTTGGGAAAATAAAAAAAAAATTTTTTTTCGTTAAAATTTGTGTCTTTATTACTTTGCTTACAAATGAAAAACATCTGATTGAAATGAAACAAAGAATTGTTGTGATGAATTTTTAATCATCGCAATTACTAAATTTTCAACGAAATTGTGAATTTGGCAATCCAATGAGCAAAAAGCATCAACAAAGGCCATCAAACACTTCTGCTGAACGCGCCCATTGGTACGGCCTACGTTACCTATACGTACGAATCACATGCGGTAAGTCAATTCGGATAATGCATGCGCAGGAACATTGGAATCACGAACATCTATATATATAAAAATTGTTCCCTCAAACTTATTTGGCTAATTTTGTTGTTGTTGTGTTCCTTATTTTAATAGCAAGGTTTGTATGCAAAAACAATTTGAGCAAACGCTTCGGAAGAGGTTTTTTTAGTGTGCATTTTTGTACAAGACATTAATTTCGCAAGAAGAAGCATAGCACAAAAACGCTTTGCCTGGTTTTACGTTTCTGTGCTAATTTTCTTCTTCATTTCTTTAGTTGTTTGTAAAAGTAGTTTGAGCGGATATTTGCTAAGACAGTGAGTGCGCTCAGTTATGAATACAGCCCTAGCGAAGTCGGGGCGGCCTGCTAGTATGTTATAATGGGTATTCGACTGTTTTGTATTATGGCATTTGATGTTCAATTTCGAACGTTGGGCGAACACTAGTATATCTTGGAATGGGCTACTGAGCTGCCTCGTCTTATCGAATTAATAATAAAATCGTTAAATAAGGAATCAGATAAAGTCGTGGTAATCGAAATTACTCATGCATCTGGTTTTGCTGTTATTGATTTTTCTATTGATCCGGTAGTGCCTCTGACGATTGCCAGGATTATCACGTTGTTTACTCTAAAGAAAATGCAAGGCTAACGGTTGTTTTCCTGTCTCATACAGCCACTAACTTGAGGGGGTTCTAAAAGTAGTACTCTGCATTAGAATCCAATATGTTGCGAATGAATCATGCTGAATAGTTTTAGTGAACTTTATTATTTCCAAAGGTTTTTTAAGTCTGGATTGGTATTGCGCGCACTTCAAGCATATCAGTTGCCTTAGCATCCTGTTCAGAGGACTTGTCACACTTTATACTAGGTGGAGTTTGTAATGATGAATTTTTAGACACAAGAAATTTCATGATTACTAGAGATAAACAGTCCAAATCTATATTTCTTAAAAAGTTATATAAGATAAAATTAATACCGAGGAAATGACTGACGTCAACTATAAGAGGAATATGTACATTACAGGACAACCAGATATCCATTAAAATAATTAATTTTGTCTGTCTTGTTGTCTGTCTGGACATAATTAAAACGCATAAAAGACAAACCATGGAGTCCAACAAAAGTAAGCAAAGTAAATATTGGCGAGGAAAGCAGAAATTGCGCAGATTTCGACGGATTTTGTGAAGTTGACAAGCTGTCAATCAGCTAGACCATAAATGCGTCCGTCTGTCGGGCTAACTGGTTGACTGTTTGGCCGGCTGAACGACACTGCCACTGACTGACATTTGACCGTTCAGTCAATCAACGCCTTCGATAAATGGGCGCTGCTGGTACTCGATGGCGTGCCACGAGCGCTTCAAATTTCAAATATGGTTGCAGGAAGCGTGTGAACTGCCATTTGGCTAATGGCCAACAACGAGAACAATAATGACAGCAACAATAAGCACAGTAGTTCGTGAGCTGGACGTCAGTCAGTTAGGCAAGTTGGCGGAAAAACGCAGATAAAAACGAGAAAATCAACCTGTTCGTGTTCCAATTTAACTCGAGCCAACTCGACTTGACTCGACTCGACTCCACTATACTCCACTATACTCCACGCTAGTCGTGACTCAATGTGTGCAGACGACTGTATATATATATATATCTATATATATGTGTATGTGTATGTGTATGTGTGTTACTGTTGATGTGTAATCGTAGCGGAAAACTCGTTTCGGTTTTTCTCGCACTTCGGCGCACCACTTGGGCCGACAACGACGAAAGTAGGGCACAAGTACATTTCACAAAATCTGAGCTGCCACCGCCACCATCCACATCGCCGAACAAGTCGCTGCTTGAGCCAGTAAACACAGCCACGAGCTACGAATTGCGCACAAAGTTGTTTGATAACCAGTATTTATTGTTGCATGCCGCTGCTGCCACTGCTGCTGGCCTCTTTTTCCGTGCCGCCACCGACGTATTCTGTTGGCACTCCTTTTTTTGTTCGGCCCAACTTTTCATGCGAATGTTTGTTCTCGTTTCTTACATCGTGTGTGCTTGAGTGTGGCTTCGTCGAAAGAACTGGTTTCCTCTCGTGCTGTAGCAAATTTGTTGCCATTCGTGTTTATTCTGGTGCTCGCTTGACACACAACACGTTGCAAGTGGAACGTGCAACTCAAAGCAGACGGCGGCGGCACCTACAATCAATTGCTCGCAATTGACAAAACACTCGATTTTCGCCGAGTTTAAAATCCCGTGTGCATTTGCCTTAGCAAATGCTGGGGGCTCACGAGCTCAAAAAAGAAAAAAGAAAAAAAAATAAAACACACGAGCATAATCCTGTTAGAGGCACGTTTTAGTCGAACACCCTGTACGGGGTGGTTGCTGGGGTGTCCTTGTTGGTGGGTGCGTCCATGTAACGCCACCTAACCAGAAACAGAAATGACAGCAGGGTGTGTCATCACGACTATGGCGTCTGACACGCCATGAACTGACGCCAACACACCACGATGAACTAATACCGTACAAGGAGACCTATGACGACACACAGACACACACACACACACACTTGTGCCTACTGAGTTCTTGCGTATATTCTTCACTTTTGGGGTTGTTTATTCTTTCGGTTCATGTGGTTGGGGGTCTTCCTATGTGGCGGCGTGTTCTCTCTGCGTGTGTGCTCCTTCATTATTATTGAAAGAGCTAAATTTTTCTCTGATTCGGGGGGATACATAGAGCTTTCATAGCACAGAAGGAGTGGAACGCAAATACGAAAATACATATAATATATATGTACTGGAAAAATAGAAAAAAGGAAATAAAAAAACAAGAAAAACGAAAAAACAGTAAACCATATCCGAAATATTTGGGTTTAATATAAAAGCACATTTCCATGTAACCAAAGATGATTCAGCATACCACGAGGGTGGGCTTCTTACCCGTTGATGACATCCGCAGCGCTTAATACGCATATAGATACACAATTTCTTTTGGCGCGCTTATTGTTCAATACGCAGGAATTAAATGACTTGGCAAATTTTTAATGTGGAGTTATTGTTAAGTAACAAATAGGAATGTATAACATTGTCCTCTAAAAATTAGACAAATTGGTTTAAAAAACATTTGTATCTATCTATATGTTATATATATCTATATATATAAAATTGAAGTATTGCGTGTTTGTTTGTTTGCATGTTTGTCCGTTATGGACGCCGAAACCGCTGTACCGATCTTGATGAAATTTTCAGGGAATCTCTATAATAGCTTTTAGATGGTTACTGTGCATTTTGGTGCAAAAAAATGTCGAATTCGTTAAATATTAAGACCAACTGAATTTTCAGATGAATTTCAAACTGTGCAGATACAAATAAAACACAAAAACAAAGCAGCATCTGAGAATTGAGTTTGCCGGCAGTGCTGCTCAAACTGTACAAAGTCAAATTGTTCAAATATTTGAATGAAAACAAATCAAAAAAGTAAAGAATACAAAATGCCAAAAAAAGTCAAACACTGAAAGATCAAGGAGAAAATCACAGCAGTAGAGAGAGCTCAGAGCTGCTGAAACATCAGAAGAGCGTGTCGCACGCCAAGGCAGCAACGCTCCGGGTCCTTGCTAGTTTAATATATATTCTTAATTTATTCTTCCAAATCAATTTCGCCGTCTTTAAAGCAATCCCCCCCTTGATACAATGCACTTTTGTCAATGGTTTTCCAAACTCCCGAAACAGTCTGAAAAGCAATGCTTTTTAAAAAGACCCTTAATGCTTTCGTCGATACGGCTTCTATTGAACCGACCGAATCGAAACGGTGTCTACTTCATAGATGTCAAAGACAGTGCTGTTAATCTATAAAAAATGGTGTATGACATAGCATCGAATTCTAACGTTTCGAATGTCAGACTAGTTTAGGCGAAGGCATTGCTTATGATTACTGGTGCTCCGTGCTTCATGAGGACGGCGGACCTTGAGAATGACTTAAAAATCCCCAAAATTAGCGATGTAATTAATCGCCAGGCCAAAAAGTATATGAAGGATGTATGAAAAATCAGCCAAATAAAGTAGCTAGGCGCCTTATAAAGCGGAACGGTGGGAGGTACAATGGCGCGACGTCTGTGAAGATCGCATCCTGTCGATCTCTCTACCAGGTCCATTTAATCCTATACCTAAGTTGTATCTTCCCACTTACTAATACAAGTTGTATTGTTAATTATTGTAAAATTTACGTTGTTTTTAGGGCTCCTACGGTTTAGTGAAAACGGAACCATTTTGGAATCACTCGTGTGTCTGTCTGTTCTATTTTAACAACCAATTTGCTACGAATCTACTGGACCGATTAAGTTGTGTTATATGTCAAATTAAAAGGTTTCTTGCAAGTGTCTCAAATATATTTTTTTAGAATTTTAGAATTAATAATATAAGAAAATAGATGCATTTTTTTTATATTGAGCTATTATTAATTAATTTAAAAACAGACTTGGATTAGTATTTATTAAGGATTATTTAAAATTGCAAAAACATCCTATATTGCGTATTTAATACTTTTAAAGGTGCCTTTTTAAAAGTGGTCTCAGGGTTCAGTCACATTCTGGTATGACTGGTATATGGTAGTCAATTTATTCTTATAAATATTTTTTAAACTTTTTATATTCTATGTAAAAAGTTTTCTATTTTAATTCTATAAATTAGTGACGACCATTTCATTTATTGATTTTATTGATTTATTTCATTACATTAAACTATGCTTGCTGTAGAGTTTGGGGACAATAAATAAGAGCAGTGCCAACCTCAGAAGAGTTTGAGAAGCCTCGAAAACCGAGTAGCAGTCGTACCTTTTCAGATTCTGTTGACTGATTATTGAACAAACAGTAGGAACTCAAAAAAGGCGACATTAAAAAAAAAATTAAAAACATTTTTTAAAGACTTAGGAACCCATTATTTCATCATCTACACTAACCCAACAGAACTTTTTAAGAACTTTTGAAACGAATAGAAAATTTTAAGCACTTGAGTTTAATTAGTGCCTCAGGGTTCCATTGGAATGCGTGGTAGCAAAACATTCTATCCTCTTGGTAAAAAAAATTATTAAAATCGATTCGGTATGAAAAAATGAATCTGACCAACAGCGCTACCTAACGTGCTCAGAACTACTCTATCTTTCAAACTGGAACCGACAATTTACTTTGCCAAAACTGCACTAAAATCGGTTGCGTAATCTCGGAGATTAGCGTGAACAAACATAGTAACACGTGATTTTTATATACGATTACAATATTAAGATTGTCATCACCGTTGACATTATGACACTGTTATCTTTTATGTTCGATTGTATCAAATGTAATTGCTGTGTTCATAATTGAGTTTAAAGGCTTACAGTAGGCCTGCCATGCCTCCCTCCATTAAGAGAGGAATTCCGTTATTAAAATTTAATTTAACCACACAATTGCCTGGTTCTCATACCAAAGCTATGATTAGGAAATGACAATGGAAGACATGTCATTCGACTAATTATGCTTGGTTGATTAGCAGCGTCACTGTGAACGTATTTGTATGACTTCAATAAATTCTCTCTCAGACCTAGGAAAGAGGCTCGTTCAAAGACATTGCGAAAGTAATAAACTGGCACCAGTCACGCTCAACGGGATATCAACTGAATAGAAATTGTTTGACGTCAAAGTAGGATTACGCATACGCCATGCTCCGTATAGGGCGTATTTAATTAACTAAGGCAGAGTCATTAATTATATAGCATTTGCCCATTTCGCACTTTGTAGTTTCAAGAAAATTAAATGGACAGCGTATCCTCCATTTGCCTTACTCGAAGCTTCGGTTTAATGACTTCATAAAATCGAAGCAAAAGAAAGTCGCATAAAAGAAGTTTATTCACTTACGCTGCCAACTCAAAACCAAAAGAAACTGTTTAATTCAATTCAAAAATTACTCACTGACAAAAAAACAAAAAGAATGTAAATGTAAAAAATCAGTAATGTAAACCGCCACCCAGTCATGGATGATGACATTTGAATAACATAGTAACCCAGATACGCGCTCTTCTGCTCGCATTTGAAATGCAAATTCGAGTGGTGGAGACTACAGGCAGTAGGGCGCACGTTGTCACTGGGAATTTTAATTTAACTCATGCTTTTAGCCGTACATTTCTTTTGTACGCAATTACAAAATCAGAGGTTCCGAGAAGCCCTAAGAATGAACACATTTTAACATAAATGAATTTTGGCAACGCATGAACTTTGTATCACATAGGAAGCTGATTTCAGCATTCCTTCGTATTCTGTAATCATAAAACCAAGAGCACAGTACGAGTATATGTATTATATAATACAACTCAACTACTTGGGCAATGTGCTAGATCTTGGAATTTCTCTTATAATGTTTTGGTACTATCCACCTTCGATTTTTGCTTATATCTATGACTGGCGCTGTCACACTAGGACAGGAGGACAACAGTAATAATATATTGGACAGTTGAATTTAAATGTGGCCGCACAAGATTTTCTGAGAGTGAACGTTCCGGCTTCTGAATGGGAACACCACATCACAAATGATTAATACAATCCGTGCTCAGATAGTGCACGCTCAAAGGCTACAGATGCTTAAAGTAATGTAACTGAAACTAGCTGCTTCTCATGTAAACGAGTGCGCAATATTTTGTACGGCAATTTCGTAGTCTGTTTCAAGGTCTCAAGGTTTAACCGCTACAAATAGGTTTTGTAATGGTGTAGAAAACCGAAGAAAGCATGGTATGATTTGTAGGTAAACAAGATTAGATTCGCCATATTTTTATGTGTTTATTAGGTGCCAATCAGGGCTCATAATGCCCTACAATGTGCTATGTCAAATCATCGCCAAGTTTGTAGTAGGAAAAAATAGCTATAAACACAATAAGAAAAGGCAAAGGAGGTATAGGTGGTGGTAGTAGCCGACCAGTCGCCAAGCCGTTTTCTTTTTCGTGGAAGAACGCTTAAGTGGAGCTTTTTGAGCCGCCGATTTGGTGTAGCTGTAGCTAAGAGTCTTGCCAAGCGATTTCTGGTCAGAGTTGTGTTCCTGACAAACCAAGGACAGCCCATGCATGACTAAGCGCAATGCCTTATTTTGCATAATTTGCATCCCCCTGTGTTGGGACTTGGTAGATATTACCCAGATTGGTATACACTTATTGCTGAGAGAAAGTTTGCTCTTCTTACTCTGGAGACAGTATAGCCTGGTAATTTTGGTTCGGCAACTATGAACCACTGACGACATGTGAAGTCTGAACGTGAATACACAAGGTGGAATTTATATACGAGTAGATTACCTTAAAATAGGCAAAACTATGATATGTTAGATGTAGGCAACGGTGCTCAACTGTTAGAGCGATTTGCAGCTATAAGAAATCCTTAATCTATTAGAGAAAAAATGGACAGTCAGGTGCGAGTTGACCTCGCATGGAGAGGGTTTCGTACGTTGAATATGATACCACTTTTTTTAAACACCACTCTCTTGGGCAGGTCTTTGCAAATATACCCTAGCATGAATTGTTCGAATTGACAAAGCATGTAGCGCGTAAATGTAGGTAATGTACGTCAAACATATCTACTCATTCTTTTTCCCTTAAGCAAGTACCTGATGCAACGCTCACTCATTCAAACGTTTATTCGCTTAATTTTTTTGAGTGACTTCATTGATTATTCTGTGTGACGACTGAAAATGTAGTATGCTTTGCCACGTTATATTCAGACCATAGACTTCTTGTAGGTTCTCCCGAAATCTGTAAGTAAACAACTATGTGCTCTATCTTTTTCAACATTTTGGGTTCAGTTGTTTCGGTGATCAGATGGGAGGAGTTGTCATTTTATTTTATTTTATTTATATTATTTTTTTTTAATCCTTTAATTATTCTGTTATTATAAAAAAAAACTTCAATTAAACTATTTCCAATGATTAACAATACAAATTATATTAGTAAGTGGGAAGGAACAAATTAGGGTTTAAAAGAATCTGGTAGAGAGGTCGACAGTATGCGATCTTCTCAGCCTCCTCTGCATCCTACCTCCTGCCACTCTGCGTCGTTTTAAAAGGTGCCTGGCTAATTTATTTGGATGATTTTTCAACCGCTACATATAGTTTTTTGCCTGACGATTAATTACATAGCAACACTTTGGGATTATTAAGTCGTTCTCAAGGTCCGCCAATTGGAATTGTCAAGTTTTATATGGTTTCTTAAATAACTTAAAAATTATTTATTTTACAATTATAAAAAAATTGTTTGAGATCCTTGCACTAGTCTCTTCATTTGATATATCACACAACTGAATCGGTCAAATAGATTCGGAGCAAGCAAATTGGCTATAGAAGTGGGAAAGACAGACACTCGAGTGATCCTATAATGGTTCTCTTTTCATTCAAACTTACGGAACCCTATACCCCTATACGAAATAAGGACAGGACACAAACCTGTAAAAATTACAAATTTACAAAATCAGAGGAATTAGAAGAAGGGGAAGAAGACGAAGACGAAGGAGCCCTGACTGTGAAGAAACGGGCCGTTGCGCCGACGCATTCCGACAAAAGAGGGACTAATTCGGAAAAGCCATATGTAGGCGTAAGCAGGATGCATTCCGCAGCTTCTCAGCTTAGTTGTTTACTTCTCAACCTGACCTCGTGTTCTGAGTACCCACTACAAATTTTTCAATTTATATTTGTTCTTTTTGTTTTCTTTGTTGACCGAAATATCGAATTGGCATGTTTTGTTTGGTGCTTATTTTTTGCATTCGTTTCTTACTGGTTTGTTTTTAATTTTCGAGTCAACAATTTCATTTGCATTTCACTTACATATGCGCATACACATATGTATTTACGTACATGAGTTATGCATTCAGCATAAATTTACCATTTTGCTAATCAAATAGTGGCAGCTTGGAACGCTCAGCACGAAGCATGTCCACGAAACGTGATTGGAAATGCATTTCCAGTTATCATAAGAGCATAGAATTTTACAGCAAAGGTTGTTGAATTTTGTAATTAATTTCCATCTCCCTGGAAGGTTTTACATGTTGTATCGGTAATTATGTTCACTCGGAATGACTATTTACAATTGGAGAGTTTTTTTTTGAACAAATTGCCTTATTGGGAATAAAGAGGTTGCAATTTCCATATTTCCAAGGAAATTACAGTTTGCCTCTTAATTAAATCAACCAGCAATTTCTACCATTTGTGGCATAGTTCCATGTTTTTACATCCTTTAACAGTGGTAAGACACAGAATGTTATACTAGACAGATGATGACAGACGACAGACCATCTGTCTATCCGATTTTTGAGACATCTGTTCTCTCAAGAGGGTCCTAACACGTTTGATGTGCATACTATAGTAATGAAAGAGACGAAGTGACTAGTGTATATAAAACTTCTGGGATTATCTGACAGAACAAAGTAATCTTACCTAAGCAAATTGGGTCTGTCAGATACCGTTGATGGTAAGTTAGATAGCGTAATGCCTTAAGATCCAGAATCTCGAAGGACATGATGGTAGTATCTACATCATCTATTCGTTTCGATTCGCTAAGCAAGTGTTTCTAATATGGTGGTCGCGTTGTAGCATATAACCAATATATTCGAGACCGCCTATTAACGCTTTGGAGCTATTGTATTCGTTGTTGGTCTACGTTGTCTTATTACTTGGTGACAAAGCCGGAAGAAATAAACTCCCTTTCAAAGACTGTGTAACTCATTCCCAAATAAGTCATCAAATTAATGCAAACAACTAATCCAACTAGGCAGCACTTTGGGCTTATTTTGGAAATATTTTGAAATTTTACATTTAATAATTGTTGAACAATTATTTAAGCATTTAATTAGTTGCAAATCGGACTTGACAGTTCATCGAAATTTGTGCATTCTAAACGTGACTAAAATAATACTGACGACGCCACACACAGATTTAATTAGGAAATATAATTCGTAGCTCTATATTTCTAAGCTCTAGGTGTGAAATTTGATAATCATTTCCGCTAAATGAAAATTGCAATTTCATTTTGCCAGTACAGCAACTCTTGAATACGCTGCAAAGAGGAGGAGAGGAGTTTACCCTAACAGCAGTCAATTCTACTCGATGTACTGGCATTGCAATAATAAACATAATTTGATAACTTGGCGAGTTGCAGTTGTAATAAGCACAGCCACCACACTTCTTGTGAGTGGGGCGTGGAGGGCATACTTATTCAAATGTGTACGAGCATGTTGCGTCTTTTAAGTGCACCCGACACGGTCATGCATGCATGATCAATCAGTTGTGTGCATGATCAAGCAGTTGAAATCGTTCAATCTTTCATTTCTTGATATCTTTTGAAATGTGCAGACGACAATGTCAATGACGGACGAAACATTAATTACGGTGGTAGCTGTGTGAAATTGTCGTTAGTCGCGAAGTTTCTATAGAAGACCATGTATAGATTTTTTTCCTGGTTGTTGTTGAGACATTTAAGTTAAATTTGCTAAACATTGCCAGAGCGGCTGATATACGAGTAAACGCAACAAAAACCAAGCGTTTCACCCACACATTGGACTTCGAACTTCTACTAAAACAAAAAAAAAAACAAAAAAACAATTTGCAATGCAGATTAAAAATTTAATTCATACTTATTTTCGCCTATGACATAATCGCAAGAACACCAATAATTGAGCTCGTACAGAATGGCGTGCTTTCTATACTCGTGTAATAATTAATATGGCATCGAAATTGTTGGCAATTTTTTGCAGCTCGTTCAAATTTTCTATTATTACGAGTATAACACATTGAATGTGAAGTTAGTCGATAAGACGCATTTTATGATGTGCTTTAAAAGCTTCATGAATTTGTGGAATTTTACGAATTTGAAGCTGAATACAGCATGCTATCACCGAAGTAGATACAAGTAGAGCGCAGATACAGAGATAGTCTCAGCTTAGATATCATATACAACAGTTTTCGTTGTTGTTGCTTACGCTGTCACTTTGAAATTAACTTGAGTGTATGTTGGTGTTGTTAGTGTTGTTAGTGTTGTTGGCGCTGCCGTGGTCGTTGACCAAATGAAATTGCAAACCTAAGGACATTTTACTCAGTGTTGCTATGTGAGAAGCTACCGAGCTGAACGGAGCTGAGTTGTGTTGAGCTAAGTGAATTGAATTGGTCGTTGTATTTGTTTATTTCTGTGTAAGCTTCTGGAGTTGAATTGCATTGCACTGTGGATAGGAAAAAGCATATTAACGAGTGGTCCAATGACAGAGTTGGTAGTTTTGCTTTGGCTGCTGCTGCCGATGTTGCTGCCGATGTTGCTGATGTTGTCACTTTTCACATTCCCAAAGCACACAATTTGCTGAGTATGGTTGCCAGTTAGTTTCTACGGAAGTGATGTCAAAACCAAAACCAACACCAAAACCGAAACCAAAAACAAATCTGATACTCGTATGCTGAAAAGTGCTGAAGCTCTAACTAAATTCCAAGAAATCGAAACATCCAAAGATAAAGGCATTTGACATACTCGTTCACGCTGAACGCGCTGTCACAGCCAGACAGCCAGATTTGGAAGAGCATTGAAAAAGGCTTATCAAATGATTTCGCTTTGCTCAAACATAGAAATATAAATAATATATATAACGAAATACATGACTCTTCAAAACGAAGACGACTCTCACGGTCGAAGTAACCATGTAGGCGTCGGCGTGTGCTAGAAACCACAAAACTAAACTAAACCAAAAACCACAAAAATCAAATAAAAACGCGTAATAATATCGCACATAAAACAAGTGCACAGTAGAGCTAGACCATATTTCAATTGGCCTTAGAGAGCAGCCATCCATCCACTAAGGTAGACCACAATAAAATTGAATAACAACTCAATTTATAACGGAGTGAGCTGGGCATAGCGATAAGATATCCAGGCGATTTCGGTGATAATGGTGATTAAATTCTACAATCTGCAGAATATCACGTGATTTATACCATGAACAGGCGTTAAGGAGATTTAGTGCAATTTTGAAAGTTGAACTCCAAAGACATTTTTTCTCTATTAGCCCGCGTAATGGCGGCACGTTACACTGTGCTATTCGTACTGCTACTTAGTGGCTGCGTTTTTGGTGAAAGAGGTGTGTCTTCTGGAAAATTCTTTAGCAATAGATTTCTAATCCAAGCACATTCTTTATTAGGTTCTACAAACAACAACAAAAATAATAATAAAATAAAATAAAAATGTTTAGTTAAATAATAAATAAAACCAATTGAATTGCCGTGACAGAAAATTTCCAAAATGATCAAAAGATTTACAGTGGTTTTAATTCGTTTGACGGAAAAGCTTTAGAACACCCTTTTATTCTAAAGTAAAAAAAAAAAATAATACTAGCGAACGCCCCCTTTAAGAGTACAACCCATTTGGCGACTGATTTTTCTAAAAATAAATTTTGGCATTTTTTTTACGTATGTTACCTTGGGGCGTAATGACTTTCTAATGAAATCACAAAACGCGCTTCTCATGGACGGACATAAATGCATAAAAGAAAGGATAAAGATCGAGTATCAATTGATCGATCGGCTCATTACCTTATGACAATACAATCAGTGGGCCAGTAAGTTGGTTCTCTTGATGAGTACCAACCACAATGAAAGGTAAATTATTATCGAATTCTTTGGTCAAACCCACCATCAGGATAGGTGATTTCTTATTTACTAAGGAGAGCAGAATATCACTTCACGGGCACTTAAAGATAAGATAGTCCCCTCGACTCCAATTGCATTCAGTTTTGCTAAGAAAGCGTTGATTTGAATGTGAACTTTTTATTTCTTTGTTAGATAGTCTCGACGGCTGAGTTGGTATTTTCCCATGCAAGTGCCTTAAAACTAAAGCCTTGGGTTAGTTTAAAGGTTGTGTTGATGTTATAACGCGACGATAGCGACAAATACTAGGAAATAATTATTGATTAAAAGCTAATTGATTAATGGCTTACCTGTCC
The DNA here is from genome assembly GCA_035041755.1 of Cacoxenus indagator. Taxonomy (NCBI): domain Eukaryota; kingdom Metazoa; phylum Arthropoda; class Insecta; order Diptera; family Drosophilidae; genus Cacoxenus; species Cacoxenus indagator. Next base: position 9,083,071 of record JAWNKX010000400.1, read on the forward strand.
ATAATTTATTGGTAGATCTATTAATAACTCTTTTTTTCAAAGACCATATTTAAGTCATAAATATAGTTTAGTTTATGACCGATAATAATAGTAATAGTCTGCTCAAACAGTATGAAGTTGACAATCAAGTTAGCAAAAGAAATCTGCAATCGAATCATGATTCCTTTCTTAAAACAAACGAATACAAAAATTTATTCCTATTTTAGATCATCCTCATGCACGCTCAACTGAGTTGCACTCGCTTAAAAATGAGGCCGAACGCAGCACGGAATTTTGGAATAAGAAAGCTCAGGCTACATTGGCCGCTAAACTGGCATCTGTGGATATTTCGGGCACACGGTCGGCCAAGAATATAATCATGTTCTTGGGCGATGGAATGTCAGTGCACACTGTCAATGCCGCCAGAAACCTCATTGGCGACAGCGCTGATGAGATTTACTTCGAGAAATTTCCCCACGTTGGGCTTTCGAAGACTTACTGTGTCAATCGTCAGGTGGCCGATTCGGCTTGTTCAGCAACGGCTTACTTGGGCGGAGTGAAAGGCAACTACGGCACAATCGGAGTTAATGCCAAAGTAAGTCGTTATAGTTGTGCGGATGCAACGAATAGTGACAATTTTGTGGAGAGCCTAGCCAAGTGGGCCCAGGATGCGGGAAAGGATGCTGGCCTGGTGACTACTGCGCGTGTAACTCACGCCTCGCCAGCCGGCGTATATGCTCATACTGCTGATCGGAACTGGGAGAACGATGCGGAGATCGTTAAACGGGGCTGTAGCCCCCGGTCTAATTTGGACATTGCTCGTCAACTGGTCGAGTGGCCAGTGGGTAAAAAACTGAAGGTTATTCTGGGTGGCGGCCGTCAAAACTTCATCAATAAGACTGTCAACGATGAGGAAGGTTTGCCTGGCTATCGCACCGATGGACGCAACTTGATTAAGGATTGGTTGGCCGACAAGAGGGCAAGCAAGGCAAAGGCTCATTACGTTTGGAGTAAGAAGGGTCTGAATGCGGTGGAGCTGAACTCTACGGATTATTTATTGGGATTGTTCAGCAGTTCCCATTGTCCATATCATGGTGATTTGAAGCGCGGTGGTTTGGAACAAGCCGACCCTTCGTTGAGTGAAATGACCCAAGCTGCCTTGAAAGTACTACAGCGCAATCAGAATGGCTATTTCCTTTTTGTGGAAGGTGCCAGAATCGACATGGCACATCATAGCACATACGCACGCCGCTCTCTGGAGGATACTGTGGAGTTCGCGAAGGCCGTTCAGGTTGCACGCGAAATGACATCGGTTGACGACACACTAATTGTGGTAACCTCGGATCATTCGCACACGATGACTATCAACGGCTATCCAGTGAGCAAGGTCAACAGTTGTGTGATAATTACAAATACTAATTTATCTTCTGATTCTAGTCTCGAGGTCAAGATATCACTGGTCTAGCCGACAAAAACGCCGACGATAATTTACCCTACACGATACTCTCTTACGCCAATGGTCCGGGATATTACAGCAGTTACTCCAAAACGGATGGACGAAAACACATTTCTGATAAGCTTACTCACGATGCCAGTTTTTCCTATATGTCTTTGGTACCACTCGACGCTGAGACTCATGGTGGCGATGATGTTGCTGTCTATGCATCGGGCCCGTATTCGCAATTCTTCAGTGGCAATTACGAACAGAGTAACATACCAGCCATGATGTCCAAAGCCGCCAACATCGGGCCATTTGCAAACATTTAAATGGCGTAAATCGATAACCTAATCAATCATTTAGGCCCCCACTCAAAAAGCCAATCAAACTTTCTTTCCTAAATGAGTGTTCTATTCACTTCAAATTAATTCAATTCAATTCAATTCGATTCAATTTTGACCAAATGCATCAAGGCAGTGCAATTAAAAGTCAATAAAATGTTCGATGTTCGAACTTGGTAATTGCATCGTCACTGCATTCATGTTGGCCAGGTCCTTGCAGCATGTGAAGTGTCATAGTTCAGAGGCATTTTGTCGTCAACTAAGAATTCAATTATAAACTTCGTCGGCGCTGCTGAATGTGCTAATGTGTTTTGGAAACACGATAATGCGATAAGTTTATTGTGCATGGAAATTTCAACTTGAAGAGGTTTGCGTGAGAAAGTTTTATCACCAATTTCCAGGATGGTTCGCTCATCATTGTAATTTTGAGGTTAGAATAGACAGGTACATCTGGTTGTTTTTGAAAAATCGTGCAAATGGTATTATACTCTCTCAATGCGCTGTTTAGTCAAAGTCAGCGAACGAATGACTCCCTTCAATTAATTTTTCTCAGCTGTAACTTTATACGCACGTGTGGATCCACTGCAATAAAATTTAAGTTAGACAGTCCCTGTTCCAAAAGTCTTTTACTCATACAAAGGATTTTGTTTATAGTAACGTAGCACCTGGAAAAGTGTCTGCAGTAAATACTTCAAAGTTATCTCTGCTTTGTATTAACCATCACTGACATGATGCCAAAGTTGAATCGTGATCCTCAAGTTCGTCCCAAATTTGGTGAAGCTTCTTGAAGTCTGGTTCTCTTCGATATTTGCTTATATTTTACATTTTGAATAACAAATGGAGATAACAGATCAAATAACTTCTGCGCAACTAATAACCGCTGATGTTCCTCGGTAGCACAGAGTAGAGTAGGCAGAGTTCTGTTCTGTTTGTTGTGCTAACATCCGCATAACAGTTTTCTGTTACACCAATCGCCGCTTCCACTGCTAGTGCCTCTGCCATAACGAAGTCGAATTCTTTTTTAGAAGCAGACGATACATTTTTAGTCTAATTTATTACGTTATTTATCTAAATGTGTTGAAAGCAGATCGCACGATGCTTACGCGTTTAGTGAAGTCGGCATGTCGTAAAACCTCTTTGCAAGCAACTGCTTGAAATTGAAATTGACATTACTTTTTTCATCGACCTTATTAGTAGTCAGTATTGACAAAAAATATTGGGCAAATATGTAGCGGATGAAAAGCTTCCAATATTTTGGTGACAGTTCAACTTAGGCAGTGTGATTTGATCAAATTTGTTTAAAATGAATTGGTTTCCCAAAAGAAAACCAAATTGTATGTCTTGATCACTCATGCGGTATGTGGACGGGAGATCTAAGGAGTGTAGCATTTTCAGGCATTGCGTTTGCCAGGATGTTGACATAGAGGAGATCTCTGAGGATTTCTTTTTTGACTGTTTGGATCTTGAATCTCTTTAGATAACACATTTTTGGACAGACCATTGTGTACCTACGATTCTCCGCAATAACTTGGACTGACACCTATGGAGAAACTCCGGGTTTGAATTGGATGTAGTTCCCCGAAGTTGTATACCTCTAAGCCCATATATACTCTATTATAGTCAAAATCGATTTGTGTAAAAAGAGTCCAATCATTAATGATGACGAGGTGTAAGGCTGCACATCTATTCATGCGGACAAAAGAGAACCCTTAATTAATAAAATACAAGATGATGTTTAATATTCATTAAAAGCTCGGAAAAGATATGAAAACCTAACAAAACAAAAAAAATTGTTAAAGGCATTAAAATTGATTCAGAATAGAGAAGCAATCAATTCCGGGCCCTGCATAAAACCTCGTCAAATTGGCTGATAGAAACAGCATGACCTAAAAAAACTGTTTTCTTTTCAATTTCCATGTTTTTCCACTTTTCCACACTGCTCCATTTTTTGTGTTATTTTTTTCCTTGCAGGCTTGGATGAGAGGGAGCAACTAAAAGTACGCGAATAATAGACGCCATTAAGTGGCGCCAACTGATGCAACGAAGCTAACGAGGTTATGAGGCAGCGTACACAAGGACTCCATCCATGCTTGTGTCTTGCATCTGTGTATGTGTATGTGCGATAGTTGAATAACGACCACAGAAAAAAATCCTTCAGTGAGTTTTATGCACTGCACATCGAGTACGGTTGAATTGCGCTCGTCCCCACTTGCGTGGGAAGGAAGGCCGGCGTAAGAGCGACAACATCCCTAAAAAGCGTCGGTTCGCATGGCAACAGCGAAACTGGGGCAAATGTGAACGCACACTACTACAACACGACGCTATACTCGTACATGTGACTAAGCTGGTAATTTTGTTGTTGTTATGTTGGGATTATGTCAATTGCAATGCAATGGCTCTAGAAGCTGCACAGATTTATGAAGGGGATTCTGTTGGCAGTTGAATTTAATAAAAGCAGAGTTAAAGAAATAAACGCTCTAGCACACCCAATATGCACACTTCTACTAACGGCGTAAGACATTTTAAAATCTACAGTTCCTACAGGCTGACAATATACAAGCAGCCAGCCCCACAGATTAAATCTGCAATTTACCAAATTCAATTGTAGCTGGGTGACAATTCAATCCATTTGCAATTCGTCAGATATAGAAAAAAGAATCGAGCAATATAGAGATCTCTCTCGTTTCCCACAGCTTTTTCATGTTCATTTACATTTTCATTTTATTTTCTAGTCGTCGTCTATCACTTGTTTTACACAATTTCGCTACGTTGTTCCGTTGTTGTTTGCAGGCGTTTTCAGATAATTTCCGTTCCGTTGACTTGTTTCGAATAGAAATTATTTTGGAGAAAATCAGGATTTTTGTCTCTTTATAATTTTAGTTGGCTGTGGCTTTAGGGAAACACCCGAAAGGGCAATCGAGAACAAACCTTACGAGTTGTCATGTGGTTCGATCTGGGAATGTTTTATCAGTGAATCGCACTTTTTTTCACTAGTATTGAAAGCTTGTAACCATTACACCCAAAGAGTATACATACATATGAATAAGTTCTCTCTGATTACACCAGTGGAACGGAACGTCACAATTTTAATGTCTCGGTTTCGCCGCTCGTCATTTGTGATCTACTGGTGATATTGTAAGATCGTAAGGTATGGACTACTATGGTCGAGTAAACGTGTAGATGGGCTAAGATTGACTCCACTAGTTATCTCGACTCTGGTATAGCGTCTAAAATAAGATTCCTTTTAATATCAACCCACTGGAACCAGATAGACTGAGGAAAACTGAGTGAATATACTGACCACTAAAGTAGTACGAGTATTGTAGCTGTGTGTCAGACAAAAAAAATGCACTTAGCTCTAGGATCTTTAAATGAGACATCATTTATATTATATTTTATTTTAGTTTATATTATATTATATAAACTAAATATATTATATTATATAAATAAATATATAATAAATATAAATATTTATATTATATTATATTTTAATGAGACATCTATCTGGATAATTAGAAACAACAGATAACACAACGACATTGATTCTCCAAGGAAATGAAGGCGGTGGTATGTCTCTGGCAACGTTCAAGCTTCAAGCGCGACTGCAGCTTTAGTTGTTGCTGCTAGTGATATACATATGTACATATGCTTACATACTAACATACATATGTATGTAGATACAAATGATTCATGTATCTATGCATAATAAACTATAAACTCAATGAGTTAGTTAAATTGACAGTAGCAACTTATTAATTATTACAAATTAAGACTTTGTCTTACAAGAAGTTGTAAGACAAGGGAATCATTCCTCATCTGTTCAACACAAGCGTTATTATTTAGAGGAAGATTTCAATGTTTCGTCATATATATTTCAATTTTCTTGTCCGACTTAGCTAGTGTCACCGAGGACAAAAATAAACGAAGTACGGGAAGTTGGCTGTTAAATAACGAGACTGACGCTGTTAAATAAAGAAGTGCCAGCGACCGACAGCTGTGTGGTGTAGAGCCTTCTTTTTTGAATGGAAAGCCTCTCGCTTCTGTAAACAAATCAGTGTAGCCGCTTTTCAAATCTCACATGAAACTTGGGAAAACCACAAGTGAAACTTATAATTTATTGAAAGAAGTGTGTGGCAATGGATATTTATCGCGTGTTATTGAGATGGCCGAGAAGACATTCCAGATGATTCACGCAATAATGTTTGTTATGACATTTTATATGCCATCGAAAATGAACCAATCTCATTGGAAAGGACGAATTGCGGTTTTTTACTTATACGGACTGATACGGATCAAAAATGAAAGCAAATGCCTTTACTAGTTTCCTGAACATCAAAATATTTATCAACATTACTATCTTCAAACTGCGTAAAAGAATAAGAAAAAAACGTCACGAAATATGGAAGGACAAGTCTTGAGTTGTCTCTCAAGAGGTTTCTAGCCAAGTACAGCATTCCATCCGCCTTATTCGCTGGGTCATGGGTAGTGAGACTTCTATCTGTTTCCTATGGTGAAATCTGCATTAAAAAGAACAAGATTTGAGTCCGTTGAAGTTGTGAAAAATAAAGCGGCACGCGTCCTGAAGAAGCTGACAGAAGACAACTTCCAACACTGTTTCCGCATAGCAGGTTATATGTTTGATATACAAAAAAAAAAATTTTTTTTACAGCGTCAGTCGCGTTATTTAATAGCCATGCCTCGAACTGCGGGCAAACAAACTCGACGAAGAGTAAACCATAACGTAAACCTTGGCAATATTGAGCTACGAACTCTTGACATCGTGATAGCGAACATTTTCAAAGTGTTTTTAGTTGGGATTTAGTAAGCAACGTATGTGCCTTGCCATAGATTGATTCGATGTCGCAAGTCCACCTCCAGTTATATTTTTCGGATTCTTATACTACAGACGTTTTTCAGCTATTCTTTTAGTACCACAATGTACATTGTATTGCAAGGTATTGCAAGTGGAATGGTCCAAAATCAGTATTCAAACGTGCCAAAATTTAGTAAATTCAATACCCCAAAGACTGCAAGCTGTCTGAGACAATAAGGGATAACCAACAAACTATTAAAGTTAGTACAACTACCTTTAGTTATTTGAATATATGAAAGTTTAATATGGTGCACGAAATTCGTTGCCTGTACGATGTTGCGTCTTTTCTCCTTTGAGTGCCTATTCTTCCTTCTAGTTAATTATATTTGTTTTTCTTTTTGTTTTTTATGGTTAATGAGTAGAAAAGAGTGATGAATAAAACTGCATACTTAGACTTTCGAAAAAATGTTTCGTTTCAATAATATTGACAATTGAACACATAACCGCATAAGAGCTGCACGGTTATCCATCCAGCTTGTTGCAAGTGTTTGTGTAGCGACCAGGCCCCGCATTCAACAAAAACGCGTTCAAGTGGAAATGTACAAATACAAATATTTAGCTATCGAGCATTTGAAATATTTTTAGTTATTTTATGGTTGTGGGTAAATTTTTTTCAAATTTATTTCAAACTCAATGGAACAACTGCCGGGCTGTGTGATAAAAGAAAAGTTTGCCTATGAAACTGGGTCAACAACATAAAAATGTGTTTATATGGTAAGCGCAAATGGGCCTCACAGAAAACGAGTGAGGGAACGAGCCAGCGAACGAACTGACGAAGTAACGAAATAACGAAACGAACATGAATTTTCCACTGATCTCATTTTTATGGAGTTTTTTTCCATTACGATTCAATTATGTATCTATTTGTATATGTATGTAAAATGTACATAGATAGATACATACATATGTGTATATCTCTAAATTTTATTAATTTTCCTTTTTTTTGTGTTCTGCTCATTTGTTGTTTCCCTGCTGCAATGCGTCCACGGCGCTGTGCATGTGCGTAAGTATGTGTGCATAATTTTGTTGCTGACCAAACTTTTGGGGAAGTGGCTCCAACTAACATGTGTGCAAAACAGTTGTGTGCGTGTTTGTACATTTGTACGTATGTGTGTAAAAAAAAAACTTGTATGACATGGAAAAAAACATTTGTTGTTCAGCAACGCAGTGCGACTAGCCCAAAAAGCTACAAAATGTGGCGCTGATAAAGCTGCCTCATAGCGCCAAGCAATTTAGATACATAGAAAAATAGTAATGTTGAGCCGTTGGCGAGCTTTTGATGAAATCAAGAAAGGTTAAAAAAGAAAAATAAATTATTTCTAAGCACTTCCAAATGTTTTCTCTGAGCTTTGTGTTGTTGTCGCTGGCTCTCTCGCGCTCTATGGGCTTAAGCATTGAGTTTTGTATCTTTCGGATACTAGTGCCAACACTCTTGTAGTATGAATCGTAAGCGACAAAACAGAAAAAAAAAAGCAATAACAGAAATTAAGCACAAAGCGGTATAAAGCACGCTTCTAGCGTCGACTGCAGCTTTAGTTGTTGCCCCGTTTATTACTATGCTGCTGCTATTGATATACATATGTACCTACATATGCTCACATACTAACATACATATGTATGTAGATACAAATGTATCATGTATCTATGCATAATAAACTATAAACTCAATGAGTTAGTTAAATTGACAGTAGCAACTTATTAATTATTACTACATACATACATATATTGCAATTATACTGCCCCATATGGTAATTGACGCCTCATTTCAACTGACAGCAAATGTGTTTATTTGTGTGTAGTTGCATGTGTATGTGTGCCTTGGTTTGCGCTCATTTCTCAGCAAAATGTTTCTTATGTAATACGAACATGAATGCGGAAATGGGTTACGTGTCTATGTACATATATATCTCCCTTTATATAATCGTATATGTACTAACACTTTTGGCTGCTGTACTGTGCTGTGGTCTGCTCTGATGTGGCCCCCAAAAAGTTACCGTTAAGCTGTTTTCATGAGCTTTTTCATTACAAAACACGCGCATTCGCTCACAAATTACACACACACAAACACACACATATATATATATATATATATATATTTGAAAATTAAAAGAGAAATTTAAGCTACCCACTCATACAAAAGAATAATAAATTGCTTGACGGCGTTCCATATTTTCCTTAATGCTGCTGAGCTCGTTTTCGCAGACTTAAGCTACGCATATTGACAACCTTACGATATGATTTTCACTATGATAAAATTCTTCCTTGAAACGCAGATGTTAAACACTTTTTGATATCCGAAATGTCCTTAAAGAATTGATTATGTACTCCTTGTCGGAATATTCTTCAAATGGTCTCTTCAATTGGCCGGGACAGCATGTCCTCGGATTGATGTCAAAAAAATTTGCCAAAAGACTACACTAGACTAATTTCAAAGAATTAAATGTCTTTACCAACTTAACTGCTAAGGACGGACCATCACTAAACCCAATCACAACAAAGGCTTCAAAGGCCAATTTGAACATGCGCTTTCGCGTAAAAGGGTCACTGCTGGCAGTGAAAAGGTTATTGTATAATCGGATAATGTCCAGGGACCGAGGACCCAGGGAATATACAATCGTATGTATAACGAGACTGATGATATAATTTACACAATTTATAGTGTTCTCTGATTCGCTCCTTCGCTGTTTTCACCTGTCATATAATCTATGTTTTCATGACAAAGGTTAGCCTATGTTCATTCCCAAGGTCCCATCTATCTCCATACCAAAATTCATAGAAATTGTTTCAGCTGATTAGGGGTGAAAAGGTAATAGACAGACTAACAGAGTTACTTTGGCATTTAGAATATTAATTAGTAAAGTAAAGCTAGTTAGGATTATTACCTTCTTCCATTGTTCGAAATAGTGTTGGAAGGAAGTCTTCTTCTGGCAGCTCCTTCAGAACATGTGCCTTCCATTTCACAGCTGTCGGGCTCAGGCTTTTGGCGCATTCACACTTTTTCTTTAACAGCGTCAGTCTCGTTATTTAATAGACACATCTCGTATGTTAAGATCTTACATTTTGTCAGGCTGTAATTCAGATTGTTGTTGACTGTATTACGAACAGGGAACTCTACAAGATAAAGGTCTAAATCTACACAGTTAAGCAGTAATGAAAGCATAGGCTATTGGAAGCATTGCTTTGGGTATGATTGCAAAGCCATTCGATTTTTATGCCATCTTGGTCACAGTACATAGAAGCAGAGCGCATCTAAGCCTCTCGCACATGGGAGGCAAGTAATGGGAATGTAATAGCACACGTTTTTATGAGTTGTAAATAAAAGTTAAGCACAGTTGAATTTACATACACTACTCTCAGTCCCTGCATCACAACAAATACGAAAGATCACATACTGGACAGCTGGGAAAGAACTTTGTAGAGGTCCTTAGTTTGGTAGGAGAATAGAAGCTCAGGTTGAGACCTCTGTGTGGCCTGCTTGGGCTGCCTATGTGGATAGGGCGGCTGTGACGTAGGCTTTAGAACCATAGAGGTAACGTCGCTCTGAATGAAGCATACTCATTAGTATCTATTCTATTTTGACATCTGTCGACCATACACAGATTAGCACACTGGTTTTGAATAATTGTGATGATTTTCAAACATGAAATGGTAAAGGCATTTAATGTTGATCGGAACAACTGGTTTTTGCACGCTATGGTAAAGTCAGAGCAGTGTGGGGAAAAACCTGGGAATCACTGTCCTTTGGGTACAAAGTGGCAAAAATTGCGAATCGTTAGCGCAAAATGTCAGGTGTTGGTTATACCAGGTGAATTATCAACATACATGGAACGCAAGACTAAACGGTAGTAGAAAGAGCAAATACCTGGTGTTGTGTGTGATCAGAAATGTTGTGCTTTTGAAATACCAACAACAAAAACCGAATTGAAAGGCGCCAGAATATGAACAGAGACCACACAAAGTGATTAGTGCTCTTATAGAGATGCAGATTTGCAGATTATTCTCACTACACTTGACTCCTTCTGATCACTATTCGTTTGCACTGATTGGACACGCTCTTATGGATCCTAGAAAGATGGGGAGCATGTATAGTAAGCAACGAACAATGCACACGGTTTTTTCCCTTTTTTCCAATTAAAAAAGTATTGTTTTAAAGAATACGCAGGTTTCAAGCGAAAAATTGCATCGCGCATTTTCCACACTTTGAAATAAAACGAAACAATTTTAAAATTTTGCAATTTATATTTTTAATTATATTAGCTTAAAATTATATAAGTAAATCAAGTATTTCACCGCATTTACATTTATCATCGACATCATCATCATCATCAACATTGATACATTACATTAGGTGTTCATTATTTCATCTTTGTTAGCTCCAATTACTATAAAGTGGATTGTGAGAGCTGGTTTAATTAATTCGGCTTGGGCTTCATTTAATACAATCACAAGTTTAAACCAGAGCAGCTAGCAGCATCGCCTCGCACTCATTGACTCAAATTTAGTTTTTCTGCAAATTACAATTCATTCAATTGTTCATATGTATCTGTATTATTTGCTTATAAGCATAATTGGTGTATGCACATTAAGTAAATAGCTAATTCTTTCATTTACGATATATAACATTTTCTAAGTAGTTTTTAAAAAGTCTTGCTGACATCCAATTGTAAGCTTCATTTACAAATGTTTTTGACAATCTCAAAAAACAAACAAAGCAAATAAAATACCGTAACAAAGCTTTCAATAATTTAATCGCATCTTTTTTAAATATGGATCAGTTCCTTTATTTATTTAGTTGTTTTTTATTTATTTTTATTAATTTAATTATTTACCTTTGTTTATATTTAATCTATGCATTTGTTTATTAATTTATTTATTAATTTCGTGATTTATTTTTATTTATTTATTTCATAGCTTGGCTTTTCCTTGTCGTTAATTGAAAATCGTTTTTTTATTTAATTAATTTAAAAAGTAGCACTATCTCCATGTCGCATAGTCTGTCAGTTGTTTTTTTTTTGTCTTTTTTTAAATTACTTTTTAAGAGTAGTTATGGAGTATGACAAATCAACAACTATTTACATAAAACTGTTTATTTCGTTCGTTTATTTATTTACTACGATTTTTTCTTTCTCATTCGCAATTTTTCCTTATAATTTTAATGAATTCCTTTTTACAAACATTTTGTTAATCGTATTTGTCCTGCTTTCATTTACATTACACAAAGAAGATTAAAATTATACAATTGGGTTGATGCAGGATGTGGTTGATGAAGTTCTGTACTTACATTTAGAGACAACAGAAGTTTTTGTTTTATTTTCATTTTTCTATTTTTTTATAGTTTTTTTAGTTTTGTTTGTTCTTCTTTCTTGTTGCTTCTTAAAAAGATTGTTTGTATTACAATTTCCCTTTCTTAATACTAAAAAATCTAAAACCTCCTTTACTCGTAAAATAATTATGGAGACATCTGTGTGTGTGTGTGTGTGTTGTGTGTTTTGATGTCATTTGCTTTTGTTGTTGCTGGTTTTGTGTACTTTTTCATTATTCACTTTAATTTTTTAAATGAACTCTTTGTCACCTTAGATTCATTGAGATGATATCGAATATGTTTCAGTTGATCGCCACTTCTTGCATCTCGCTTCCATCGATGGCCATATTGATCTGCTGCGACAAATTGGACTTCGCAAGGCAAGAGTGCGCCACGGATTCGAAGAGTCTGCAACGATATTAGTGATAATTATAAGCGTAATATTTTTTAATATTAATACGAAACAAATCAACTAAACACATCTGACTTCACTTTCACTAGAAGATAATTAATTGGGCCATACCGGCAATTGCTCTTCTATTTGCAAGTTGTTCTTGGATGCTCGTTGTACTCTCTACCTACGGCTTACAACTTGGATCACAAAATAGAACACAGCATACAATAAATAAAAAAATGAATAAAATCTCGGTGCCTACTTTGTATACGCCTTAATAAGCTCTTTATATATATTTGTAAAACTGAACAATCGAAATGAAAAAAACCAATCTAAGACCATCGCAGGTCAAAAAAAAAAAAAAAATAATAAATAAATGAAGAAATAAAATTAAAAAAAAAAAAAATATAATCCAGAAGAGTTCGAAACGAACCGTAGGTAAAAATAAATATAAAGCTCTGAAGAAATGATATGAAAGTCATCTGTAAGTAGTGCCCGAATACAGTTGAGTTGCGAAAACAAAGCAAAAAAAACGAATATGAAATAAATAAAAAAGCATTTACTAAACAAATTACGGCGGTTAGGTGCTCAATGCTTTTGTATTGAGTTTTTGTTGTGTGCGGGCTTGCATGAAGAGTCTTATTCTTCCATTCATTAAGACGCTAATTGCACATTATTTGCCATTTGAGTTCAACAACTTTTGGGGGGAGGTTTGCTAATTATGGTTTATGAACCTACTGTTGTTATGGTGCGAGATATACGTGACGACCAGAGGCTAGACTATCTCATCGTCCTGCAATATATACTTTATAGCGTAACCAATATGTCATTAAGTGTTACAAAGTCCCTAACGTTATAATAAGTACTACTCACTGACTGAAGCGTATAAAACGCACATATATGATGATTTGGCTATGCGTCATTTTTTGTATTTTTTTATTATTTAATTATTATTATTATCGGATTAATATTGATTAAATTTTATTTTTATGTACGCATAATTGTCAAGTAATGTCTGATAATAGCAAATGTGTAGCCTCTGAGCGGAGAGCTAGAGATAAGCTAATGAAAAGCTCAAAATTCGAATTCAAAATTCAAATTCAAATGAACCTTTGCATTTTCCATCGGTACGTTACATACTTAAGCAAAATTAAAAAAGAGCCTCTGAATGTTGCCGAATTGTGAGTGATCAATGTATGACCCAAAATTCGCCACTCTCTCCCCTCTGTTTGTGTTTGCTAAAGGTTACTTCCATACAACAAAAATTTTACAAACTACAAGCTTAAGATGACATCATGCAAGAGGTAAATTTAGTATCAATGACTCACTTTGTAATCTCTGGGGCGCAGTGCACAAAATCGTGTTCCCAGAATTTATAGATGGGGTTCTTAATTAGCTCAATAAATGTAATGAGCAGACCCCACGGATGTGGCCTATTGACAATCAGTCGTTCGAGCAAAACGCGCGTAATCTGTTCCTGTATTGCCTCTGAATTTGCTTCGGCAAATAGATGGAGAACAGCGCAGCTGAAATAGTGTGTATGACTATTTGGATAACGCAGCTGATTGGCGATTGCGTTTAAGAAAATATATCGACCCTCCGTGTCTAGATCGACGGCGAGATTCTGGAATATGTCCATGTGAGCACTGTGCGCTATGTTCGAGGTGTTGGGCACGAAGTTCTTGCTCCTGAAAATGCAATAATGAAGTGAATGATTAACAATCTAAATGAATAGGATAACTTGCCTAATGACGGAAATGGCCTGTGTACCGACGTACAGAACAAGTGCATTCATCAATGGAATATTGTATCGCGAACCCGGTTCATTGGATATCTGCAAATGGCTGCGCAGCTCCGATAGAAACGTTACCGGAGCGCGCGCTTTCAAATATGAGTCCAGATCTTTTTTGAAGTTCAACGGCTGTATGTTGAGCACATAGTTTGTGCAGATTTTGGGCGCATTGCTGCTGTCAGACAGCATGTCTACTTTGAGATTGGGCGTAAAAGGGTCTGGCAGGCGCATATTGCGTGGAAAAGCCGACAAGATGATGTTGCGCATTTGTATGCAGTTTGCGGGAATCGTATCGCAGAATCCAAAGTGATAATCGCACAAGAACTCGGGAAAGTCATGCAACAGTACAAGCAAAACCCGCAGCGTTCCCTTATACAGCAATTGTATGGGCTTCGCTAGCTCGGCGTTTCGTAGGAAGGGGCCCAAGTACTTGAATAGGTCGTTGAGTAGCTGTGCATATAGCGGCCATCCCTTCTGTTGTGGTATCTGTACCAGTATTCGTCCTAAGAAGACTCGATGTGAGATCAACTCGAGCCAGGCATAACAGAAACCTGGCGCTACTCCCGGATTCAGAAGATGATACGTGTGCGAAAATGCGGTCACAATGCTTTGCATAAGACTCTCCAGTACAATATCAGCTGAACTTAGTTCCATAAAGAGCATCATGAAGAATCGATGATAGCCAACCTGTTGAAATGTCATTCCGCGAATTTCTTGATCTTTCAACAAAATACCGAGCACGATACCGAGCACCTTGTTGAGTAGATTGATTTTTGTTGTTGGATTTCCGGATTCTCCAGAATGTCGCACAAGCAAGGCTATCAGATGCACAAACGCATCCAACCATTGAAAGATCTTCGCTTTACCTTGAACCACAGAGAGTGTCGGATCAGCCAGTACTCGGTATACCACCTCGCTGCAGATGTGCGTAGCTTGCCGGAAAAAGCGTGTGATCAAATCGTCGGTCTTCAGTATGCCGTACATATTCATTTTCTGTACAAACGGGCCGAAATTCTTTGCTTCTCGACTTTGTGGTTGACTTGACTGTGAATACATGGCAACCCAGTCCTTAAGTAGGTATTCGGTTTTCTCTTGCAGACCTGGTGGATCGTTATCAGTGTCGCTTAACTGCAAACAAAAAGTGGAAGATCAGTTAAATAAGGACGGAAACAACTCTCCATTACTTATATTATATTGTCCCAAACTTACCCTAACGTGTTGCAAGCCCGAGTGTATGTATTGAGTTGCACCAGCCAAGAAGCGATCATTAGCAGCGAATGCATTGAAGTCCAGCTGGTTGATGTTGCTACCCCATACCATATCGATCATGTTCGATAGCGCTTCGGGGTAGCGGTGCCGGTGTTGTGGCATACGGCTGAGCATTTCCATTGTCCCTATAAACTCAGACTCCGCAACAACTATAGGCGCGTGATCATCAATGATTAGGCGTTCCATTAACGTCATAGCAAACGTGACAGCCAAAAAGTTGCTCCCGTTGTCCATCGCGTCACGCAATAACAAATCGAATTGCGTTATATTTACGAAACGCGATGTGATCAGCATTTTTATAGCTTCGACATTGTAGCGCAGATCTTCGCGTATGTCGAATATGCACTTTGTAATCGCACGTTCCGTGGCTTGTGCGCCGAATGTGTTCTGAAGGAGCGACAAGATGCGTAGAATAATGTCGCGGTACAGCTTCATTTGCTCCAAGTGGTCGGGCACATTAATGAAACCCTCGAGGAAAGCTTCGACAGCACGCGTTAGCAAAGCGAGCCCAGTTTCGTTGTCACGCAGTCGCCTAGTAGCCATGAGCGCGTTCAGCAGAGCGTGCATTTTATTGACCTGTAGTTGAAGATTGCTCACATTAACCGCACTATTGAGGAAAGCCTCCATTTTGTTGGCCAGTTCACCATAGATAAGCCCAATCTCGTCAGTACCAAAGTTGTTTTGTAATGGCAGCTCTTGGGGCTTTGGCAAAAAAAGTGCGATATCGCGATCGGTCAAAGGTTGGAAACCGGGTATGTTTCGTGCGTACTCCGAATAGACAGCGTATAAGTTCGAGGGGGCGGGACCCATTTTCAAGCGCACTTGCTCGGGCAAATGGTCTGTCTGATACGCCAGTTGTTGTGGATCATAGAAGCGATTACCTTCTTCGCGTGCCATCTTTCGAGATTCATAATCAGCCGCTAGACGACGATCGATCTCGGGCGCAGACTTCTCGGCGGCAGTTTTTTGTATAAATGCACACGCCAATTCCACATTGTCGTTGGTGAGCTGCGCGGTGGCCGAATCGATATCCTGACAATTCGGACCGCCTGCTAAAGCAGCACTGAAAGCTTTGCGCAAATTGTTGATCAGCGACTGACTTAGTTGGTCTTTACATGTAATCATTGCCATGCCAGCCGCAAGGTTGCGTACCATTTGATGAGCAGCGATGCGCATGCGGTTCTCATCGGCGTCAAGTGCAAAATCCTTGCGTATTATCTGCTCTGTGGTAGAACACGCAATCCGAACACTGCGATCGACCACCGGCTGCAGCCATTCGGTGATGGTGCGTTCGATCGAGTTTAGCACGATGTGTTTAAGGCCCGGATTGGTATGCAAAAAGGTGATGTTGGGCGAAAGCACTACATGTTGGGCGATCAATTGGAAGTTCGTCACGTTGATCTCGACATACGAATACCTTGGCTCAGGCGGTGGCAGTACCACTTGACTGGGTGACTCGCTATTAATGCTGGGCGATGCAACCGAGCCACCGCCACCATTGCCGCCTTGCATTACGGCCACATTGTTGTTGCCGGCGGGCACCACAGCGTTCATGAGCATAGCTGCTTGTGCTTCGGCTTCGTTCGGGATTTGCTGTATTTGTGGTTGTGGTGGTGGCGGTAATGGCACCGGTTCGATTGATTTTGGCTTGGGCTGTGACATCTGTTGCTCGATGTTCAACGAACGCGATGGATCTTTCAAAAATAGAATCGGCTTCAATTTGGCCAGTTCGATGTTCAACGTTTTGCACAACACTTCTATTTCGAATTTTAGATTCAACTTCAAATCGGGCTCTTGATGCAATTCACCAAGTACGTACATAATTCCCATAGTCCAGGGATTTGGCGATTTGAAGATTTTCGATTTTCCTGATGATTCTAAAATTTTTGCAACAAATGGCACGACGAAAAGCAACTCCTGTTGGCCTTTATGATATGCTTCGGCAAGCAGTGACTTCAAATCGAGATCTATTTGCAATATCGGTCTATTGCGTCCTATTGTCATCATGCCAAGCCAATGACCAAGATTCTTAAGCAGACTACGATCGGAAAAATTCTGAACGCCTTTATCGGAGCGGAGAAGCACTTTGATGTTGCGTAAAGTCTCTTTAGTGACAAATCGATTTATTTCGGAGTTTTTCAGAGCATCCAGAAAATTGAAATACAATAAGTGGAAATTGAACTCCATGGAGGCCCGTTTCAGCACAAGGTATTGCGCCAGCCATGGCCAATAATCCTTCGTCATTATGTCTTTAATCTCATCGCACTTTTGCGGAATATTTAGCTGACTTAAATTATTGAATATGAATGCAGTTTTATCCTGAATCGGTTCTGGTGGGACCGTTACCTTCTCCTCCTGATTAGCGACAAGCAGTGTATCAATATTAGTCGCATTGGCAATGGATTTCATGCGAGCATGAGCTACGACAGCTGTCTTTTGTGGTGCCGGCGCTGGAATATTACCTAAAATCAGAGAGAAAGTTTGGCAACTAATTACTTCCGGTAAAACTCTGTCAACTTACTGGGAATAGCGTTATTACGATACATAGGATCGACCGCTGGTTGTACTCCACTTGAACCTGTTGCATTATTCATCACTTTACTAGGAGGTGGCTCTAGGCTGCGTGTGCCGTACTCGACAAATTGTACTAATTGCTGGGGAAACTCGTTAAAGTGGGGAATCGAACGTATGTGCTCGCAATACTTGTTATATGTGAACAGACGCGTTTTAAACCGATCCAATGCTGTAATGCCGAAATAATACAGCTTGGAACCTTCAGGTTTACGCAGTGCATCCAGCACACACCGCAATGAAAGACCTAGAGCCACGAATGTCGGTACCAAATTACGTTCAATGATACCGCCAAAGAGTTGTGCTGTGATTTGTAACTCTTTCTCGGGATAGTGTGAAAAGAAGCGATACTCCTCAAAGAGGTTTCGGAGCATGCAGAGAAAAACTTCCTGCTCACGTCGGTTGTTCGACTCTTTAAAACGTTGCAGTATATCGAGTACTTCATCTATCGATAACGTAGGATTCGGATGGTGATTGTAGATACGTTGAAAATAGGAGTTGGCTTCATCTTCAACCTCTTTAGATACTGGTACATTCAGTTCGCCCATTACTGGATTATTCTGATTAGGTAGTGCCGGTGGTAGTGCAGGTTGTGGCGCCGCTGGCAGCATACGTCCCAAATTGCCCACGTTCGGTGGAGGTGCTTGCATTTGCATTGGATTGATGGGATAAGGATTGTTGGCAGGATTCATTAGACGAGATGGCGAGGCTGGCGTGGATGTTAGGTTATCTGTAAAGGGAAAAACCAATGAGTTCCCTTCTTATTATTACAGATATTTGGAAATTTTACTTACTTAGCATATTACCAAAATTGAACGAACTGTTAGGACCTCCAAGATTGAGATTGGCAATGTTATTTGTCATATTTGTAAGTGGGTCCATTCCGGGAACAAACATTTGTTGCGCATTTACGTTGCCAGTAAAAGGTTGTTGCGGCGGTAGCACAGACGGCGGAACAATGCCACTTAAGTCCATGCCGCGATGTCCGCGCATAACATTCGGTGGCGGTAGTCCTTGTGGTCCCTGTTGCACAACTCGCGCCTTGTTCACCAAAATTGTGCAGTTTGCTGACATTTGCATGATCACTTCGGCAATTTCCGGTTGCACGTTGACAATGCACGCCTGCAGACAACTTATCATTGTAGTCACAGTCTCCGGAAGTAGTTGCACCTGTTTGGGTGGTAGTTGTTCGTCAGGTATTTTAGCATTCATAACTTGTGGGCAGCGTCGCTGTAGCACTTTAATCATGGCTTGAACGAAAGGTTCACCGTGCTCTCGTATTTTATCGCTTATCCATTTCTCCAACTTTAGGTATTCCCTTCGCGACGCTAAACAGGCCAAATCGATTATGAAATGAAATGAGCGCACGTTCAATAATGATGACAGCGCCTTCAAGTCCTGCGCCAAATCAAGTATTCGCGATAACTTCACTTGATCATATTCTGATCCGCGATTATACCATTCGGACATAGAAAGCATGATCAGTGGACGCAACTGAAAATTGGCTGAACTCCACGCACTGGCCAAAATGATGTTTGAGTTTGGGTGATTGCCTAAAAAGGATGGTATTAACTGACTGAACATCTCTTGTCTCAGATTTGTCATGGGTGGATTAATATGGAGAAGCGCTAGGAAAAGCACATCCGGGCAGTTTTGAGCAGGAAACTTGAACAGTTCATGAACTTGATTGTAATGACCTTTCTCTGCTATGTAAAGCAGAACTTCCACGAGGTGCAATGATTTCCAAGCGCATATCTCCTTATTCTCAGAATCGGGAGCAGTTTTCAATACTTCTACAGGGGCCGAATTGTACACATGATCTGCGAAGGAGAACAAATCCGGATTTTTGAGCATTGTCGCGATGAGAGACAACTGGCCCTCGGTATTGTGCCAATGCCGGTAAACGCATTCTGGATGTGGAAATAATGCCGACTGTGTACCGAGGCGAAATATAGTCAGCAGGAGATCCAGTCCAATCCGATCTTTGAGTATAAATTCAGCATGATCAAGATCTACGAGAAAACAAATATATATATATAGAAAAAAAGCAATAGAAAACTAAGAAGTGATAAGTCTTACCCATGCACACTTCCTTCCAGCTGAGCTGTGGTACCACCTCTTTGAGTGCTTGCACGAAAACATCGGGTTTCCACGTGGGTGCTGCATCTGAGCTGTCTTTCTTATCCTTATTTTTGTCGCTACCAACTGCATTATCTGACCCGCCATTGCTGTCATTGATATTTGAAGAATTCTGTTGCTGTTGGGTCGGTTGCTGAGCCCCTGGCCAAAAGTTTGCTGGTGTTGGTAAATTTACATTACAGTCGAGCAGAGGAGAATGCCTGCGGCACATAAGACCAATAATTTTCGCCACATCTTGGGATTGTAGTTCACGGCTGCCGCCACAACGCAAATGATTCTTGCACTCTTCGACGCTTGATGTAAACTCGTATCCGATTTCTAAGATTAAATTAATCCAGGATGTGTCCATAATATTGTTTTTCAGCTGCGAATAAATAGACAGTTTATCAGAGTGTAGGAGTTCAAATCATAAGTAACATTTCTCTTTGAGTAACCAATAAATTATGGGAAATCAAACCGAAACAGATTCAACGTTATATCAATAAGGCAGCAGTAGGGTGGGTGTACATACCTGGTCTGAGAATATTGTTTCGTATAAATTGTCATAAATTTCCTCGATACCGATTTCGTTTAAGATATCCGTGTCTCCATTAAATATGCTGCAATTGATATTGGAAATAGTTGGGGCCGCCGCCGCATCATCAACTTCAGTGTCAATGTCGTTCGGAGTAATGTTTCCTAACTCCGTAATAGCGGTTGGTGGCACGCGGTACAAAAAAGGTGCCAATATCAACGGCACGACAGGCTGTGGAAATTCTTGACGCAACTTCTGCAAGAATCGTGCTTTCAACTGGGGTGTTACGTACTCGTCTAAAGAGGCCAACAAAAACTGAAGCAAATCAATCGAGATATCGTGAAGACCACTCGGTGATGGCGATGTTGCGTTTGAGCTGCCTAAATAGGATTCAATGAGCTCGGGAAATGTACGTGTGAGATTGTCGCGCGCGATTTGACGCAAGTCAATTTGGCTTGAATGTGTTAAAGCCAAGGCGAGCGTGCACTCGCACAGCTGATTAATTCCGGTTAACTTTGTTATTTGACTAATGAGCTGTGCCGACGGCTGAAGAGTCTAAATAAGCAGGGTGAGAGAATGAGAGGGTAGTGAGAAGTAAAAGACAAGTTTAATTTGCCAATTTAACATTAAAACTACCTTCTGCGTTGCCGAGCACTGATCAACGGCGAAGCAAACGTTTGATATAAGGGCCGCACAATTCAACTGACGCTGCAATTGCGCACCCAACAATTTCGCCTGCAATTGCGGGCTCCCGTTCGGTGTCGGATCGTTGAAGTTTATGGCCGAGAAGAGACAACGCAGAGTGTGCCGATCGGCTTCATGACCATATTGTTCAATATACTGTAATGCAAATACGAAGCATGAATGTCAGACATTGCGAGATAATATAGGCATATAATAATAGTCTATAAAAAGCTTTTTTAGCTTCACACACGTAATAAAGTTTTAAGGGTATATATATTATATATAAAATTATAAATATCACGACCATTTTGTTGCTCTCTGTTTTTACTACAGTCTTCTTCTGAATATTAATACCGACTTGGAATCGTATGGCAACTAGAAACAGAAACTTCAAACCACTCTGACAGTGGAAGTGCGTCAAATTACGAAAAACGGTGAAACAAACGAAACTGAACGAAACTTCATGAAGAAGTGAGACAACAGCTCTGTGTATATATGCAGCTGCTTCTGCTTCTGCTTCTTATGGGAATCTTTCGCTATACAACAAAAACGAAAAAAATTTGTTTAAGATATTGTAATTATATTACTACCAAGTGATATGTGGACATATACACGATTGTTCAAAAAAGGTAAACGAAGATGCACAATACACTTGCTTACCTAAATTGCCTTAGTCCCATACACAAACAATCAACACAGATGTCAATCCATTTTTTTTTCTTCTAATATAAATTCAGATTTACCACGATTCACTCGTGTAGACCAAACAAATTAATAAATTGCACTAAAAAACCACTTTAATTTAATTTTGTTTAGTCACAAGATCACGATTTTTTGGCTTTTTATACATTTTTCAAAACGTGTGTGGGCTATTTGCACGACGAACTTAATTTTTACAATAAGAACACTTCTTAAAAGGAATTTGTACGATTTACACTTAAGTAATGTAAATGCAATGATTGTGCTGAATTTAATACACTTATTTATTTAATCTTTGTACTTAAAATACCACATTAAATTTCCGTGTCTTTGCCCAGAAATTTTCTTTTACGAACTGTAATGGCGTCGCCACAAAAAATTTGCACAAGCATCGGGTGTGTGTGTGTGTATGTAGCGTGTGCTTGTGAACATGGGGAACTAGCTGTACAAAACGAAACAGCTATACTCAACGAAACTGCAAGAAGTGGCAACCCTGGGTGCCAGACAGCATATCAAAAGCAATTAGGCTCATTTTACACTAGCGCAACAAATTAAAGTTTTTGAAAATTATATCAATAATATTAAAGATTTATTGTTTACAGAAGGAAAGAGAAATAAGTTAAGACTTTATAGGCGCACTTTTTTGCACAATTAACACTTTTTTTATTTTAATATAAAAGGAGTTAGTTTCAACGAGGGTTAGATATTGCGTATGTTTCGGAAACAGACACATTTCATACTCCCATATGCGGGGCTATACGATCAAGTAATTTTATAATTGGGAGGAGTGTAGGCATACATATATGTGTAAGTACATATCGACATGTAAACGACAAGTGAAAATTTACCCTCACCCGTATCTCAACAAGGCATAGACTGAAGAGGCTACACCCGCATGATCTCCTCCTAAGAAGGAATCAGCCGCCTTCTATATCATTGCCTTTTCGGCGCAATTTGCATCATTTTTAATTTAGTATAAGTCTAATTTTTTTTTCACGTCATTATTGTTTTTTAATAAATGTTATAATCTAATTATGAAAAAAAAAATATTTATTTTTGTTATCATTCGCTCGCTTTCTTCTTGTTTTGTTTATATGATTTCTGAATATTTCATACAAAATAACGAACTGCTTGAAGTTACAAAGATTTTTTTTATTAAGATTTAAACCTCTGTGGTCGGATTTGTTCGGTTCCAAGAATCGTGGTAAAAAACAAGGTGACTATTTTTTTTATACGCAGACGGTCATTGCTAAATAAATTTATAGTTTACAAAGTCTTCGATGTTTTTTTTATGGCATTACAAACTTTATGACGAATTATAAAACTATTTATAGAGTGTGAAAAGTATTAAAATAATTTTAACTTCAGTTGTGTTTACAATGTGACTGTAAATACTTAGAGGTGTTAAATGTGCAATGTTTAAGTGTAGCCCTCTTTAATTGCATTTTCCGCATACATTCCAAATATGTTGTGCATTTTTAATAAATAAAAACCCGTAGTGGTACTCTACATTTTCAACTTTCACTTATGTGACATCCATTGTACATCATATGTATGCCGAAAACGAAACTGCCGCAAATGAACAGCTGATGTTTGTTTACTGGAAATAAAGGCAAAGTTATCGGATATGCTGGTTTCATGACTATTGCAATAATTTTTCATTTTGTAGAGAATTGAAGGATATATATACATGCGAAATGATTATAAACTGTTTATACACAGGCCCGAATTTATCGACTTACATGACGTTACAGAAATAAAACAAATTAAATAATTATATATAACAATATTTCAACTAAAAATATCAATTAGTTGTTGAAAGGCTACACTGAAATCTTAGGACTGCACCCTACAAAATTTGGCAAACTACCAACACTTTCAATACACAAATTTGATTTATAGATAGAAAAGTTCAAAGTTCTTCTAGATCTCCAATTCATGCACTTGTTCTTAATGTTAATACAGAAATGTAAACACAGTACAAAAATTATTTAGCTTACCTGATTTAGTTGCTCGTTGGTTTCAGTAAAGTTTTTTTTATTTAAGTGCTTGATGAAATTACCAATCTGCATTAGCGGCGACTTTAATTGGTCTAGGCTCATAATTCTGCATTTAAGTTCCACATTGAAGGCAAATTTATTTGCTTTAGACGCCGTTTTTACGTTAAGCGTAATTTCTAGCGCAAAGAATTTATATCAAATTGTGTTTCAAAATTAATCAAACGAATTAGTCAACAGATGATTGGACACCGTCATTCACCTTGTTTGCTTTTCGTTATTTCGTAATTAACTACAAGAAAATTGCGTCGTAATTAATTTCCCTTATACAATACTCGCTTCTTCTTATTGATGTCTTATCTTTTTAAGTGTTAGAGTAATACGGTGAACTTACGTACGTTTGGGTACAATTCATTTATCGCTTTACCCACTGTTTATTTACACTTGTTCTTTTTCGATTTTCCCCTTTGTTAACTACGTTTATGAGATGTGTTGACAGCTCTGAAATGACGGCACGTACGCACGACGATCGCACACACTGGCACTGATTTACAGAATACGCATACAAACCAATTTGAGTATTATTTAGGCCTTTGCCTTTTAATATTGGTCTTCTTCGATATTCTTGTTCCATTTATTGCTGGCCCCCTTCATTGGCACAGGGGCCAACAAAGTTTTTTAGCCCAAGTACCAAACAACCAGTCTCGAGCATACAAAACCGAAGATTACCCGAATCACGATTTATTTGGGTTTCCTATTTATTTTATTTCTACTTAAATGCACATTCACTTTTCTAGCCAACACGTAATAAATCGCGCGAACACATACACACGCACCTTTGCTTTTGGTGAATTTTCTGCACGGTTAATTTTCACAAATGCAAAAAACACTGCAATTTTGGGATTTTTCTTTCAATTTTATTGTTCTTCAAAAAAAAAAATTTTAATTTCGATTTTCCGGCAACTACTTCCAAATGAAAAAAGAAATGAAATTCTGTTCTGTCGTTCTTCTTTGTGTTGCTTCGTTTCCTTCAGTCAATTTTTTCCTTCATTTCAATCAAGACTGCTGTCATGCACAGAGTTGTCACGTTTTTGAAAACACATAGGTTTCGACAAAGTATTGTCACAGCCTGTTAGTACGTTGCTTGATCTTGTTGACCGTTGAAACAAGGACAGGAAGGGTTGTTGTTTAGTTAGTAGTAGGGTGCGTCCGCGCGTCTCCTTCCAGAGAAATGTCACGACCTTCATTGAGAAGAACTTCAAAAGGACCGGAAGAAGTAATAGAGATATTAGAACTTTTCCTTTTTTTAATTTCTATTATGAACAAAAACGTTTTTATCGCAGTCGGACTTGTCCAGATGGCCATTACCAGACTTCACAGAAGAACAGTTAGTAAGAATTTCCCTGCCCGATCTGTCTCGCACAATGGAGGATAGAGGGTTGACAGCGGCGCAAGTGGAGTTAGTACACAAACGTCGTCAGCTTTTACGAAATCGCCTCCATGCTACTAATCGTCGGGACTCACGGTCGTCCGCCGATTATATCGAGAACAAATCGTCCGAAGAGGAAATTAAACGACGTTCAACCAACTCAAAATCTGTTTCTATAAATGTGGACTCCCATGATGAAGTGATTGTCAGTATACCCGATAATGAAAGGCTCAACAAGAAAAGCAGCGCAGATGAGGCTATATAGTTTTTTATATTAACCAATAACAAAACACAACCTAAATATTAGACATTCAAATTAAAACAAAATTTTAAGTACAAAGTAACTTGACATATGACAAGGTGCAGTCTTCCGTAGCCGTGCAAGCATTTTGTAAGTTGAATAGGTATTACCTCAATAATATATTACCAAATGCTACTATAATTAATAATATCAACCATAACAATAATACTAATAATATATTAATAATAATAACAACAACAAAAAGTTAAAAGCAGGGGCGACTGCACAGTGGCGGTGATGGTGACGGTGCCACCGTCAATATCGCTTAAAACCTCACTCTGCTTACGTGCATAGTAATATTTATTATTCCTATATGGAAAGTTGAATAGTTCTAAGTCAGAATTCACGCTTCCAATATGTCTTAATTGGAATGAGTTCATCTCGGAAGTATTTTATCGTAATGTCCTTGTTTATTGCATAGTTTCGGAACCAAGACAACCACACACAATCTCCTTAGATGACTCGCTGGATATCGTCTACGATAGTAGCAAAAAACATTATAGATAAAAAAAAACTCAGATTTACAACGGTTCCCAGTTCCAACATGTCTAATTTCGAATCACTGCTCGTCATACCAGAGTTGGCGGAATCTTTTGGTAATGTCCTTGGGCCTTGGACACTTCTGCTCTCGATTACACGTTCCCAAGTTAAATAAACAACAGCCTTCAATTCTATTGGCGTTTAGTCTATTATTCTATCCACTATTACACCACTTTATTTTTAATATAATCATTGAAGTAATTTCTAAAAATTATTTTAAGCTCCGTAGGAATGAAGTCAAGAGACATCAACTGGTTGTGCAACTCTTGATATGTGCACTTGTATTGGCCAAGAGCGATCAGGTCCCACAAAAACGTGAATTTTGCAACATATTCGATCGAATTGGTGCCCCTCTGAGTAGCTGTGCCGACCAGATAGAATTTTTCAATCTCAGCAAGTTTAAGGAATTCGGACCGTTCAAACTGCGAACCAGCTGTGAAGTAAGTTGGGTGATGTAGAATTGGAGCTGAGAAAAAGGTATACGCTTAATATATTTTACCTTCAAGCTGTTTAAAACAGTTGTCGATAATTCTAAAGGCCAAGTTTAGTTTGAATTCATTGTAGTCGATCAAGTATTCCTGCAGGCTTTCAAAGTGCTTAAAGACCTCGAAACGCATCTTTGGCGTTTGCATGGATCTGAGCAATTCGCTGAACTTATATAACCATTTACACTCCTGTGGAGCTCCGCAAATGCTACAACGAATGGTCGCAGCTGGTATGGAATCGTCTTGCGAACTCCACCAGTTCAGATTATGCATGTTTGGGAGTTGAGGGACAAAGATCTGCCGGCATTGCGGTTGCTCACAGCGATAGCGATGAAAGGAATGCTGAAATTTTTGGAAAAATGATTACATCAAATATAATGAAAAATATATACTCACATAAACTGTATCTGGTTGGGTTTGACTACACATTTCACAGTCACATTCAAAGTGGTAGTTCTCCAATAAATCAGCACGACGAATGCTGCGCTTGGATTGGCGAAAATCGAGGGTATAACAATTTTTAATTTCATCCCCGACTGATATGGATTTTGTTGCATAGGCACTAATCCATCTGCCATCGAATTTAGTTTGAAAACTTGGTGAACAATCATGATTACAGATGCTCATATAGGGCAGATTCATAGCAGCAATTCCGGCAAGGGAGCTAAATTTATGCAATTGACCCAAACGTAAGTGAGCCGGACTCAACCACATTTCCCCTTGTAGTAACGCGAATTCCTTTGGATCAAGCGACTGTTTTATTGTCATTATAGAAGTGCACGTGTGTGCATTGCAGATTAATTGGCCAATGCCGCGTAATATGAGGGCCGCTGTTAGAAAATAGAAAATAGTTAGAAAATACTTATGTCTTGAATTAGAAAAGACAACACAGAGGCCATACCTAAAAGTAAATGCCAATCCTCAGCTGCGGCTGCTGTATACGCAAATAGTTCAAAATAGTTAGTGTATTGGAGTAGATAAATTTGCAAAATATTGGCGGTTAAAGCAAACCATTTAATGTCCATAGTCGACATTTTGTCCAAGTGACTAATCAAGTTTAAAGTTTGGCCATATGCATCGCTGGGTAGTACATCACAACGTTCATTGACCAAAGTGGACCACAGTTCTTTTGCACTGGTTTTATGTGCTAAAAGTGGTAAATATTTTTGCAGGCCATCGAGCACAATGCGTAGGGCTAAATGTGAAATGCCAAGTTGCTGGAAGAGGCGCATTTGGTATGCAGCACACTCGTAACTGTGCACTACAGCGTGTTTCCGGCGACATTTCCGTGAACAGTAGACCACTTGACCGTAGCATGCAGCGCACGGTATCGGTATGAATTGCGTTATGGCGCATTGCTGGCAAATCAAATGATCTGCCACAGGCACAAAGGATAAGGCACGCTCTGTGAGGATTAATCCATTCTCGGCTATGTCTGTGGCGGCAATCATGTAGCGGCCTTTAGGTGGTGGTGCCATAATGCTGAATGCGGTGGAAGAGCCCAAAATATTTATTAAAAGGTGCAATAAACTCTTGTTGCATCACTTACATCTTTTGAGTGTGCGTATGGAAGGGGCTATCTTCTTCGTGGTCATCCTTGTTTATCGTGATACTATCGCCCTGTTTGATTTTGAGTGCACACATACCCTCTTTTAAATCAACTAAATTCTTTTTAAACCTGTCGTTTAGCTTTGTTTGATCCAACTTAGCCATATGCTCCTCGAGCTTTATGGTGTCCTCCAATTTGAGCGCGCAAAATGCCTGCCGCGTTACTAATTTGTGTTGCAAATTTATTGGATAACCGTACTCAAGCGCACATTCACAGTCGTCGTAAGCCGCTTGGTAGTAGCCAAAATCCTGGAGAGCCATTGCGCGATTGGCATAGGCGAAAGATAACGCTTCATGGTCAGTTCCCGCCGCAAAAATCGCGTTTGTATAGATTTGTGCAGCTGAAAGTAGTCGTTCTCCGCTTTTACTTTTGTACACTTTATTACCTTCTTTACGTAGTTTTTCAGATTTCTCTTTAGTTTCGCCATTTGTGTGGACTGAAGTTGCCGCTTTCAACCACTCTAAGCTGGTGCAAATCAAATTTTCGCGTTTATCTTTTGGCAGCGTGTGGAGCTGCAGAATGGTGTCGAATTCATTTGTGTACGGATCGAATTCTACTAAATTCGACTGGTAATTTAATAGCTCCTCTAAATTTGTGCAATTCATTTTGCCGGTTTGTGTATTTTTTTTCTAACAGGTTTTGTTTTATACGTTATGCCAACAAAATCATATGTTCGCTAAACATAACAAGTTCAGAGCATCTTTCATACCGTCGGATTATACGTGTTAACATTATAGTCTCTCAACCTTATCAATTTTTAACTTTGACTTTGTTAAGCTACTCTCTCCATTATGCCGTAATAACTAATGTTAATTCCGCAAGGCCACTTGAGTAGTTTTTGTTGGCCAAAAATATTAATATAAACTTTTTTTTTATTCTTGAGAAATTTGAGAATCCTCTAAATGCATGTTACAAATAATTAATATTGTATAGGCCATCGTATTTCATATTATTGTCATTATTAATATTCCCCATTTTTATTTAAAGGTACAACAAAATTACGTAGTGTAGAAGCTCTTAAAAGACGGTAAGGAAAAACTGAAAAACAAAGCCAAAATTAACGATACGATGGTTTGAGCATAACCATCTTGTTGATACATAATGCAGTTTAATATTACCAACAGCTGATCAACTTGAATACTGGACAGCTGTAAATCAGGTGTTTAAATTATGCTAGTTTTGGCGAGGTTTTTAAAGGATCTGTTACTTATTTTGCTAATTATCAGAGTAGTGTACCATGGATCTTCAACAACTGAACGAAGAGGCACATGTGGCTGCGTTGAAAGACATTAAGAATATGTTGCAAAGACCTGGTCAGCTAGAGAAAGTCGACCAATACCGGCACAGGGTCGCCAGGAAAAAAGCATCGTCTGAGGCGTTGCTGAAGACTGGCATGCAAAATCAATTGGATGGCGTACGGGTTGGCCTAAAGCAGTTAGAATCATGTAAAGGTGGTGTGCGTGAGGTACGCCAGCGCATGCAAGAAGTGGCACGACTTTTAAAGGGCGTGCCGGAAATTTATGACGCCCTTGAGGTCGTGCGTGAAGAGAACACCAAACATTCGCAATATGCAACCGCAATGGAGAATCTCAAGCACATCTTTAATGTGGATGCAAGCGTACAAAAAACGATGTCCCTAATCGATGAGGACAAGCTGCTCAATGCGCATCAGTGTCTTGCAGACTTAGAGAACTCACGCGATGATTTGCTGTATGAATTACACAAGCAACCGAAACAACATGCCTCGGATAAGATTACACTGAAGCGGCACTTCGAAAAGGTTGAAACAGTTTCGGAGGCATTAGAAAAGAAACTACGCCTAATACTGAGTCGTACACTGAATACAGTACGTAAGGAGCCAACGGTTATAGTGACAGCGCTCCGCATTATCGAGCGCGAGGAAAAAAATGACCAGTTCGCTTTGCAGCAGCAAAAAGTGACTGGTTTCCTGCCACCGGGTCGGCCAAAATTGTGGCGCAAAATGATAATGGGGGTGTTGCAGGCCGCCGTGGTGACACGTATTGAAGGTTCCAAGCTGGAAGAACGTGCCGACAATAAAATGTGGCTTGTGCGCGATTTGGAAATACTGCGTCAGATTATACTGGAAGATCTACGCGTGGTTAAGTCACTGTGCGTGCCGTGCTTTCCGCCGTACTACGATATTTTTAATGAGTACGTCAAATTTTATCACGAAGGTTTGTCGAGTTATGTGAGTAATGCGCTATTTTTAAAAAAAATGTAAGGATAATCATTTACATTTTTTCATTTTTTGAAATTGCAGTTGGATAGCATTGCACGCTCCGGCTTGGAAGGCAATGAATATGTTTCAATGCTCTCTTGGGTAATGAACACCTATCCCGGCCAAGAACTTATGTCACATCCAGATCTCAACGTTGATGTGCAGAACCTAATTGGTTCGCTCCTTCGTCCGGAGCATCTAAAGGCATTGGAAGATGAGTATCTGCAAAATATGCAACGCAACTATCAAGAATGGATGACGAAGGCAGGCGAGACAGAGAAACAAGAATGGTTCTCTGAACAGGCGCCCGACCAGGATGAACATTACTACCACACTTCAGCCCCTGTGATTATATTCCAAATGATTGATCAGCATTTGCAAGTTACTAACACGATACACCAAGACCTAACCTTCAAGGCGCTGATCATGAGCATTCAACAGGTTGAGATCTTTGGTCAGACATATTTGCGAAATGTTATCGAACTGAAGGAGCACCATTTTCGCAACCGCGATCAAATCAAATACTTTACACACTACATCATCACGATTGTAAATAACAGTCAGCAAATGGTGGAATTGGCACAGCAAATGAAGCAGCTCTATTGGCCCAAATCACGGACAGATCACTACGAAGATTTTGAGATGTTGATTTCCACATTTCAACGCATACGCGCACATGCGACCAATTACCTGCTGGAGGAGGCATTTCTCGACATGGAGGTGCATTTCAATGAACTATTCACTGCAAAGTGGTTGGCCAGCAGTATATCGGTGGATACTATATGTGTGACACTCGACGACTACTTTCACGATTATAACCACTTGCGGCCAAATAACTTCGAAATGGTGATCAATGAGGCACAGAAGTTGCTGGCCAAGCGTTACATAGCCGCCCTGCTATCGAAGCGTTTGTCGAAGACACGAGCCGAGTGCGATGCCATTACACGCAAAATAAATCAGGAAGCGAAGCGGTTTAAGCAATTCTTCGAGAAAATCGCGCCAAAAATGTCGCTTACCGACTCACCTTTAGTTTTGATACCAACACTGTCAGCGTTGCTTGTTTGTGACATCGAATTGCTCGTTTTAGATTTACACACTCTCATTGGCAGCTATCCGTCCCTAACAGAAGATCAATTGGTACGTCTTTTCTACATACGTAACGATGTAAAAGCGTCCGAGGTACGCGAAAAGGTGCAGGATGCCATGAAGTCAAAGAAATCGATGGTTAGCATTGCCAAGCAGGATTGCATATTCAAAGAGATCGTTTTCAATGATAAATTATGGTAAATCGCATGAAATATTATAAATACAAACGACCACCTCACCAATTAAACACCCAGTATCCAAGTGACCAAGGATCGTAAACCCTCGAATTCGAAGATTGTAATCTTCGTAATATTCTTGATTATAAAAAAATATATCTCAAGCCATAGGTACGTACACTAAGTATATATTAGGTAGCCGCAGCGAATTGATACTTTGCGGTCAAGTCCAACGAATCGATGTTTTAGCACATTATCGCATGATTTTTATATTCTAAGCAACAACAACTAATTTATTGTATTCTCTGTGGAATTTATCTCATGCAATAAATATACATTAACAATATTTGCTTTTTTGTTGCTTGTGTATATTGTTGTTGCTACCCTACCAGCTGTATTCAATGCTGGTCGATGAGAAAAGAGAGCACGAAGTTCGTGCCACGAACACAAATCCGAGAGCGGAACCAGAGAGAACACATTCATTTCCATGTTTTCTTGAGAGAGTGTATTTATGCAAAGACAGAGTGAGAGCGACACAGGAGTTGCAATCAAGTGCGGGGCTCGCCTTTGTGGAATTATGCTCATGAGATTTTGAGATACTATTTTTTTGCCTGCTTTTGCTTTTGTCTGGTTTTCAGTTTTGTATGCTTGGCAGTGTTCCCTTCAGCATGATTCTGTGGTTGAGTTTTCAAGCAGTTGCGTGGCCGCGTGAAGACAAGCGAGAACCTAACATAAGGTGCTTCGAACTAATTTTTTTTTTGTTAAGGTATTCGTTTATTTTATTTAACAGATAAAAATAATAAATAAAAACAGTGCAATAGAAAATAAATTAATGGTGATTATTAAATATAATTTAACCAAAAAGTGAGTGAAAAATTCTTTACAAACTTTGTTTAAAGTCTTTCTTTGTTGTTTCTTTTTTTCGGCGTCCTTACTTTATAAATTAAAGTTTCACATCGAAAACTCATCTGTAATACCGCAATTAAATGAAAGTGTGTGATTGTATAAGCTTCCAGAATTTTGTCGCCATGTGCTTACCTGCCTAACCGTCAGAAAGCCTGCCGCTTTGCCCTATAGCAACCAAAAAGAGTGTAATCTATTAATAAATTTTGTTGGTGGTTTAGGTATTTTTTGTTGTTGTTTTTATAGTTCATGTCGTTGTCTTTCGTTATCGCCTATGAAAAGGTTTAATTGATTTCTGTAGAGATTTTTGTATGCTTTTTTTGTCGCAATACTTGATGTGACGTCCTTGATATTGAACATGTTTAAAGGATTCGTTTGGCTGAGACACGTGCATTCACGTCCGTCTGAATATGAGTCACGAGGCATGGTTTTTCATTTTTTTATTCGTTATTTCGCTTCTATTATGTGTTAAACAACAAATATTTAGCGTTTTCAAGGGTTTTGGAAGCAGAAACTCGGTAAACATTTTTTATATGAATCCGACAAAAAATTTGTAGAGTTATTTTATTTCCAAATGTTTTGGATGTAGTTTGCTTAAGTGAAAATTCAGTAAACTATTTTGTCCTCAACATCATCCTGCACAGAGACCTGAGTATGTTAAGAGAAAATCCGTGGAAACTGATTATCTGATATCTGCAGAACTGCATTCTCATCCAAAAAGTCTGGCCAAGGCCCTCACTGGTAGCTGAAGAGACTTCACCCTAATGATCTTCCACACAGAGCGTGCTAACTATGCTAATAATCTACGCTGGCGGTATAACCGCCTCACATCTCTCTTAAAAACATAATGTTTTATGCAAGTTACGATAATGGTGTGCTATTAAACTAACTAACCAAACAAACAAAGTAAGAAATTAAACCATTTCTTTATTCAAATTGATAGTAAAGCGCATTAATACGATTTATTGAGATTGGTTGAGGAATTTTTTGGTGAAAAACCAATGCTTGAAGAACGAAGGACATTTATTTGCCCTTAAAAGTGAACGACGCAGCTTATTTGACAAATAGTTTATCGATGAATCACAGTGTTACGCTCTAGTATTTGTACTTCGAAGAATCATCAACACCATGACTCCACGGCGTAACCATCGTTAGGTAACAAGGGAAAACAGGCGACATGGCAATTTGAGGTCTGGATCTCTCTGCGGTCTACTGTGTTACCAGGCACCCAAATATTGTATTACTTTAAGAACTAGTAAAAAACACAACACAATTACCCGGGTGACTTAACTCGTAGTGTAGTTAACCGTAATGCCCAAAGCGACTTTGCTCATTTGAACGTGAAAGCACTTTGCATTTATTAGAGATGAATGCGCGTCGACGTTAAGAACTATGTAAACTACTTTGAGTGCATAATTCTCAGAATGCGCACTTCTTGGCTTTAAGATGAAATGTAGGCACATAAATGCAGAAACAGACACAGATGCAGAGAAATAAAAGCGTAAAAAAGATTTTAATTGCAACCAAACAGCTTACAAAGAAAAGGACTTAAACACGTGTATAAACACACACACACACACACACACATACACAAACACACATAACTACATTGAATGCACGCGTGCACTCAATCACCACAGATACACAGATGCACACCTACGCGTTTTCTCATTTTTTCTTTTCGTTTACCGGCTTTGCTCCGCTGCTGTTTTACATTTATTTCTTTATTTATTTGTTTTGCACAACCGGCAACTTAGCAAAAATAACAACAACAACAACATTATGTACATTTTATGTTGAATAGCAAAAATGTCCCTTCCTTTGTTTATAAATAATGTTGTATTTTTCATTCGATCATTTTGCGTTTATGCGGATATACTCGCACAAAGTTGGTTTCAGTAATTAATTTCCTTTTGTTGCTTACTTTTTAGATAAACAACAGCTCTGCCATAATGAATAATTCGAAAATTGTGATTGTCGGAGCGGGTCCCTCGGGCATTGCCTGTGCTACCAAACTGCTCGAGTACGGTTTTAAAAATGTGATAATCCTAGAGGCGGAGGAACGTGTCGGCGGTCGCATATATACGATACCCTTCGCTGATAATGTGATCGATTTGGGCGCACAGTGGTGCCATGGTGAGAAAGACAACATTGTCTACGAACTGTCGTTTAAGCACAATCTGCTCGAGTCGACGGGAAATGTCTACGAGAGCTATCAGTGCGTACGCTCCAATCGTGAAGTGGTCTCCGAGAGTATCAGCCAGCGGCTGAAAGACGTTGTAAATGATAGCCTTGTGACGCGGCAACTGGAATTGCGGAATTGTGCCGGTTCACTGGGCAGTTACTTGACCAACAAATTCTATGAGGCGATACGGCGTCCCGAAAATTCCGACATCGATGTGGCGATAGCAAAGGAGTTCTTCGAGAATTATCAGAAATTCGAAAATTCTGTTGAGGCATCCGATACGCTTGACGATGTCTCGGGCCGTGGTTATCTGGAGTATTGGGAGTGCGATGGTGACATACTTTTGAACTGGAAGGATAAAGGGTTCGTGGAATTTTTGCGTCTGTTGATGAAGTCAAGTGAACTGCAAACGGAGTTGGGCGTGCTGGAGAAGCGCGTGTTGCTGGGAAAGGCCGTCAAGCAGATTGGCTGGAATCGCAACGATGGCCGTGTCGATGTCCGTTGTTCGGATGATGATCTAATAGTGGCGGATCATGTGATATTAACCGTATCGCTGGGTGTGCTCAAAGAGCAGAAATTGAGCATGTTTGAACCCAAGTTGCCTGTTTCGAAGCAACGCGCTATTGACGGTTTGGCCTTTGGCACAGTCAACAAGATTTTTATTGAATTTGAAATGCAATTTTGGCCGAAAGATTGGACGGGCTTCACGTTGCTCTGGCGCGAGGAGGATCTTGATGAGATACGTGGTACCGAACGTGCCTGGCTGGAGGATGTTTTTGGTTTCTACTGTGTTAACTATCAGTCACGTATATTGAGCGCCTGGATTATTGGTGCCAATGGTCGGCACATGGAGACCCTCTGCGAGGATGAAGTGCTCAATGGTTGTATTTATCTCTTGCGCAAATTCTTGCCTTGGCCTATACCGCAACCAGTGAATTTTAAGACTTCCACTTGGTACACAAATATGAATTTTCGCGGTTCTTATTCCTACCGTTCAATGTTAACGGAGGAGATTGGCACCAGTGCACGAGATCTGGCACAACCGCTAACGGTGATGGCTTCGACCAATGGGAATTCAAACAATTTTAGCGAAGCGTTCTTCACTCAGAGTCGTTGTGAAAAACCCATTGTACAGTTCGCCGGCGAGGCAACCAGTTCGCATTATTACTCGACCGTGCATGGCGCCGTGGAGGCGGGTTGGCGCGAAGCTAAACGTTTGATTGATTTCTATGGCGCAAAGCGGGTACTGACGCCGGCGAGCCCGAAAGGCTCTTCAGCAAATACGCCCAAATCGCAGTTATAACATTCGTTGGACTTTGAGTGTCGCGACGGCGACATTTAAAGTCCTTGGAATGCAACGAAAAATATGTATATCCTGCAAATATCTAAGCTTAGTGCGTTTAGGCGCTTGTCGTTATGCAATTCGTTTAAGACCTACTATTTTTCAATTTGTGTTCCACGTGACCTTCAAACCCTCAAAGTTTTGCATTAGAATTTACCTTTTATTGTTGCCGTGCTATAAGCCAAGACAAATTAATATTCTAATTAGAGAATTTGAAATATGTAGTAATATTCCAAGTGAATATAAGAGATAGTCTCTGCTGATTGGTTCCACAATCATAGATATCTACCGGAATACGTAAGTAAACCATAAAAAGAAAGAACTGAACTCTTCACGCTATCGAATGACGGTTACACGATTCAGTAAGCCTAGAGCCTTTTAATTTTCATAGTTCGTGTGCATGGACAGTATGAAATACGATGAGTTAGAAATGATTTTTTCTTCTTCTAAAAGCAGAGTATGGATATTTTACGATAATTTCACAGGATTCGCAACGAATCGCCGTAGTTGATGGCAACTAAAAACATTATAAATACACAAAGCGACAGGCAAAAAGTGGGTTATCCAGATGAATATGCTCTAACATGCCTCCGAAACGGTCATCAATCAGTTGTGAATGTGTTCATGAAACTGCGCATGAAAGCAGGGAAATCGTTCAATTGTTAATTCCTAATTATCTTTTGAATTGTGCAGACGACAATGTCACTGACGGGCGACACATTAATTGCGAATGGGGATATGTGAAACCTAGGCCAGTCGCGAAGTTTACCCTGTGAAGCAGAATACGGATTAACAACGCGATCTTTGCAGATAATTCACTGGTCCAAGACTGGTTTACCATTACCTTTGGAACCACCACTAGTTCCAACTCTGTCCCTTTTACATGCATTTAATGACATCCCCATGTTAGATTCAACATGGGGATGTCATTGGCAGCGGCCAATTTCGACCGCCTGCATTACAGTTCACCAATTACTTCACCAGTGAATAGGGGCATAATGAGATCAGTTACTGCACTAGTGAATATGGACAAAATGGGACGAGTTAGTTCACTAAACAATACTTGGAAGCTTTCTAGGGTGTAAAATAAATAATAATAAATAAATTTTCTCCCCTCATCTTGAAGGTCTTGCAGCCTATTTACCAGGGGATCATGTGCTGATTGTTACATATCTTTTTATTTCTTTGTTTGTTCCTCTAGGGAGCGCATAGGGCCTGTTCAATTTTTTTGAGTATCCAAGACTTGTGGTTGTTACATAAATCGAATGGTTTTTGTCTGATATGGTTGGTGTTTAGAGCCCCCGCTCTACCAGTCGTTGCTTATGGGAGTTCCATCTAGCCTTGCCAATGAAAAACAATGCCACCTATCGGAAGTTGAAGGCATTGACCAATGACCAGAAATCACCCAATAACTCATGACCCTGAAAATCCTGGCTCCCGTCGGGTTTGAACCCTGGCCTCTGCGGTCGGCAGCCTAATACACTTCCACTAGGTTACCAAGGCTCTTGGTTAATCTATGCACTTACCTTTATCAAGTGTTTTGAAAAATAATGATGTGTGTGCTTCTAGTTGCGCACGAACTCGTTCGGGTCGTTTTCGCACATGCCGATTGCGTCATCCGAAGTGGTTGGCGAATGTCGATGCGGCAATGCTGGAGCAGAATATTTACGACTAACTCAATTTTCTGTTTACAATACCATTTGAATGAGAGTAAAAAAAAAACGTATTTCTCAATTGTTCTCACTTACAGGCTCGCCTCTGCATTACCTACGGCCACAGCTACAGCATAATAAGGTACTAGTGAATTACTATCGACATGGTGCCAACCAAGCATACTGCAGGGATTCAATTTTGCTTTAGGTTATACCGTTGCAGCTGCCAGAAAGGTCATATTTACGACTTTTTAGGAATTGAAGAGATTAATTTCTCTGGATAATATTCAACGGTCATAATATTGTCCCTCAGTTTGGGGAGAGAGGAACGTATTTGAAAGAGTTACATACCTTCTTTTTTGCAGGGGTTAAGAAATGGCAGAAACATTGAGAAAAAGTGATTACGTCAGAAAAAGAATACTTGCATATTCATTGCGTAACTCAACTATGCACTGAGATCAAATTTTACAGACCCCCTCAGTGATTATAGTGTTTGATAACTGAAATTATTTATATTTTCGGCATTAAATTCGGCTAGAATTACCGTAAAATATCCACAAATTGTTCTTTCATAAAATAGACGGATTTCATTATGCTCATGCTGCAATATAGTCAAATGGTATTCTGAAAATAACCACTTGCCTCTACGGAATAAAATCGTGATGTACTAAAACACAAAATAGAAGAGTTAGTATTTCCGGTTACTTTTTTTAAATATAAATAATTATAATTAATATATTTGTATTGTAATATAGATCTGAATATTATCCTTTGTCAAATTCAAAATATGAACATTTTCAAAGAGTTATTTGTCAGCACGATTTCCATTAAAAATCTTTAATTTGTTGACCACGAGAACTCAACCTAGTTACGGTGGAAATTGATGCAACTACCATAAATATAAAGGAAAAGTTACCATTCGTTCAGTAAGAATTGTAAAAGACATACAACAATTGACAAGAAAAAACGAAATAAACAAAAATAAAAATAAAAATTATAATAATAAGGAACATTGAAAAACAAATCAGTTGTTTTTTACTTTTATTAATGGGCTGCGTGAGTAACAACTTAAGTTGGACTAATATTAAAAAATTGACGCTTTAATGGATACATTTTTATATAGTGTGGCAGCAAAAAGAGAAAGAGATTCGGTCCGGAGTTTAAGTACCATGCATCGTTAAAGAAACATCCCAAGAAGCTGAATCGACACATTCACGAAGAACCCCACATATTGATAATTGGCGCTGGGATTGCAGGTTTGGCATGTGCCGTAGATCTAATTGCGGACAATTTTAAGTTTGTGAAAATTGCTGAGGCATCCAGTCGCATTGGCGGACGTATTTTTACCACATCGTTTGCCGGCTTTTCTATCGATTTGGGCGCGCAATGGGTGCATGGGCAAGATAAAAACGTTGTTTACGAAGATGTGTTCGATATGGACTTGTTGGATACATCGCCCCAGCAGTACATAAATCTCGAGTGGATACGTTCCTCTGGCGAAAAGTTACCAAAGCATACCATCGATATAATGATTAAAGCTATGAACCAAATATTTGAAGGGCGGCACAGCAATATTCATACAAGCACTGACAATTTTAGTAGCTATATAGGAGACAAGTTCATGAAGGAATTGAATAGGGAGCCTCTGAACAAAATTGACAGATCAGTGGCTATGGAATTTTTGAATAGCTTTAGAAAAATGGAGGGCACTTCATCTGCCAATTGCATTGACGAAATGGCATTAAGCGGTTTTGATGAGTTCGAAGAATGCCCGGGTGACGCGATGCTAAACTGGAAAGAGTTAGGGTTAGTTTAATTAATTTAATATAATTGTTGTTTTTTCCAAATCTTAATATTCGCTTTATAGGTTTATGAAGTATGTGAAACTATTAATAGGCGCTGATAGATCTAATGAATTGGGTATGCTTCGTGGAATAATCGACTTCAACTCAAGGGTGATCAGTATCGAGTGGGATAACATGGATGGAACGGTGTGTGTGACTTGTGAAAGTGGTAGAACGTACAATGTGGATCACGTCATAATAACGGTTTCATTGGGTGTACTACGGCGTAACCTTTCACTGTTTGTACCGCCATTGCCGGCAGACAAGCGGAGAGCTATTAACTATATGGGCTTTGGGCACGTTTGCAAAATCTATCTCGAGTTCGAAAGACCTTTTTGGCCAAATGACTGGACTGGTTTTGCCGCCATGTGGACAGAAAACGATGTTCGAGACATGGCTACGAAGAGACAAGAATGGATGTGTGACTTAGTCAGTTTCCATTGTGTGAATCGTCGTCCCAATGTGCTTCAAGCATGGGCTGTTGGTTGTACCGTGGAACTTATTGAGTCCACCAGTTCAGAAGATTTAACCAATGGCATACATTGGGTTTTGAAGAAGTTTTTGGGAGATATGTTAGTGCTCAAGCCAAAGAGCATAATAATAAGCAAATTTACTACAGACGAAAATTTTTTAGGAGCCTTCTCCTATCCCTCTATGTTGAGCCAACGATATTTTACGGGCGCGGCTGAGTTATCGCAGCCGATAAATGTAATGGCTCTTTTGCCCATGGAGGATGGATCTGACAGCACATTACAGGCAATGACTGTTAGACCGCTGATATTATTTGCGGGTGAGGCCACTAGTCCCAATCATTTTTCGACTGTTCATGGTGCTGTAGAAACTGGACGGAGAGAGGCATCAAGACTATCCGGTTACTACTTTAGGGATTTGTAAAAATGTAAGCATTTTATTACCATTTGCGTTAACTAACAGTAGTGTGTAAATAAAAATTGTGAATTCTTATTGTTCCCTAATTATTTGTGGCCTAAAGTCCGGTTCGGTTGTTTTCTTTAATGAGTCAGCATATAATGGCAGGCGTTGTGTCATACGGAAGTTCCAGAAGTCCTTTATCTGACGACACAAATTTAAATCCAACTCTGCGATAAGTAACCCGTCACCGTTGCGCGAAAGACCCTGTGTAAAAAATTACACACACAATCTAGGCAAGAAATATTAATTAATTTCTACATACCGGGGTTCGAGTACCATCCGGCGCTGTTATGTACGACGAACCGTAGAATGGGCCAAAATTTGTATGCGCCTTCTCACCGTCACCAGAGGTATATTCATTTGGAAACTCTTCGCTGCCTACCCGGTTAATAGCTACTGTGAAATAGCTATTCGCAATAGCAGCGTTTCGTGCCTCAATCCCCCACAACGGTTCACTCAGTTTACCGATTGTTGCCGATGGGTTAAAGACAATTTCGGCGCCATTCAATCCAAACATCATCCAATTCTGTGGATGATGACGTCCGTAGCAAATGTTTATAGCAATGCGTCCAAATTCTGTTTCAAAAACGGGATGACCTGTGTTGCCTTCGAGGTAGTATGTCGACTCGTTGAAATCACCGACACGTGGTATATGATTCTTGCGATGCTTGCCGATATAGCGGCCACTGTTTGATATAACAACTGCCGTATTCCAGATTGTGTCGCCATGCGCCGAGTCACGCTCAAGTATCGATGAAATGATAACCATGTTGTAGGCCTTCGCTAATTCTTGTAGCATTTTTGTTGTTGGTCCTGTTTCGGCCTCCTCTGCAAATTCACACCATGGAAACTTTTCACGTGTACAAAATGCAAACGGCATGGCTATACGGCAGAATAAGTGAACTGTGAAAACATTGACCTGTCAAAGGTATCGATTGGTACTTACTCCATGCCTCCTGCGTGCATACGATATTACACCCCGCTTCGCCAGCTGCCTTAATAATGGTCGTCACTTTGTTCCAAATCACCTCACGTTGTTCCACTATTGGCGCCGTTGTGGGCAAAACTATGGCATTTTGAATTGCGCCCACACGAACAATGCGGGGCTTGCGTATTTGCTCCGGTTTCGCTGAGAAACGATAGCCCTTCAACTCAAAACTGTTGTTGTCGGCAATAGTCTTCGCTATCTCGGGCAATTCCAAAGCGTGACTACAAAAAAGGGGTGGGATTAATAGATTCGAGAAATGGTGGCGTAGTGTGGTGGTGGGAGTGCTCGTCTAAGCCGTAACATAAAAAAAAGAAGAATAATCATGAAGATAAGGTCGAGATTATAAAGATAACTGGGACGCTCTAATGCCAAACTGGTTAACAAAAGTCAAATTGACAGAAAGGCTCCTCCGCACGACTGCACGAGACAGTCATCCCTCGATTCACGTATTAATTTGCTCTAAGAAATGGCTACCTAAATCAAAACTACGTATATATGAGAGTGTTATATAATTATGAAGTCAGGTTAATTAATTGGTTTTAAAACCAAGTACCATACTAGGTACTTCAGTTGTATATTCTAATAATTTTATGATACATATACTCACAAAAAAAAAAAAAAAAAAAAACAGATTGAAAGCATAATAAAAAATGGAGAGTTCACTAAATTTTTGCACATATAGTACATTTTAATCAGAATCAGACTCTTTAGTTGAAAGAAATATGAAGATGATCATTGATATATCATCATCTGGAACATTTCGCTGCGTAGTTTGTCTCTGACCTGAAGAAGGAGCATCTTAAAAAATTTCAATTTCTTTTCCCTCTTCCGCAATTGTGTTTTACAAACATGACTAGTTTCACGTTTAGAATTCATATCTCACCTTGTTATTATATGACTTATAAGCACAACTTTTACAATGCAACTGAATGAAATCACGAAAAAATGAATGCAAAAGGCTTACAAACTCAAGTTCGGTATTCCAGATTTCACATTTTATGAACTACGTAAATGAAATTATTAGGTAAATCAAATTTTAAGGGAACAAAGTTTTTGGCTACACAAATTGAGAATACGTAATTCGGGAATAGGTAAATCGAGGGATTACTGTATTTGTCCCTTTCTACATGTGTTGGATGATATGTTACAAGCCAATTGAAAAACCCAAGAAGTATTTGAGTTTCAAATGAATACATTAGATACAAACATTTATTTATATGTGTATAAATTTGTATTATTATCTTTAATGCTTTTCCCCATTCCATGCAATTACAAACGATTCCTCCTATATATGATGGTTTCTGCTTTCAAACAATTTCATTGATTTGTTTTTGTTATACTTTCTCAATCTTTTTCTGCTGTCTTTTTTGTTGTATTGTAGTTGTTTATAAGTCGTGTGTATTCTGCTCACACTGCTGACCACTATCTAATATACTATATAATATGTATAAGAAAATGACGTTCGGACACGCGCCTGTATTTAGATGAATTAATGTATTTTTAATTTAATTTATATTTAAAAAGAGAATTAACTCCTATAAAATTTTTTCTCAAACTGTGAAATAATTCCTTTCTTTGCATCTCTTAGATTTGCCTTATCTGAAGCTTTGAATACGATTTATTATTTTTTGTATTTTCTTCTCGTTGCTCTTTCTCAGTACTTAAAATTCTTATATAATATAGACATTTCCATAGCCTACTTTCAAATTCATATACTCGTATGTGTATGAACACTTACTCATCTTCTCGTCCATACAGAATGCGTTTGACTTCTCTGAGTTCTGGCGCTGGTAAATGCTCCTCCAAACACTTTTCTAGGCTTTTTAAATCAAGAGCGGCCATGCTTGTCTTGTGTTTAAGTGAATTGTCACAAAATAAATGGCAGTTATTGTGAATTTCTTTTGAATACTGCGCTAATTCCAAACAGAAGCTACTCGTATTTCCCAACCTCACGCAAAGAGCGCCAACTGCGGAATGTATTCGTTTACTGTACACAATCGCTCGATGCCATCTGTGAGACACTAAACCACTCGCACCCAAACACAGATACTCACGATCATTTCGGGCGTTGCTCACAGCTGGTGAGCGCACTGTAAGATTATACCGAACTTTGTACGAGCGATGTAGATGCATTTTTATCAGGGACTGAAAGTGATTTTTGTGGTTTTTTTTCGATTCCAGTTCTAAAAGTTTTTGAATCTTGTCATTGATTTGATTCCAGTGTCAAACAACTAAAAATTTTCCAATGTAATTTTTCAACCGATTGTAAGCCGAAATGTATTTATTATTTCTAAATTAAGAATTATATAAATTATAAGAAAACAAAAATATTGTTTTATTCATAGCTAACAAATATCCGGGTGCCAATCCAATGCGAACTAGTGTGTTGGTTTCATTATTCTGTAATTGGTTATGTTTTTACGATAATGGCACGGATTGTAAATGCAACTTAAATCATCGCGCAATGAGTCCTCAATCGGTTACATTTCATTGCTCTGCCTAATAAGCCTGATATTCTGATTGACGTCTGGATCGACCAATTGCTTTTTGAATAAAGTTATGCTATGTAAAGAATTGGCATGTCTCACTCATTACCACTTGTTATATTCCACATGAAATTATGTTATTTTCATTTTTATTCAATTCATCTTTCTTTTTCAATTCATCTTTCCTGATACTACACAGAAATTATATACGGACTATATACTATGCAATACAGTTCAATCAGAAAAATGATGAATACTTTTGAACTGAAAAATTCTGTCAAGTTATAGACAGTCAGATATTCTACTGGAACTGAGTGGATAGAATCCGATTGCTAAGGCATTTATTTGATGATTTCTATATTTTTGCTCGGGTCTTAATTAAGTTTCACTGATGAAAAAAATATACACTGATTTCGCTGTTGCTTTATGAATATTTTGCAAAAATTTTATTGAAATTGACGCGTGAATCGGGGTAAGCTAAAAAGCTACAAACATTTTAACATTTTGCATTGAAAGTTTTTCAATGAATATCTGAAATTATTTTATAGCATTAGTAATATAAAATCACTTATTTTGATTTAGCAATTAATAGCAATAACAAAAAACTATAGTAATAATAAAAAAATTATATAAAAATTAATAAATAAAAAGCAACTCTTATATTTGTTTAGTTGTTTATGTAACTTTATAGAATTTAATTACAATTCGCATCATATTTTTGGGATTTTCACATTTTCAATG
Organism: Cacoxenus indagator; assembly: GCA_035041755.1. Taxonomy (NCBI): domain Eukaryota; kingdom Metazoa; phylum Arthropoda; class Insecta; order Diptera; family Drosophilidae; genus Cacoxenus; species Cacoxenus indagator. Next base: position 9,127,999 of record JAWNKX010000400.1, read on the forward strand.
TAAATAAGTCAGTAGTCAGTTTACATGTGATCGGTGTAATTAATTTAATATACAAGAGTATATGGCTTAGGACATAGTTTAAGTTTAAATCTTTCATTAACAATTATACCGCACAATTTAACATTTATAATTTATATCTTATTTAATTTGTAAATATATATTTTGGACAATGCTCTCGCCTTAACTGAGTAACCATTTCGCAATTAAATATTATAAATCATTTTAAACAATTTCAATAATTTTCTGGTTTTATTTTTACATTATAGCGATTATTATTATTATTTATATTATTACATTAGAGTCGCACTAACTTGAACACCAAAAACCCACGGCAGTTCAAGTTATCGAGGTTTTCAAGTTATTGGATATATGCTTAAATTAATATTTTGTAGAAGAATGTTAATAAATATGTTACAAAACTCGATACCTGATTATCTATTTCAGCTGGCAAAGAATTTAAAAGATGGTTATCATTTGAATTATTTTCTGCCCATTGTTGTTGAAGAACTGCCCCTTAAATATTATCTTCAGTAGAGAATTGTTCATCCGTATATTTAAGTAAATTATTCCAACATTTCTGCAAATCACTCGGTGTAATTTTGGCCCATGACTACGGAAGAACGTGTACTGCGTCTCGCAAATTAATTTCTTTCAGGGCATTCTATAAGTGTCATTTTTCGTAGCAAGAATAGAAGTTAATAAGTTTATTTTGTAATGTAGCTTAAGAACTCTGATGGCATTTTGATCCAAAGGCTGCAGCAAAGGCGTTACATTTGGTGGATGATGTATCGTGAATATATCTCCATCATCAGTTTGTAATTCCGAATCAACAGAATGGCATGGAGCGTTATCTATAATAAGAAGTGCTCTTGGTGGCCGATTTTGTGCAATCAGGAAATTCCTCACTTATGGAACAAAACTTTTATGGAACCATTCTTTAAAGAGAAAAGAAAGAGAATCCACTGGTATATCAACATTTTTAAGTGCTCTTCGGTTTTTTGATATTCCAATCACAAGAGGAATTAGCTTATGTGTTCCTTCCGCATTCTCACCTACTAACACCGTTATTCGTTGTTTTGGTAGTGTACCTCCATTTTTCTCAATTGAGGAAGCATACGTTTTTTTGGTCAACATCTGCCAAAAAAAGTGCGGCCTCGTCTACATTGTAAGTTTGTTAATTTCTTATACCGAATTCAGCAATCTTTGTTTTTAAATGTGTTTTGAATGGTTAAACAGCATCTTTATCAGCAGCTAGTTTTTCGCCACTTAAAGCTAATAAACGAACATCATATGTTTTTTTGTGTGCCATTTTTGTAACCAACCTGCGCTTGCATTGAGGTTACCGCCGTTCTTTCCTTCATATTTCTACTCGTTTAACAAGGGTCCATTAATTGACACATTTCTTCTGCCTTGTTGTAGAAACCAACAGTACAACATCTTTTCGGTGTTTGGATTCTCAGCATTTTTAAATTTACTCATGTTTCCAGGACCAGAAAAGGTTTCAAATATTCTTTCAATTGTTTCTTATATTGCGCATTATATCCGCAACTGTTTATTTCGCGATTCCATAGCGCTTAGCACACTCTGTTGAACTGATTCCTTTATTTATTTTCTCAATTTTTTTGACTTCAATCGAATTTTTTTGACTTAAAGTCAATAATTTAAGTTTTAACCTCTATTTAAGCCCATAATTGAATAAATTGAAAAGTAATGTTCATAAATGTAGCTGCGTTCACTCTCAAAAAATGGAAGTTCAAGTTAACGAGTCATGAAATTTACTCCTTTTCAAGTTATAGGGTCTGCTGGATAGTTCAAGTTAGAGGGTGTTCAAGTTATCGCGAATCTACTGTATTATTATTATTTTTATTAATATTATTATTTTTATAATTTTTATTATTATTATAATTATTATTATTGTTATTATTATAATAATTATTTGTATTATTATTATCATTAATTGATATTTTTATTATTATTGTTATTATTATTATTAATATTCTTATTATAATTATTATTATTATTATTATCATTAATTGATAATATTATTATTATTATTATTACTATTGTTATTATTATTATTATTATTATTATTACTATTATTATTATTATTATTATTACTATTGTTATTATTATTATTATTGTTATCATTAATTGATATTATTTTTATTATAGTATAGTATATTAGTATATTAGTATTTCATTGGTAATTTTTATTGCATACATTTCATTGATTTTACTTTCACGCAAAAAGGTACATTTTGTGAAATTGGAGTCGACTCGTGGCTTTTTCTATAAATTTCCTATATATCTCATCATAATCTGTTTATTTGGTTTGCCTCTGGCCAGCTAAAATTTGCTTAAAAGATTTAATGCGTTTTGTATAACATTGGCAACATCAACCACAACAATATAGGGTGTATTATGTGCTTTGATACAGGCTCATTTGGTTTCTTGGTTTCATCAAATCCCTAAATTCGAGAAATACTTTGGTGATTTCTTCTTTGTCTTTGCTTCTAGTTATAATGTTAATAATGTTTAGTTAAATAATAAAATAAGTTCTGTTTTCTTTGTAGTTAATGCGTTGTTCGTCTTTGGCATTTTATCTCTAGCAGTGTTTGTCTTTTTTGTATTTACTCTTGCTCATATTATCTGCTGTTTTGTGAACATTGGCTTCATTCAATGGTCTATTGCACCCATGTAGCCGGTGCCCAAAACGGTTCGAATTCAAGACGTTGTACGATGTGTACGAGTTTCTCGAACGCCGTTACTAGTTCGCCGTTGACAATTTCCTCATCGAAAAAGTGACCGTACAAGAAGTCAATGCGTTCCGATGATTTCAGCATGTCTTGGAATTCCTCATCAGTGAAACTGCGCGCATTCGCCTCGTCGAAAGTGGACTTGGCGCGTGCTTCGGTGCGTGTTTGTTTCAGTACGTCGAACTCTGGTGGTTTGATGTGGATGATGATTGGTTTCAGCTGTAGTGTACGCAGCGTTTTGATGGCCTGATAATGCGGACTCAATACGCAAACGCAACCCGCATTAACAATTGACTTAACGCTCTCAGCTGAGGTGCCGTACAGATGACCTTTGTATTCACCATGTTCGATAAATTTGCCGGCAGCTATGTCTTCGTCCATTTTTTCGCGCGCCACGAAGATGTACTCTCGTCCGGCAACTTCGCCTGTGCGCATCGGACGCGTTGTGTCTGACAAATCGTATAAGTGTTATTAGACGATTTTACAGTTTACTATGTCTACGCAAAGACTCACATGGCACTGGGCTACGAAACTTCTCTGGATCTCGTGCGATCAAACGCCGCCGCAACTCATTACGTCCAATACCAGGTGCGCCGATCAGTACCACGGGACGATAGACGCCAGGACGCGGGTATAGTTTGGCTACATCCTCGTACGTGGCGATCATTTCCCGATCGAAATCATCGTTCTCTGTTAAATCGTACATGATCTTTTTAGTTTTCGGCTGGCGACAAGACACACTACTGTTGCTCGTGCCTAACATGGGTGAACCGGGTGGGGTGGTGCAAATGGAGCCACATGAACCTTTTGTTATGATTTTATGTTTGTTAATGTTGATCAAGCGGGTACAATGATTGAGTGATGAGAATTTCATGATAATTGTTAGATGAACGTCATGTCGTAAGTGAGGCATACAAGGAAGACACATGCAAAGTTACGTTACTATATATCATTGGGCTTGAAGTAATGTCATTATCACTACATGATATTTCTTTTTGACACCTACTCTTTGAGTCCATATCCCCATTCTCACGTAGGTTACGCTCGTGTATAATGCGACGTTCCTGTAATGCGCGACTTGGTATGAGTCCGGCTCGTGAAGTGCTATCGCGTTCTTTGCGCGCTTGCCACCAATAAGCGTCATCCTAAAAGTAGAATACAATTTTAGTCTAATTAAATGGTGGCGAATCAATCAGAGCTGGCGACGGCTCTTACCCATGGTTGTACCTTAATAATAATGTTCTAAGCAGAAGCTTGCTATCTAGATAAATATACAGCGCGATATAATCGCCCTAAACTATTTTGCGACAGTACTATAACAATTAAACTTCGAGCTAAAAATTTTGTTCAAAATTCACGAAATCCTATTAATGTTACCACGTGAAAAATTCGATAAGTTAAGTTACCAGTAAACAGTTTTCTTTGTAAAAACAAATGGAACAACTGAGTAAAAAAGAACAATAGGGAAGGAACATGTTCAGTTGGTCAGTTTAGTGGTCACATTGATCTCTCCCCACGTTGTGTATAAAACGAAAATCTAACAACGACAATAACATGGCTTCACAAAACCGATGGAACTGAAGAGAGAGGCACAAAAAGCTCCCTATTCTCAAATTTTACTTTGCTTATTGATGTTATGGTTGTTGTAACGCGGTTGTCTTTAACAATTTTGATAACCCAAACCACTGGGCCGATTTTTATATTGTACATCTAACGAAGAATACATTTCAATTGGTATTTTTTTTTAATCAAAATCGGCTCAGTGGTTTAAGCAGGAAAGGGAACACCAAAAATGAAAAGTTTGATAGATCCACCCTATTATATTATTCATGAGTTTTAATGACGCTTTACCTGTGAAACTATGTGTAGTACATCGCCGCGTTGGAAACCCAGGCCTGCTTCCTTGCACGGTATGTAGGGATCCACCTCAGGGTTGTAGTTGAAGTGCGCACGCACACGCACTTTGGACTCGCGTTGCGCACCTTTACCATCAGAGGGCACCAGCTTGAAGGTGATAGTGCCTTCGGAGTTTTGCTGCAAGAGGGTAAGTGTGAGCTATAGGCGAATGCATCAGTCTCAAGGCTCACTTACCAATATAGTCAGCACATCGTTTGGCGTTTTACCCTCCACATTGATGCTGTTCACTTCGATCACTTCATCGCCAACATGTATGAGCCCAGAACGATCGGCGGCACCTCCGTGCATTACACGTGCTATGATAATTTTGCCGGTGTCTTCATCAGTTTTTATTGTAGCGCCCTGAAAGATGGCAAAAATTACTTGATTTTCTTGCGGTCGCTAACTTAGCCGAAAGTGTGATAGAAATTGTTGGAAGTTGTTGTTGGGGTTTGCATTGTACAAATCAGAGCAAAGAAACAACAGAGTACAACACTGAAACATAAGATATTTTTTTGTGAAGAGTGTTTCATACTGTTGGGCGTGACGTCACCATTGTGTGTGTAACTATGTGAGATATGTTTATTTCGAGATACTTTAAAATTTATAATAGTTTTCAATGTGAGCGGATTTGTATATGTACGAGTATATTATGTTTGAGTAGATCTGTGTATTTGATGCAGACACAATTTTGTACACATTTGAGGTAGGACATCATTTACTTACAACAATTGGTTCCGCACTTAGTGCTCCCGACTGTGTCATTGTATTGAAAGTGAATTCAATTCAATTTGGTTTTATGATTACACAAAATATAATTGAGATAAATTATAGTAATGGTAGTTTTCATCGTTCATTGGTTATGTTAATGTATATGGTACAAAATGCCAATATGAAGTGGTGAAATGAGTTATCAAAGCAGATAGAGCAAAGTAAAGGGTCAGAGTAAAGTAAGTGGAAGGACGGAAGTATTGCAAACGTGTGGTATTTTAATAGCAATTTTGCAGACACTTTAGTAAAACTCCATGGTTTTGCATAAGTTTTAGCACAAGAAAAATATAGTGAACGTTGAGCCAGTTTATTTATATGCAGCAGATAGTTTACATTGCACCACACCGCACTAACATATTTTTTCTAGCTTACTATTTACAAGCACATTAGTAGGCACTTACAAATTGGATTTTTTTCACTAGACAAAGGCTTAGTTTTTAGCGTAACATTAATAGTAAGACGAGACGACACGATTTTTGTGGTATAAGCAGCATTTCAATACAACACGAGTTATAAAAAAGATCAATAAAAAATAAAATTATAATAAAACATTCTCCGTTAGCCGCATTGCCACAATTTGAAGCGACATTTGTAAGAGAATTTTTGAATGAAACATGAACGAGACACACGCTTTGTGATTTAACTCAAATTGTGTGGAAGAATTGGTGCAGAAAAAAACTAACTTACCAAAGGCTCATTACTCTTAACTAGTTGAACAATTTTAATTGTTTCCTCATCCTCGTCCATTTCAAAGGGTACTTCCGGCAAGTGTGGGTAGAAGTCTTTCTGTGCGATGGCATCGTGGGCATAAAGCAGGTTCTGTTTGAAGCAGATCTTTGATATCACGCAGAAGAATATTATATGGAATTGGCATAGTCTGACCTGTATATGTGGATTTTGTAGTAAATGAAAAGCCTCTTTGCAATCACTATTTAGATGGCAATGTTGTGACAAGTGTTCCAACACTTCGTAAAGAATCTGTGCGTGAGGCAATTGTCAATTAGCAAGCATTATAAATTATCAATCAGAAACCATACCTGCGCTGAATTCGACAAGACAGGTGCAACGCGATCATCGCGGCCGACTTTTCCTACTTTGGTGTGCACATTTACCAGCGCATTGAGTTCCTTCGACTCGAGTAGGGTTTTCAGAAAGTCGATCTCCTGATCATTGGACAAATTATCGGATTCTTTTAGCGTTGAAATTAGTTTCGAGAGCGCTAAAAGAGAGGAAAAGAAAGTCAATAAATGCAAGTATCATAAAACGATAAATTTGGTTACAACTTACCTGGATCCCAATTGATATCCGATGCCATAATTTTAGCTGTCATAACCCAATTCTATTCTCAGAAAAGCAGGACCCAAGGCCAATCTAATAATTGAAATTGATATAAAACAGTTTTGTAGTATAATGGGCTCAAAAACTCTGAATACTAGTGGGCGAGCATGGGCCTTCACTGCTCACAGCTCACCACCTTCGGTAGTCTGTGATAAACTTATATTAAAAAAAACCTATAAAGCTTTCAAAAAAGTGCAATCAAAAACAGATTTAAACATCTATTAGTTTGGAAAATATTTATTATAAAAGCTGGCCATACACAATGAACATGCTCATGAGATTCGCTCGGGCAAATCAAAAAATGTTGAAATTTTATACCAACATCAGCTCGCCAACGGAGCCATCAACGACGAACATGCCCTCAAACACAAGCGAATAACACGAGCATGTTCTGATCACGAACTCTTCGACGTAGAACCTTCTGGCCTTTATTAAAAAGGTAGAGGCTCTATTGTCTTAACCAGGGTATAGGGTACAAAATATCTTCTCTGGTCGCAGTGCCCGCTTCTTCGGACCCGTCAACCGTTAACAGGCCTAGGCCGGGTATCGCTTGTTCCACTGGTTGGCTGAGAATCGGTCTCTACCATTACGTCACGCCTTATTTTATTTATTTATTTATCTCTCCTATCGGAAGCGTTAGACAAAACTTCAGCTCTCTAGCTCATACACCTAAAGATTAGTTTTCACACATACAGCCGAACGGGCAGACATTGATATCTCCAATACAATATTACAATATTAATGATAATATGGCAGTGAATGTTATAAATGTTTAACATTGGGCTTCGATGAGACGTTGGCCACAATATGCTGTGTTTGAATAATATACGAGTTTCATATGAGTGGGCTAGAAGAGACAACTGACTCAATAATGGTCGTAACAACTTTAGACTGCAATGCTAAACGTTTCAGCTACAAAATATCTACTTGTGTATCGCAACTGCACTGACGATGAAGGACTTTCACATTGACTGAGACATTTTCTATGCATAAATTCAATTTCAGGCAAGCAGCCTTTCTTATTTTCTTTTCATGTTAGTATGCGCCTGCAAGTAGGCAAAATAAATCCCATTTTCCTTTCTATGCATATTCTTTATCACTTTCACAGCAACAACAAAAGTTCAATACCCATTGTGCTGTATTCATTTCAAGCCATTCATAGTGTGAGTCATTGTGTCTTGTGCGCTATTGTGCTACTTCAATTGGCGCGGCGTGTATCTGATGTCGGCATTGTTGTTGAACCTAAGCCAATTTAGCACTTCGAACGAAAGCATAGCAATACCAGTAAATGAGCGTAATAAATTGTTTTGACCCAATAACAAGCTTAGATTCAATTTAATCAAGCCAAAACAAAATTTAAAATCGATTTTGCGTATAGCTATTCTCATCTTTGAAATTGCTCATATGTGCCCTTAGCCGCTGTATTGTGACGTGTGTGCACGGTTATTGTGCTCCTACTGTTTATGAATATACGAGTACGTACATTTATGTAATATTCAATGGGCATACTGTTGCTGTTTTGCCTACTGTAGAGTCATTTAAATTCAGTGACTCCTTGAAGAGTTAAGTATGCTCATTAGGTCGATGCTCTTATAAACTCAACTGGTTGGTCAATGGTGTGTAATGGCTGACTTTGCGAAAAGGTCAGCTACTTTTAGAGAATTTATTTAGCATGCAAGGTGCACATTAGCGGTGTTGGTACACGATTTGTTCTTACTTTCTCTATGAGAACTGCTTTCTGAGTTATGCCACAAATTACTTATAAATTATTACTTGCAATGAACTTGCAGTTCCTTATTTGCACGAAGCTATTGTTTATATATATTACTGGTTGGATGTTCGTTTAAATATTTAAATTCTTCTTGCTTAAATTAGACTCCGAACAATACTCCTAATACATTACACAAGTTGTCCAAAAGCTGGCAAGTGAATAGCGCATAACATGAAGGGTCTTACGAGCAGAACAATGTGTTTTCAATTTTAATGACCAATATTCAGGTATCGATAACTCAGAATACTGTCATCGCTAATCGGCTGGGTAGACAGAAACCGAAAGCCATCCCGCCGGCAAGGTTTTGGTCTACGTTTTTTGGGATATGCAAGGTACTTCATTCTTTGGCTATCTTGTGGAAGTAAATACCGTTAACAACATTACATGCCATTATTGGTGCGCATAAAGGCAGACATTGAAATTGGAGAAAAATCTCGGGGAAATTCATACTTTGAGTCTCCAAAGATAAATTGTTATACAAAAAGGCAACGAAATGTTAGAAATGCATTAAACGAAGTGTATCAGCAAAAGCACTAGGCTATGAATTTCTTTTACACTCTATCTAAAAATATTCACAGCTAACATAGTTAAACATGCAGCTTGAGATGGGCACCATACGCACAAGATATTATTTCTCCTGTTGTTTATATTAAAAAATGCTGACCACTTTGGCAGCAAATTTGTAGCTATACAAAAGCTCTATAAATCACTAATGGCTACGAACACTTAACTGTAAAAATGTAAACAAAGGAATTGTTTATTAAATAACAAAAAAAGCATCACTTTAAAAATTTATATGGCAAGCAATTTCAGTTGCTTGGAAATATTCAGTTACACTGAACACAGACTAGTTTATCTTAAATCCCGTGAAAATGTTTTTGTGGGCTAAAGCATGTTTGTTCTGACTGTGTATAATGTGTTTGTGCTCTGCCAACGCGGAATTCGATTCTGCTGACGGTCACTTATTCATTTTCACTGGAATATTCGTATGGTTGTCAACTTGGGTTTGTTGCTGTCTTTTCAAAATGGTACGAGGGTATTTCAGTAAGTACTGAATATAAGATTGATTTTCGTTCATAGAATAAAATAAGTTTATCAAAATTATTTAGCCGCCAGAAAAACAGGAATTTGAAGTAGGCACACATAATGCAGAGTAAACAGCCGTTGTGGATAATCTTCTTCTTACAAATAAGGGAATTTAATAACTCACTGGGGGCCGCATTTATTAAAATTTTTCGTTATAGGTTAACAAATTCGCCATTAAATTCATGTTTTGACATATTTCTCTTTAACATATATATATTTAAACGATCTCCATGACAATCTAGGGGGTGGACTTCAAGTTAATAATAAGAATATAAGACTCCTGCTGTATGCAGACGAATACTGATCCTTGCAGACGTCATCAAGACGCTGCAGTCTATGATAAACAGATTGGAAACGTACTGTGATATTTGGATAATGGATGTTAACCTTAATAACTCAGAGATAATGACGTTCTGTAGAGGAGGTCGACCATCAGCTGGAGAGAAGTGATATTTTAAAGGAGCGGAGGTTACAGTGGTAACAAAATACAAATATCTAGGAGTAACATTGACCCCGAACATGTCGTTTGTGACTTATAGTATATCATAAATAAGAGGGTAGAGTCAAAGGTAGCAATAAACTCGAAACCATTTCTTGACAAAAAGAATATCACACTGACTGCAAAATAGAATCTCTTTAGTGCTGCATGTAGGTCCATCCAAACTTATGGAGCCCAAGTGTGGGGTTATTCATACTACAATGAAATAAATACATTACAGAGATACTGCGTCAAGCGGGTATTACAATTGCCAGAATGCACTCCTAATTACATAATTGCCATAGGAACAGGAATCGAAGACGCCTACTTATACACGATAAACTTACGCATAAAATACATAACAAGAACTTTATATAACTACAACTGCAATAGATTGCCACATATTCTAACAAAAGTATTAATGACAAAAGAAACTCTCTGGCATACACAACTACTGAATTATATGCAAAATTTTAGTATACACTTAACAAACGGATTGACTCGGATGGTCTTATAACTGTGTGGAGCTGTTAGTGGCAATAAAACATCAGCACGTACAACATTATTTAAGTCAGGCAATAAGCAGTGAAGGACGTATATACAAAGATCTAGACTTAAACAAAGGAGTGACGTATTGTAGAAACAGTCAAACGCAAACCACAATATCGTGGATAATGATGGTGCGGGGTGATCTGCTATGGTTAAATGGGAGTCCACACCAGCTGAGCAGAACGAGATTTTGAACATTATGTAATATGAAAGAGGAAGAAAACATATGCCACTTTCTTGGCAGATGTCCAGTGCTTAGAGAAATCAGATATAGATACTTGGGGAAATCTCAACTAACAGAGAATGAAATTATAGAGATGGGAGATGATAATTGGGCAAATCTACTAAATTATGTAAAACTAGTTATAATAACTTAATAATTAAGTAAATGTAATGTAATACATTATGTAATAATTGAAGTTATTTATGTATTAGACCCAGAGAAAACCCAAACATTGAACTATCCGCTACCTCGCTAAAACGGGGCAGTTGGGTGGATTAAATGCGGGGCTGACAAAGGAGATCTAACTACCGGAATTCACTTACAGATATGTAAATTTTTAGTATTTATTCGGTTTTTATAAGCATATGTCTAGGCAGACAGCAAGGAGCTATGTCAATTAACTAATGTTCTTTAAATTGTCAAAATTTTTTTAGAAATGTTGCCCAATACATATATATACCACTATATTAAAATAAAGAACTACTACTACTATTACATCTTTCCGAAGGATCAAACGATTTTTGCTTTCACCGAATATATCTGTCTAACAAATATTCTATAGCTAGCTCTGTTGTTAAATAGCGCTTACTAAAAGTTAATGGTTTTTGAAAATACTAGGGCTCTCTATCTACGCTTTTCTGAGTACTTATTAAACGACGCTCGTACTAAGCGCGAATTGAAAGACAACACTTAAAACTGCTTAAAGTTAGAATAGTAATCCCCAGTTAAAGTGCACATAATCTGATTAGATTGGCAATAGATTGAGCTTTTTATTTCATTGCCAATACCAACTTAACGTATTCACGCCATTGTTTACCAGCAGCGCATTGTTTACCAGAAGCCACCTTGAACTAATTTATTAGAAGCTTTCTTCTTGCCAGCGACAGGTTCTATGTGCGCACACACCTCAACACAGACGCTGAAGTTATTGTTTTACGGCATATTAGAGATTGAAATGCATCTATTCAACGGCACCATTGTGCTTTACACATACTTGTTCTTGCTTTATTTGTTGTTGTTCTGGATGCTCTTTTCCCTTGAAAAATTGTTTTGGTTTTGGTTTTTCTCTGCTTGTCGGTGATATTTCGCTTTAGGGTGGTTCTTTAAAAAATGCAATTCTATGCACATATTCATATATATGTTAGCTGTCAGTTTTACTGTTTTAGTTTTTTTGTTTTGATTTGTTATTGGGAAATGCGCTTCGTCATTGTTATAAGCAAAATGCAAAATTCAACGGAAATCACAAAAAGTGACATTTCTTTTAGGAATTATTCAGTAGAGAAACATTTTTGCAACAAGGATAACGAAAGAAACACCGAAATCTAAGATGGTGAGTGCGGTGTCTTTGTACGTCATTAGTATGCAAATGTGCTTTATTCAAAAGAAAATACAGCGTTCAGTTCTTGGGTTATAGAATATTTGTCGCGTCGCAAAGTAATTCGGATTGGAGCGCCTTATGTTAGTGTGACTCATATTAAAAGGGATATGGAAAATGTTTTTAATTTAATTGTAGGAATATTTATTTTTATTAAGCAGAGGAATGAAAAGGAATGTAAGATAAGAAAACAACGTTGACATAGGGCAGAGCATGTTTATCCTTTACGCTGTCAATGCTCATAAGCTCGTGTGCTCGTACGAGGGAGAGTAGGCAGGATAGCGATTTTTTAAAGCAGAGTTGCCATATTTAATGAGAAAAAAATAACATTCTTAATATTCTATTAATAAAGGACGACTTGAAAACGTCGCCCTGTATGTAACTATAGTGAAATATTAAAAAAAATAAAAAAATTTAAATTTCAGCAGTTTTCTGTCTGCTTTTAAATGGTTTATAAAATATTTAAAAAGATATGGTAACATTAGAAAGCGTTGTTATCATTTTTCTCAGAGCACGAGAGTGTGTGTGAGTGGTTGAAAATAAAAATTTCACAAAAGAAAATATGTTCATCTCAGTATGGACAGTTTATGAGACAAATTGATTGTTTGTTTTTGTGCATTTGTGGACTCATTCGTACACTCACCTTTTGTTGAATTGCTTGTCGTAAGCCTTGTGCACTTAGAAATTGTTAGGAATTATCTTTAACGCCAACAGTCGCGGGCCTCAAATTGCTACAGTGTTACAAGTAACTTTGGCGACAGGCACAGGCGCAGGCACCGATGCACGCACACAAACATATATTTATTTAACGTTGTACTTTTTCAAACACTTTTTTGACCTTTGACGTGCGACCCATAGTCGTAGTATGACAATTTCGAATTTGAATTTCAAGCCGTCGAATGCGTTGCGGCTGACTAGCTGACTGAGTAAGTGGTGAGTGAGTGAGTGAGTGAGCGTGTGGACCGAATGCGTGTCTGTTTTATTTATAAACGAAATTGTATTCTCCTTGCGTGTATATTTTTCTTGCTTTGTTAAGCAAAGCGTATTTTTAATAACACACAAGCAAAACAACAGCAACGACAATAATTTTAGCTATTTTTAGTTGCTACTACGGCTTTCGCAGTTTTTTTACATTGGCATATTAATTTTAACAACTCTGATATTTGTCGTAACGAAATGTATGTATGCACTTTGAAAGAAGAAGTTCAGTGTATGGCACATTTGCACTAATCAGGATTTCGGTTAACTTTAGCACACCACAAATACATGGTAAACCTCAAATAGGCTTATAAAATTTTTTGTTTGTTTGCTTCGCCTAGTTGGCTCTTTTCTGTTGTCTCGAAGAACATTAAATTAACGGTGAAAATATACTCTGCGTTGGACTAATTCGGAAAAGCGACTATCGCGAATTACGTTGCCGTTGGCGTTATTGCTACCGAATGTATCGATGAGATGGGAGCGACTGACTTTACAATCCGAATGGGATTCCCTTTGTGGCCAACCTGAGAGCATTAATTCTTCTCACGATTGTAGTGAGAGATTTAGAACGAAAGAGAATCGAAGAGGTAGCGTTCTAAGAGTTTGCTCATAGGGTGAAAATGCGCATGTCAGCATAAAAATTACGGCACACAAGTGCGACGCTCATACAGGGTGGTTTGCTAGATAACATGCAACAAAAATGTAAGGGCTATAGTTAAAAATCGGAACCCAGTGCGAGTTGACCTCGTGTGGAGAGGATTCCATATGTTGGATATGTTACCATGTTTTTTTTAAATCTGATCCAAATTTGTCTGTGGTAACTAAAATATGTATTTATTTATATTTTAGGAGTGAAACTTCTTAGGCGACGATTCCATAATTTAAACTAAAAATGTTACATGTACAGTAAACATCGAAGAAAGTTTTTTTAATCTATTCTCTTAATAACTTAAAAACTATATATTTTAAAAGACCTTGCAATAAGCCCTTTTATTTGATGTATCACACAACTGAATCGGTTCAGTATATTCGTAGCAATTAGGCTTCCTGAGACAGACTTTATTAAGTTAGGTAAGTCATAAAAAGTTGGGAGAAAGACATCCATCATGGTATATGGTCGTCCGGAGGAACTGTTGATTTTAAGGGCTATTTTGAGTAATACGTAAGTTAAAGCAAAAAATTGGATAAATAGGCAGGAAAGTGAACTTGGTTCGGAAGTTTGAGGTAACCACAATATAAGTCCTGCATTTTTTTTACAAGAAGTTCCAGCAATTTTACACTGACTGAACAAATGGTGAACGTTGCGCAAACAAAATTGCTTGACAAAAATTCTCTTTGTAACCGAAATGTGTCATTTTATTTAAATTTTCTGCTTTACTTCTATACTTAGCCTAATAAGCCCGCGCCTCCCGCTAAGCCCGCACCGCCGAGTACACCGGCGCCCGCTCCAGCACCAAAGAAACCGCCAGAATGTTTTGAATCGTAGTGTGCACGGTAGCCCCTACTAAAACCTCCACCAAATCCACGTGCTCTCACACGATAGCTCTCGCGATAATGCTTGAAACCTCCGCCAATACCAGCACCGAAGCCAGCGCCACCTATGAGCCCTCCACCAGCAGCACCCACGGTTCCAAGAGCACTACCGACCACGGGCACCTGTTGCACTGTCTGTAGGTTGGATACAATGGGCACTTGTTGTATCGCTTGTATGTTGGAGACCAGCTGTTTTTGGGCTACTAAGGCGTCACCACCGGTGGCAGGAATTAGTGAACGTTTGTCGCGGTCCACATAGACCGATTGTGTGCCAATGATGACGCCGCTAAGCAGAAGTAATAGTCTGAGTGTCTTCATTTTGTAGCACAGTCTTCAGCCTTAGGCACGTTTTGGTCACACCGCGGCTGGGAACGTTTTGAAGCGTTGCAACGGCGCGCTAACTCATTTTATCAGCTTTTTTTGACTACCCTGTTGTTGTTAAATTTCACAATCATGACGTTTGATTGAACCAACAATGATGGTGACTATTCGTGCACATGTCCAATACGAGTGAATTGTTTGCAAACACTCTGCGTTCTATTAACCTTCGAATGTTGAAAGTGTTAAATTGGGGCTTCCTTGGCGGATCAACTCCAATATGGTAAGCTCTCTTTCCGATTTTAAACAAATTAAACAAATAAATATTTGGAATTATCTTGGCAAATCGTGTTGCTGTGAATTATTCGAGTCAATAGAGGGGTCTGTATGTACATCTGCTGAGCCTAATAATTTATTTGGATAAATAACAGCAAACCACGAGTGGCAAAAACAAACGGAAACTGTGCCCAGCTGGACGCAGGTGTACGCAATGCAGAACTTAATCGTTTTTTTACTTGTTGCGCTGGCGGTACATCAGTCTGAGCGTTCATTCATTACAGCCAA
This sequence comes from Cacoxenus indagator, assembly GCA_035041755.1. NCBI lineage: Eukaryota > Metazoa > Arthropoda > Insecta > Diptera > Drosophilidae > Cacoxenus > Cacoxenus indagator. Next base: position 9,143,635 of record JAWNKX010000400.1, read on the forward strand.
GCCAATTCAAATGGCGCATACAGAGTTGGAGTCAACTGCAGCTGAATCCGGGGATAGCGGTGAACACAAACGCAGCACGCGCCACGTGATTGGCGGTGGCATTGTGGGCGGTATCAACGCACCAATCTATTCTGTGCCCATACAAACAGTGCCTTTAGTGACCAGTGTTCCTATCATTACTATCGTGCCGGTGGTCTCAACCATTTCGACAGTGCAGACTATACCAATATATGCCAAAAATTACGGATATGGTAGTTATGGCTCCGGCTTAGGTGGTTTTGGTGCGGTTGGCGGTGGCATTGGATTCCATAATTTCCGTGTCAAAGGTTTTGGAATAGGCGGCGGATTTTTGGGTTAAGCGGAATCAAAATTAAAATTTAATTGGCACTCATCTGAAATGAAAATAAAGGGATAAGAAAAACGCTTTTATAGTTTGTTTATTTGGGAATATATGGCCCTGTATTGCCAAATTATTGATCTATTCTTTAGACTACGAAACCAAATTATTGAACGAAATAGTCATTCGGATTCAAGGTTAAGCAGAAGAAAACTATCACTGGCGTACATTCATAGTTGAGAAGTCAATGACACATGTCAAAACGGAAGCAAATTAAATAAAGCAAATCACAAAAGAAAAAAATAAATAAAAGAAAGAAAATATAAAATCAATAAAATACCAACAAGATATAGCGCTCCGGCTGTTGCTTCAGCTCCCTTGCAAGACCATTGAGCCTCATTGAGTCTAGGGATAAGAGTTGAAACATCTGCGTCATTGCAGAGAGATTCGTACACGTCACCTTCACCCTGAACCACTTAACGTGCCCTGCCGTTTTGCCGTTTTTGGTCTTTGACACCATTCCAACGAGTGTTAAGTACTTGAGATTGACGTTGGACAGGCGTCTCACCTGGCAATCTCATAGAGACCAAGACGAAGAGAAAGCCAAGATGAATGTGTTGGCTCTTTAGGTCAAATTCGAAACCGGTATGGACTTATGGCATACAGCCTTGAGGAACTGCATTCAATTCAAACATGAAAATTCTTCAGAAGTTTCAGTCCAAGCTACTGCGGAGAATCGTAGGTTCTTAGTCGTATGTCCGTAACTCTGTTATCCATCGAGACTTGAAGATCCCAACAATCACAGAAGAAATCGTCAAGCTTAACAACAAATACCTCATTACTTTGGAGGACCACCTAGTAATCAACTTGCTGAACAACAGCAGGCAAATGGAACGCCTGAAAAGGATACATCTCCAGGATGTAGCATCAGGGATGAGTGATCAGTCATACTAATGAGACATATTGTACATGAGATTTTTTACACTTATAAAATTCGTTACTATATATTCTGACGATAGTAGCAAATAAAGACTATGTAGCAAATAAAGACAACAACAAAATTCCTTATTAAAAAATCGCGGAAAATTTTTTCTCTTAGGCATATCAATTGTTGTCTCAGAAGACTGGTTGAAAATCTTAACACCAACAACAAATCAGTCCACATTTCAGTAGGAGTATTAAAAATGGTATTTCTAAGTATTAAGTAAATTGTTAAGCTTAACAAGAGAAGTACTAAAATAAAACAAAGTCCTTAGGACTAAACTAAATTAACCAAAGTTTTTGCCAAAGAGCGGTTTAAAGCCAAAACCACCACCAAGACCTTTAATGCTACCAATACCCAGACCACCACCGAGGCCCTTGAAAATGTGGCCACCAAGACCACCGCCACCGCCAAATTTTCCAGCGAGTAATCCCAGCCCGAGACCACGTGGTGCGCGTTTCGATTCTGTTGCAGGATCAACAACTGATTGATTGGCGTCTTCGATATCCAACAGCGTGATGGGCGACTCCTTAATTCCTGCCGCAACGGGCAGCGCCATAGTTGTGCTCTGCAGGCAAGCAATGAGGACTATCGCTGCGAATGCAAATTTGACTGCGTACGACTTCATTATTTGTTCGATTGAGTTCTATTCCCACTGTATCCAAAAGCAATACAATTTCGTTTAGAATGCACGGTGGCTCTTGGTTTGAGTGCCAACTTGGTACTTAGTAAAAGAACAAGACTTGCCGTGCTTTTTATACTTAACTCAGCCTTTCTTTAGTCGGCATGCGCTTCACTTGGATTTGGTAAGTTACGGGCTTGCCATGCTAATTGAAAATATCAATATTACGCAGAGTTTTTGTGAAAAAGATTTACTTTCATTCAAAAATCCTCTGGCACTTGTAAAATAACTAATCGCATTTGATGGGCAGATACGCATTATCTTACGTTATTGCCTGGGCTTGGTAAAATCGTCAAGGTTTTGTGTAAATAAGTGGCGTTTTGCATGTAACTCAATAGCTGGTCAGCATGATAAGCGTAGTTGGATATTTGCATAGGGCTGCATGGTATTACATTATGTTTGCTCATACTCTTAGCTTAGCGATTATTTTCTCGACTTGATTTAATTGGCCTTAAAATTTGTTAAAGGTTTTAAACACATTTCTTATGGGTTACCCAGCGAAGTAATGGAAAATTATTTTAACTTTTTTTAATGTCTTCATTATTCTTATACTCAATAATAATATTATAATATTATTATACAATTTTATCATGAAGTTTTTGACAAGTGTAGGATTAAGATTATGCTCAAAATCTGAAATTTCACAGAATTGTCCGGTTGACTTTACTGTGACTTAGCCTCCACAACAACTGTAAGTATTTACCTCCCTTAGGCCACATAACTGTCTTGTGTAGGCTTGTGATATTTTTTTAACTCAACTAAACAAGAAAGGCATATGCTATGTATATGAAGAATATAATCTTTCTCATACAGTTCCATTCATGTTGAGCTTCGCAGCGTGTCTGACTATGTGTCAGTATCCGTTGTGGATAAGCTAAGTTAAGTAACCTAAGGATAATGCCCATTCTTGTGTTATTTCGGGCAGATTAGTCTTGCAATTAAAGCCTTTCTCTCATATTTTAAATAAACTCGTTCGCTTAGGATATCTGCTTTTGCTGAAAGATCTCCCATATATTGTCATGTACAGTCTCTGTCCTCCAGGGTATTTCGTTAACAGACGAATCAGATCACTCATCCATCGGTAAAATTTATGGTTTTGACTTGTAACCCGTTAACAGAGCCATACCCATGAATATTAATATAGAGTGATTAGATCGGCAAATTTAAGTTCTTGCTACATAAAAAAATTTGATTGCACTTTGATGTATAAAAATACAATTTTAACAGAGACATTTTATGGTCATCTACATGACCACTGATGCGAGGATTACAGATCGTAGAGCTTCTACAAAAATTAATAGACCCTATTCAATTTTCAGAATAAAGATCATGTATAATTAAAATTTTGTCGGAGCTCATCATCTGCATTATGTAGCTGTCATATACGTTAGTGTGAAGAAGGTTACACCTTTGCTATTGCTGAATTTCACAAATTTATTACTCACACATTTCTTTATTTAAATATTTCATTTTTGTTAAAACATTCAATTACATTAAATATATTTTACATATCTCCGCCTGAAGGACTGTCTCGCTCTTTCGTTAGAGTTAGAGTAAACCATACTGTTCACGTGCCTCAAACTTACGTCTACGGTGTAGATACTTTTTGTTGGATTTGCGGCGATGAAATTTCGGCAGTTGCTGCAGCTCCAGCCAGGCATTCCACGCTGCGGGTTTGCGTCTGCGCTTGCCGAAGCCAGCCTCACTAGCAGTAACTTCATATTCGAAATTCGGTGTGTTTACGAAATGATGTTGCTGATTGCGATCACTCTCCCCTGCATCCCAATTCGTTCTGTATTCGTAATTGGAAGCATGGAAATTACGTGGCTTCCGAATGGCGTCTTGCACAAAAGGTTGAGCCCAAATAAGAGGATCCAAACTTGCGTCATAGCCAGCGTTTTGAGTGAACCAGGGAAATGGCGCTGCTCCACTGATATTTACCCACGACGCTATCATCAACAGGAAAATGCAGATTGTGTTGCTAAATTTAAGGTTGCACATTTTTGTTTATCCAAGAGTGTTGCTTGTGTTTATAGGAGCTGCTTTCCGCATGCGAACTGTGCGCGCTGCAATTAGGAACTGTTGCACTTTGAACTCGGTGATGGGTTCTTATACTTGGTGTTCATGTCACTTCATGAGTGTATGACTTACTTGTACTTTTGTGTTGCATTTTTTATATTGTTTTCCACTCTCACATTCATTCTCGCTCTACACGCTACGTTCTTTCACTCTCTGCCACGGAACTTCACCTATACGATACAAAGTCTGTGTTTATTTAGGGTGCATTCACTTATATCTGGCATTAGGATTTTAGTTCGATATTGTTTTGTCCTCTTTGTGCGCACTATATTAAAAAGGTAGAGTCTATCTTTGTTCTCGTTGAGTTTTGGTTTTCATTCAGTCTATTTTTTTTTCGAGTGCAGTGTATTTAATTGTCGACTTAAGGGCCTAAGGGATCTTCGGCTGCATATCTTTTTACCTGTCTACATTTTTAGATCTTTTCGGCTTTCTAATAAGAAATGTTGACCTTCAAATAGCAGGTAAGCCAATTATTTCTTTCTCATATTTTTCATTCATATCATTTGTTGAAGTTCGATGTGCTTCAAATCACGTATCTGATTGCAAATGATACTTATGTTCGTATATATATGGTTATATGATATATGTCACAAATTGTAAACTATATTATAATACCGACTAACATGGCTTTCTTATTATAGTCTTGAATTACTAAGTCGAAAACCTGATCTTAATCCTTTGGGTAAATAGTTTGTTACATACGAGTATTGTGCTGCTTAATAGAATTTTAAAAGAATTTTGCCACAGCCTGTAAAAGAAATTCATTTGTTTGCTTGTGTCTTTTACGTGTCTTTTACAGTTTGACATTTACTAGAACTACGGCGTTTTTATGACTTTCGAAGATTTATAGCCGGAAACTCATTTCACCTTGCTAGATAAGCAATTGATTTGGCAGTTGCTGACTGTTGGTGAGCACAGCATGTCAACTACTTGTAGTTACTAATTGAACTGGCGACAAATAACTTGTAACAATTCGACGTAGACAATGAGACAAATGAATAGATAAAGCACTGGAGTTGGCGTCTAAAACTAACATAATAAATAAATTAATTAAAAAAATTAATAAGTACGGATCAATTAAATAAAATTATTTAAAAGACTCTTTGCTCAACCTGTTAAGCCCTAACTTGTTAAGCATCTTTGAAATGTTAATCCATGTTCATCAAATTGATTTGGTTTGGTTGACTGCAGTCAACTGCAACAAAATCGTAAAATTAACTGCGTAAAGTTGAAGTTCAAGTTCTTCGTTCATCGAAACGAGTTTAAATGATCATAAACTTGTATTTAACATAAGAAAAGTAATTAACAAACATGCTTGACACACCGTCTGAGATAAGTTTGTATCTGTACCATATATGAGCACTCATGGTTTAATTGAAATAGTTGAATTTGAATACTCAACAAACCGGCCTAAAGTACGTGAAGAGTACATGCTTCCAACGGTTGTGAATAGCATTACTGCGACCGTTTTGGAACCAGTTTTTGAATTTCGAATATGTATATTGTACAAATTGCCATAAGGCGACGTATTGAATGTGGTCTGCAAGCGTTATTTGCAGCTTTTCTACCTTTCGCTGAGTACACGACGTGTGTGCAAGACTAAGAACGGAAAGTTTGCCTGTAGTTAGGCATAGCAAGAGATGTGTGAAAAATCGGCTACGCGAACCAAGGTGAAAAGTGTTTATGACTACGAATTTGAAGTCGCTGAAAATGTTAGTAAGGTAGGCAAAAGTTATTTAGGGTCTTCACAAAACATCATAAATGTTTTGTATATGTTATAAATGTTATGTTTGTTGTGCTTGTATTACGAATTTAATTGAATTAGAAATTGATTTGTAACAAATAATAAATTATTTATGGCATTTTCTGTACCTATATCAATTCATTTCCTTTTTTCGTGTATTTTAGGCATTTTCAACATTTGTGTACACGACAAAAGCTGATATGAACAGTTTACGATATCAAAAAACGAAATTGGTCATTCACGAAATGTAGTGTGTAACTTTATAACTTTGATATATTTACGATGAACTATACAATTATATACAGCAAATTCTTTATAAAACTCAGAAGCAACACAAACTTCACGACATATTTTTTTTCTATAATATTTATTTGCTGCTATAGTAAAGCGATTCACCAGCCAACTTAGCCGAAATAATGCTGTGAATATCGTAGAACTAAAAGGTAGAAATGATTCGTTGGAGTCATAATTTCCAAATAATGACAATTATGGAAAAGGGACAAGTATTTGTCACTTGAAATGTCTGAGAATTCCACTTCTGGGATTGTAGCAAAGGACTGTCACGATGTTACTCAGGAAAGTATGAAATATTCTGTTAACAATCTACTTACCACAACTCATGCCAACAAATTTACTTCACTTACGTTAAAAAAAAAAAAAATTGTTGCGACCCATCTGAGTTGTATTTTAAACAGGCGATCTGAATATGAAAATTTGCTAAGATTTGAAGTTCTTTTTTAGAATGGCTATAATAAGAATTCGATCTATGTACATAAGCACCAACATTTCCGTGCGTCTGTAGCACGAACTGAAAAGTGGCACACAAGCCACATAGTGTTAACTTTGCTAGCAGAAAATGACAGTTTGTGACAAGGAAAAGCCGCCAAATGAAGCCTGCGTGGCAACAGGAAAACCGCTTAATTCGCTCAAACAAAAAACTTGTCTATAAAAGCAGCTAGAAAACGCGACGAAATCTCCACTTTGTTTAGAAAGCTTGAATACATCGGTATTATCTAGTGTAGTGATGAGGTGCCTTATTTCAAGTGGATTTTTAGTGCTATTGATAGCACTCATAGGAGTGGAATATACTTTAGCCCACCACGAGATGACACGTCAATATCAACAGCAGCGTTTTGGTGGTGCGCCGACAAACAACTTTCGTGTCCCGGCAAATTACAACACCCGTCTCGTTGCCCAGACGTGGCCAGTCGGCAAGGGCGCATTTACGTTGGCATCGAAGCGGAGTCCACTCGGCACCAACTTCGCTGTGAACTCGGGCGTGAAGACGCAGCAGCCCAAATTGCAAATGCAAAACTATCGGTTCAGTCCACCATTCGCGGGTGGCAAGCCTCAAGTCGCATACAAACTTACATAGAGTGGGTGCTACTTTAATGATTTACAAAATTTATTGTATATGAAATAAATAACTTAAGTGATTTAATGCGAATTCAAACTAATTACAATAAATAATCGTTGTCGTTGTTGTTTACATCAATAGCCGGGCGCATAAGCCGGCATGCGGTTGAAAGAGCCTGGTAGGAGAGGCAAAGCTGTCAATTGTGGAGGAAATGGCGACTGCTGGAAGCTGGTGGTCATCGGTGTGCCACCCAAGCCCTGAATATTCGCCATGTTGACTAGATTATTCAGAGTTGAGTAATGATCTAAACCTTGTGTTAGATGAAGTTGTGTTTGCTGCGGCGCTATAAATCCGTTTGGTGGTTGAGCATTCGGAAACAGATTGAAGCCCGGATTAATGGCACTGTTTCCTGGAAAGCCAATCCCATTTGGTGCTGCATCTAACGTGGGGTAAGGATTCACAATATTCGTCATCGCTGTCTGTGGCAAATTCGTTAACGTCGGTAGTCCAAATCCATATTGACCGGGAAAACCAGTTGGGAACACACCAGCGTAATCAGCATAGCGCAAAAATTGCATATTGGCTGCATTCTGTGCCACTTGGTTCACTGGCATCTGCATGGATGGCAGTCCAGCACCATTTACCATTACTGTGCCTGTCGCGCCACCGCTCGCGTTACCAGATTGTAAGTCCAGAATCTTCACGTCGGCTTCGTCTGCTTTCGTTTGCCTTTTGTCGCGGCCATTTTTGCTGACCTTAAGTGGATTTGCTTGGCAAGTGGTACCAAACACTAACAACAGCGCTAGACTTGCACAAATGTACTTCATCTTGGTATCGATTTCAAAATATTACTGTCGGTCTCCGAAGTGGCCACGGCCGTTTTTATGCAAAGCCCCATGGCTTTTTCTCTTTGCCAGTTACTGTAACTGTTTCTGTTTTTGTTGATGCTGATGTTTCGCCAACTTTCATCTTTTGCAATTCAACAAATATTGCAAAATACGGGTTATATTTACCCATCTTCTTTTACGAATAAACATAAAAGCCTTTTCCCCTTTCATTCATATGTTTATGGTAGACCTCAACGAAATTGTAAATACCAGATCGCTTATAATAATTTACACTTTCCGCTTAATGGCTTGAGTAAATAGTGTATGAAATATCTCAGAGCAGTTTCAATTGAATATTGAAAGTAGAAACTGTTAAAGATATTATAGTTCCTCTGGTACCTAGCAGCCAGAGAAAGTGTATACTGCAGTGTTCCGCCCCCTCATTAAGGGACTTACAATATTCAGTGTTGCTGAATATTTCATTTTTTAAAGACACTCCATTTTTACTAAGTGGTGCTTTAGATTTTAGCGAAAAGAAGCTGTAAACTAATTTCGCGAAACAACTGCGGAAGTAAACGAATTTAACGGTGCGAAAATCCATCTAGTCTTGGCCATTGTGATCAACAAAGTGATGACAAGGTCAATGTCGGCTTAGCAGACCGAACCGAAATGGTTGAAGCCGGCGCAAAAACTATTAGACTTTGCATGTCAAACAAGTTGATGACGTCGCGACTCGACTAGTGACTAGTGACTGTGTGTCACTTACGGCATTGTTCGCTTGGTTTGTTGGTTTCCGTTGATATTTTCGCTTTCAGTAAATAAATTTGATGCGTTGAAGGTCTCCGAGTTGATTTTGGAAATTTTGCTCAAGAACTTTTGCGGATGGCATGGAATGGGCGTCGTCGGCTGTTGTTAATGGTTTTCTACCGATTATAAAATAACATTTTTGGAGTCGCTGTGATTTCAGTTGGGTGTGCGCGTTGTGTGTTCGCGGGTCTGATGCATTGCTAAATGAAATTGACTTAATCATGCGAATTTTGCTATTCTGCGCTTTATTGACGCTTGCCTCATGTCAAACGCGTCAGACGGTATCGTATCGGAATCGGAATACGCCGCGTGCTGAAGGCCAAGGTCGTACTGTGGGCCTAATTTCTTCTCTGGTAACACAGACTCTTGGTGGATTGGCTGACCCTTATTACAATTTGCCGGTACTTCCGGCGAGCGGTGTCGGTGCATCTAGCAGCGGTACACAATCAGATTCAGTACAACCAAATCCAACCTATGGCGGCGCTGCTTATCCCAATTACGGATATTACGGTGGTGTGGGCTATAGGCCCAATTACGGTGCTTTTGGTTATGGTTATCCTGGTTTTGGTTATCAAAACCTACTAAACTATTATCGTCCAAACTATAATTATGGTGGCATTTATCAGCGTCCAGTGTATCGGCCGACTAACGCTTACCCTGGCACGTATGGTGGTTACCAGCGCCCCGGCATTAACAACTTCGCCAGCTATGCTTCAATGCCAGCGGGCGGCGTTGCATCTACTTCTATCAATTCGGGAGCGGGCACAACTGGCACAACCAGCACCACTTCTACCTCTTCCTCGGCGAATGTTGCGCAAGCAGCGCAGGTGGCTGCTCTGCTGGGACAAGCGCTCGGCAGCACTTTGAGACCGTTGCTGGCAAACGCTGGCTCAGCTACTGCAGGTGGGAATACAAATGCATTGAGCGGCCTTCTGAGCTTGCTGGGCTAGTTGCTATGTTAGCTTGTTAATTAGTTGTGTGAAGCAGTATTTAGATTTTTATTGTTATAATATTTTAGATTATTTATTAAAATGAAATATTCATTAATTTGTACCTCGCAAGGCGTATCTTTTAAATGTAAAAATACATTAAAATGTATCCTATTTCTACAAGCTCATGTCTGTCAGAAATGTTCAAGTGGGTGCTAATTACAAGCTAGCTGATTGTAAATGGTATTACATATTATACATACTCGCACCTACACTATATATATAAAGGTGTTCTTGTGAACTTGCACCTGTGAGCCATACTAACGTTGTGGATGTTGGCGCTGAACAAGTCCAGAGGGAAAACGCAATATCTCATTGATGGTTACTGATACTATAGTCCATGGTCACAATTTAATCATCTAGGAAAATTTGTAATAAGTAGCAATCTTTCAGCGGGTCCTTTGAGGTTCCTGCTCCACAAGAGTACGTGCCATGCGAAAGTTTTGTTCGTTATCGCGGTGGCTCCTTGAATAAAAAAGGTTTTTTTGTGTGAACACCGAAAGGTGTTTGCCACTTCAAATCACCAGTTCATGTTTAGAACATGTCACGAGAAGCACTAAAATTCAATGCGATATCTGGTATTGTTTATGTCTTTAGTATTAAGTTCAATTTGGGTATAATAACAAAACACAAAAACACAAGTAAACAATTGATCAGAACCTGTTAGAAATTGCATTTTATGAGTTCGTTCTGTGATACAATTGTTATCGCAATTGGGGGAACTTTTTTTGTTTTGTTAGGCCTCTTGTTAGAAGCCAAACTTGTTTCGGAAGAGTACAACTGGTAAACAATTGCGTATGCAATAACAATAATGTATCTATATAAAATGTAATACAATTATTCTTGAAATATAGAATCAATTATTGCTTTATAACAATTACCAAAATGATCATTAAGTGCAAAGTTTGTGAAGGCAATTATAAAATAAACGAGCATTCACTTTTGAGGATAAAGCCTGATTTGAAAGTCTGAAATCACATAAAAGGCTGCGGCTGATCGATGGATGACCACAGTTGTGAAAGCGATTCAACAAAGTATAGCTTGAAATAAGAAGAAAAAGGGAAGCTGCTGCAGAAAACGACAGGCTTGAATATAATCAAGATGCGTCTCACACTTTTGGCCATATTTGGCGCATTGTTCTTGGCTTATGCCCACTCCCAGATATTGGACAATGAGCCCATTAATCTAGCCGATGTCGATGTGGAGACAGGACACGCCAACGAAGGATTGCGTGACGTACGGCAATGGGGTGGCCGTGGTTATGGTGGCGGCGGTTATGGTGGTGGCGGTTGGGGCAATCGCGGTGGTGGTGGCTGGGGTGGCCGTGGTGGTTATGGCAGAGGAGGCGGCGGTTACGGTCGCGGCGGTTGGGGGGGCGGCCAGTGGGGCTAAACAGCCACTGAATCAATTGATTTGTGAAATATTATTCGAAATGTCTAACTTGTAAATAAAGTGCATTTGTAAAAGCAAATTTTATTATATATTTTACTATTGACACTCCGAAGAAGCACACTTGTCCATAATTATTTGCGGTAATTACAGGTGAAGGTGTCGCCGAAGACAGCTGTTAGCACCTTTGTGGCAATTCCAAGGGCAAAGCAATTGACGCATCAAAAATAATTAGAAACCACGAATGTGTCAATATGTCAGGACCGTGATGTGCTATAAAAGGATTGCACTCTGGAGTATTTCAGTTTCATTCGTACTATAAACTTTGTGTGTGCATTATGGATTCCATCGATTTTCTGCATATGCAAAACAAGTTTTTTGCCTGGCTCGGCTTCGATGTAAACTCACAAACGACAGTTCTAAAGCGCCCAGCGTTCGCCGCGCTGAGCATGTTACCTCTGGCCACCTTCAATGTGCCAATGCTGGCTTACGTCTACAATAATATTACGGATGTCGACAAAGTGACGCAGACTTTGGCATCTGTGCTTGTTGCCACTTTGGCCTTTACCAAGTTCTGTATTATGCTTTATATGCGACACGATTTTTCGAAGTTAGTTTTACGTTTAAGAGCGATATTGGATAAAGGTTTGTAAGCCTAGTCTACTGCTGTGTGTGGTCGTTAAAAAGCTCTTGGTGTTAACTAGTTTTGGCTTTTACAGAATGGTGTACTACTCAGATTTACGCAGAAATTATTACTGACGCGAATCGCCGGGATCAACTGTTTTGCAAGTTTTATAGCATATGTTTTTACATTGCTTGTGTCTCGGCGAATTTCATGCCTATTCTTAAAATGTTATCAACCTATTTAATTGAAGGACACACTGAACCGGAGCTGCCATTCCCAAGCGAGTAGGTAAAAAAACGTTATCTCAATTGATGTTATTAATTGTTCCTTCTGATTTAGTTCTATAGTGAAAGCTCCCTTAACACAGACCTCTTTTAGGGGGACCTTTTTTGCGTAGACACACCCATTTAGGCGGTTAGAATATATACCTAAAACTTAAGCCCTCTTGAGCCTATTATTCGGGTGAGGGCAGAGTATTTTATGAAATTGATAAAATTTAATAGCCTTGGCCTAACCTACACTGCTGTGTGCTACTGTATAAAATATTGCTCCACATGTTTATTAAAATAAGTTAATATGGAGTATTGGGTGCTTTATTCGAATACGTGTGTAAGGACTCTTTTTTAAATGATAGACATTTGGTTAGCCAAATGGTATTAAATGCTAAGTATCTAGCATTGAAGGGGTATTTACTATAGTTGAATTTATACCTTTGTTTCCGCAAGTTCGTTGCTAAATTCCTATATACTTTTTTTACCAGCTATCCATGGGATAATCACTACGCCATCAACTACATATGTTCGTATTTATGGAATGCCATTGCCGGATGCGGTGTTGTAATTTCTTCACTCTGCGCCGATACCTTCTTCTCTTCATGTACTCATAACCTCTGCGCTCTGTTTAAAATTGCAAGCCATAAAGTGGTGCATGTTCCATTGGACCAGTCGTCGGCTGTGTGTGAAGTCTTGCATCTACATCAGGCCTTACTCGAGATCAGTGCCGAATTGGATTTGTTCTTTCAGCCGCTTATTTGTACGCAGTTCTTTATTTCGTCGCTGCAACTCTGCGTGCTTGGCTTTCAAGTGTCTATGAAATTCACACAACCCGAGATAATTTTCTACATATCGTTTGTTTGCTCGATGTTAATCCAGATTTATAGTTACTCATTTTGTAGCGAAAATTTAACAAAGGAAAGTCTCCAATTTGGGGAAGCCATTTATGAAAGTCACTGGTATGAGGCCTCCACAATGGTTACGCCATCTCTCCAAATCGCTTTGATGCGTGCTCAACGCCCTTGCATCATAAGCGGCTACTTTTTTAAGGCAAATATGGAGACCTTTGCATCGGTATGTTATTGGTCTGTTTGTGGTACATAATAACCTTAAAATGTATATTCTCCACAGATCGTTCGTACTGCCATGTCTTACATAACGCTGCTAAGCTCCTTCAAATAATGGCACTTGATTAGGTTGTTGCATCTAGTAGACGAAATATTAATAGAATAGTAGAGGAAACCTAATCTCAATAAAGTACATTTAAATAGCCGTCCACTATATTTGTGTATTTCGATCTATTTATCTACACCATACGTGTATGTGTCAATGTCCGTAACAACCTACAAGTACTTTGTCTATCAATTCAAATGCATTAAAATTAGTACGTTATCAAGAAAATGTTTTTAATTTCAACTACTGTTGTGGTCTCTTTACCCTTTATTTGGTCTATTGGTAGATCAAATATGAATATGTACATCATATTTCTGACATTTGCACAGTGTGTGCGAAGAGGTGCGCTTCCATAATGTAGACTTGTATGTATGTATGTACCGACTTCCGAAAGACTCAATTTCTGTAAAAGTCTATTGTAATCGGTTAGATGCCATCCGGATTTGGTCCTTATTTCTATCTTTGTCCTTTGGAGAGTACATAGAGCTCCTCATTTGGCCATATACTGTTGTTTTAGTACCTTTTATGCCCTGAAAACCATATGAAGTCGACAGTTTTTTTGAGAATTTTTTGCAATATTTTTTATTGCTTGGCTGCCATACTTTTTACACATTAAAATTAATTATAAACTTTTACAAAACAACGTAATTAAAATTAAAAACTAAAAGGTAGAAGATTAAGGGCTTGCAGTGTAATTGATATTGGAATATAAATACAAAGGAGTTTTGGAAGTAGTCTGAGAAAAAGACTTCGATAGTGAAGCGTGCTCCTAAAGAAGGAGTGTGGTGATGTTTTGAAGCGTGTGGAAAAGGGTCTAGTTGTTGGTGGTTTTTGTTGAATCGTTGTCATTTCATTTCCTTTTTCCTTGTCCTCGTCTCTTGCTCCCCTTTAAATGCAACGTGCTTTACATATCCTCATTGTCTCTTATATCATTGTTGCGGTTCTAATGTGAAACGACTGCCAAGTTGGCCGTTCATATTTAATGTTTACTTCCTAACTTGTGAATTATTTCGACCTTTCAATTGCTAGAAACTGTCACAGTAGAAACTGGTATGCCTCTTTTGCTGCTGTTGCTGCCATCGTTATTGTTATTATTGTAGTAGCCCTTTTACTTGAAGAATCGACGACCACCCGCTGGAGCGCCTACGGGTGGTGGAGTGGGTATGTGTGCGCCCTCAGCGCGATAGCCGTTTTCATCGGCGATGTAAGTTATGGTGTAGACAACGCCATCGGGTCCTGTGTATGAGTAGGAGCCTTGCATTACCTATGATCAGAGAGTGAAAGAGATAGAGTAGTTACTACAATCGCACAAAAGTATGTTCTGAATTTTTTTCTCACTAAATGAGAGAGTGCCTAAAAGAGAAACAGGTTTTGTTGGTCAGTGTTCAAAAGACACTGCATACGTACCTGCGCCTCCACCTGTGTACCCGGATTCTTTAAAAAGCCAGCCTCATCGGCCCTTATGCCATTACTGGTCTCGTAGCTGTAAATTAGCAAATGCCATTAAAATAATTAGCAACCAACTGAACTATATAAGTACACAGTTTGCATTTTACACACTTGTACTGATACGAGCCGTCTGGATTCAGATCGAAATTCTGCTTTAAAATCACAGCATTGCCTTCGAACGTGGAGCGTGGCGGTGGCAGGCCCCGTTGTGGCTGCGCCGAAACTACGTCGAAGCAGCAAAGGGCAGCGAGTGTGGCAACAACAGCATAAGCGGCACAGACTGGCGTCTTCATGACCTTTTCGAAGATATCAGAGTTATTGAGTCATAAAAATTAGTCTGCTTATTTATAAGTCATCTCCGAAAACGCGACAAGCTAATTTATACTGCGCTTTCTTTTTTGTTGTTATTGGTGTTTCTGAATTGCATATTTTGTTGTAAGAATTTGATAATCGAAATATATGTAGCTTCGAGGCAAGGCTTTAATGCCAAACACATTAATTGTCAATTTGGGCATTTATTGCAGATTGTTAATATTGTAATCGTTTGAATATTGCTAAAATATGTTTTGCATTATACTTTACTCTATAGGCATAAGTGAAAAGTAAATTGCTACTAGAAGAACTAATTCAATACACCCTCATAGTTCTTTATGCAAGTTGCAAATGGGATAAATAAATTGCAGTTGGTTTCAATGATCGCTGAAATGCAGAACGCTATTAGACTATTAGACAATGGTGATAAAATTTCGTTTCAACTGTTGATTGCGGCGGTTGTGTTTAAAGTCGGTTTGCGGCAAAACTTGTTTTAATATTTTGATTTTGTGTTTGCCACGCCCCGCCCAAAATGAATCTCACTACAGATAAGGGACCCTGCAACATCGAATTGCGCCAAGCCTGCATCGCGATCGCGATCTTCTTTCTGGTCAGCATAACGCTCGGCGTAATTGTTTTGCCTGGAACCTTAACTCATAGCACAACTCTCATTGGATTCATCATCAAAGTTCTGGGCAACGGTGCACTGTTATATGGAGCCCTTCGGGACAATCAGTGGTTTGTGCTTGCCTGGCTGATACAGGAGATTTTGTACTTCGTGGGTTGGCCGATAGCCGTTCTGGGCGTTATTTTTAACTTCGGCGGTTACCGTCAATCTGCGGGATCCAATAGTGTTTTGGTTGTGATCTTAATCTATATTATCGATTTGATTTTCAATGTGTATTGCGCGCGTCTCGTTTACTCATTCTTCGAGTAGTTGCGAGGCCGCACATCCTCGCCCCAACATGCGGTTGTTGTTTAGCGCCCAGCTTTTAACTGTTTTAACTATTTGTTTTTATAAATTTGTCCACTTTCATTAAAATTAAGATATAAATGATGTCAATCACAAAACATGATAGCGATTGCCATTTTAAATTTAATTAATAAAAAAAAAAAAGATAGTGAGCCTAGCTCTGCTTAGAATGCAATGTACCTGCGATTAAGTTTGTGTTAAGGCTCAGAGTGTATTCGTACAGTATGAGAAGTACAGTTATTGTTCATTGGTTGTTCTTTAATTGTAGGATGATATTTAGAAGCTTTCGTATAGTTACTTTACCATACCATACCATATCTATGCAACTTACTGATGATCGCTTAAATAATATTTAAAATTTAACAACACTGTATGGTAGGTTGTGAAGTATTTTTCAGTCCTTTAGCACAGAGGTTTCCAATTTCATCCCTTTGGTTCATGCCTTTGGTTTTTATATCTTTCATGGAACAGGGTAAAGAAAAGAAAGGATGCCTATCTATCTACATATATATAAAACAAAGTAGCAAAAAGCGTTTGTTTCCCTCTGTTGCTATAATTTTCAACCAATTTGGTTTCTTTTAGTTTATTTATAAGTAGATAATGACGGTTTTAAAATGATGGGCAAATAAAAAATGTATATCAAAAACATTTAAAAACATTTTCAAAAAAGGGAGAGATGTATTAAAATTATGCTCATGCTTACGTTTGAGCAATAGAGAATGGTTGAAGTTTTACATAAAGCCTAAGAGTAATTTGTGAATAGTTAAAATATAATTATTTATTTTACCACTATTTTTGAGCATCATGCCAAGAACATGTAGTCTACTAATGCTAGGAGGCAAGCTGCTGACAGAGAAGATGAAAGTAAAGTTCAGCGCACACAGCGAACACAGGATGACCGAGGCCGCAGTATGTTTTAATTCAATTTTAGTTGAGCTAGTAAAACACATATATCAGATTGACAAGCCTAGTTAATTTTTTTGCGTGCGGTCTGCTCTGCCTATCTGTTGATTTCCAAATTAGTTTCCCACTTGAGCTGAAATTCCCATATCCTCGAAAATGCAGGTCAATTTTAAGTTCTTATACACACGTCTTCTTTTTATTTTTTTGTATATTGAGGTATGTAGTTAAGATGCTATGACTTTTGGATAATACAGCCCATAGCTCAAATTTAGTTTTGTGTAAGGACTTGTCATATATATTCAAGTTTATCATGGCTCGGTGGTCTTTTATTACAACATGAACACCATGGACTCCACAGCCATGAAATCTGAAAAATCAAAGATCTTTGGTTGATTGTATCGTATTGCTTATAAAACTCTTAACCCTCGGTTCAAATTCCTTGATCGTTGCGGTTATGCATATAACTGTGGTTGAGTCGACAACCTTCTACTCCTGTTTTATATTCTGTAACTCATTAATTCTTAAGCAGAACTTTTACACTGGGAAAATCGGGATTTATTATGACTGATGAGCTTTACTCTATTGTAACAACTTTTCACATTATTCAATGACATCCTTTTAATTCTTCAATGATTGCTTTTGAAATGTTAAGTAATACCTACTACTTCTAATAACATTATCTTTGACAAGAACTTTGAATTTTCTTTATTTCAAATAATTTGCGAAAGGCTTGGTCAAACACTTTATAATTATATGAAGGTTTCTATAATAATTATAAAATTTCTCTTTATATTTTAACAAATTTTGAAGCGAATTTTTTTTTGGTAGTTGCTAAAGCCAAACTTTTTTTTTTGAAAAGTTTTACAAATATTTTACAGAAATATATTCCTTTGGACAGGATATGTACTACACAAATTAAATGTTGTCACTCACTTCGCGTTTTTGATATGTCGATATGGAAGAGACAGAAAAAACGTCTTCGCTTTGAGACTCGTCAAAATCACTTTGAAGCTACTAAAGAAAATCAAACGTTTTTATACCAAAAAAGCGAAACATTTGCCAAGTGCGGAATGCAGTTTGCAGCAAAGCGTAGCCCTCGAACACAAAAAGAACAACAATAAAAACAATAACAACAAAAACTGCAGCAATTGCAGCAGATCTCACAGCAACAACTCACAACAACAAACGCAACGACGCCAGCATCCGCAATGAGAGCAACAAACCTCAGTAATCACACAACACACACAAACCCCGCACGGTTTGCATGTTTGACAGACGGCGATGCCATAGACTGAGTCATTTTGGAAATGAAATAATCGGAAGAGCAGAATCACCAAAGAGTGCCTGCCGCGCGTTAAGAGCGCCAACTGAGCGTCGGCTGGGTTAGGCGGCGTATGCGCAATTTCAATTCAAATGCAAATGGGCGTTGCGCATGCGCTTGAGACCAGACCAAGTTAAGGCAGACCTCTGAGAACAAATTGCCTGCTGCGCTGCTGCCGCAAACGGCGAGTGCGACTGAGCTGCGCATCGCTGGTTTGAGCACGCCGCGTAGTCTGGTAATTTATGTGAATTAGCAGTGCGAGCTTCGTTTGATTTGTTTTACTGTGCTTAACATGCAACAACTGCAACACAAATTGCAATTCGAATACAGAATAGAAAGATATATGTATTTTATGTGATTTAATTTCGAGATGTGCACACAACAAGGTGATGAGTAATAATTTTTCAGCACAAATATTAATTAAAAGATTAAAGCTCAGAAAATAATAAATAAAATGTTTTGTTATGCGGACTGAGACCAAAGCGTACTCGTACTTTGTGTAGGCTTAACTGACATTTGGCTAGAGGCCGAAGGCAAGTTGGCGAAAACAAAGCAAGTATTTCTATTACGCAAGGCACTTGTCCTTTTAAAAATAATAGTTTTTGTAGATTACTTCTTGAGATCTAAATGTTGTGTTCAAGAGGTGCGTTTTAATAGGTTACCTAATAGCAAAGGGTAGGAATGAAAACAACTTATTTGTAGTAAGAATTAATTTTTTATGATACTGTTATTTCACTCGGCTCTTTAATATGAATCATCTTTCATTTCCATTAATCAATGGATAAATAAAGTGATTGCCATGCCGGGTATGCATAAAGTAATAGGAAATTTTGTAATAATATTGTCCGACTCCCAAGGTTTTTGAGTTCCACTCGTCTGAAAAGTATCTTTGAAAAATTGTGCTCAGTCCACATCCTACTTTTTCTGACGAGAAGTCATAAATAAATAGTTTAATCATTTCGTTGCACATATTCTTATAACTATTTGTTTAATCTTTTCGATAAGCCCTCGCAATACCTATCGTCACTTTTTGTCCAGTGCGTAAAATATTAAACAGACTCGTACTCGTAGATGTTTATGGGTCTTTGTTTGCTTTGAAATGAACTGCGCTTTGATTGATTCATTCATTGAACGCCATAAGCTTTAGCATCTAGCCATTTTCGTATATCTATACAATTATGGCTTTGTCTTCATCTCTCTGTGAGGCTTCCCAGCAAATGTTTGATTGTGCATGATTTGTCGTTCAACAAATTTGAACGTTTGCTGAGAACCAAAAAATCGCATGATCTTAAGTTTTGATATGAGATAATGCTACTTTTTGAAGTCATGTATCTGATGAGCATATAAGACTAGTAAATAAAGTGCAGAGCGACCAAAAAGCACACGAAATAGAATTCCAGACACACCTTGCAGTCGACAGCTTTTGGACCATTTTCGCGTACAATCGCATCGAAATAAAGGTGAAATGCAACATAAAATAGGCGTTTGCGATTGCATGAAGCCGACGATGCCGGCCGGTAGCGCCGCAGCGAGCGACCGAGCGGAGCGAAACAAGATATTAAAATTGTAATTTTCGGCTTAAACTTTAAACTTTTCGCCCGGCGACTGCAAATCGTAACACTCGAAACTATTACAGTGCAGTGGAGTGCAATCGACGAAGCCAACTGGCGACTGGCGACTAGCGACTGGCGAGAAGGAAATGTCAGTTGCAATTCATAAAAATTGCTTACAACAACGTCCGAAATGATGATGTTGATGATCATCAGTGAATCAGACCATCATCACGAGATTAGCCAGGTTAGCACTCATTTTTTGGGGGCTTCGTTCGTTTTCTTGTTGTTGTTTGGTGTTGTGGTTTTATTTTTGCTGTTTGTGTGTTACTTGGCCAATTTCGCGCTTGATGCGCTCACTTTGCCGCGTTTCCGTGGCCTTCAAGTAATTTTTATGCGCGTTCTTCTGTGTTTGTGCTTGTGTTTGTGTGTGTGTGTGTATTTATTTGCGCGGGTGTATATCTGCTAGTATGTGTTTTGGTGTGCTCGCCTACAATTGTTATCGCCCGATTTTCGGTTTTCGGTTTCTACGGCAAACTTCTGTAAGCGCATTTTTTCACATTTGACATATAATTTTCGGATGTTTTTCTTTCATGATTGGCACTTTTGGGTTCGTTGGTAAGAGTGCTTTAAATTATACATTTACATTTTCTTTGTCTTTGTATTAACCTTCCTACTTCATATCATTTGTCAAAGTGGCAATCATACCACAGCGACATTCTCAGGCATGCTTTGAGGTGTTTGAAAAATCTCACGTCGGATGTCGGCCTTGCTCGCATAGATAACACTTTGTACACCTTTGCTTTATTGAGAGTTTTGTTGATGGAAAAAAAAATTTTTAATTTTGATGCTCAAGTTGAACTTAATGTTTCGCTTCTTCACATTGCTGTTATTGCTGCAATAAAATGTTAATTAGCAATCTGAGTAGTACTTTGATTTAGCCACTTACGTTGCATTAAATTTCGTTAGTCGCATTCAAGTTGTTGGTTCTACAATGAATTTCGTTCGTGGTTTGATTGCCGACTTTGTGGGAGCATGTTTGAGTTGCTTTCGAGATTCAGATCGAGTTATTTGTACATTAAAGTAATGAATGCGAAAATGATTTGCATGTTTAGCTTGAATAAAGCAACAAATGGAGAGCAGATTCATTATAAATGAAGTGTTTACTGTAATGTTAACTTGAAATTTTTTTGTAAGTATTAAACGTTACTTTCTGAAAATGGGTAGAAAATAAAGGGGTTGCAATACAAGATATGATGCATTTTTTGTTTAAAAACGCTTTCATATCTGAGTAGTCAAAACCGTAAAGTCATGGAAGGCACTTAGGATTATTTAGCAAGCAATCATTAAGATGATTGAACTCGAGTTAATTATGAGCTTTATACCTGTGTATCTAAATAACACAATTCAAGTTAACACGAGTTATAGATAAATACACAGTATATTTGTTTTCTTTAGTAAGAAACGTTGATACCTTAGTGTAATTCAGAAGAATATTACCAGGAGGTTCATAATTAATTGAAGGTTCACAAGACAATTTATTCACTCTTCTGTGGGTTGAGAATATAATTTATTGTCACTCCAAGGACATACATATACAAATTGTTGTACCCGCGGCACCCCACTGGTCTTGGGCAGTGCGTATGGAAAATATCAGTATTTCTTCAAACTCTCAGTATCCGGCACTGATTAAATCTATGTGCGATTTTTTAATCACAAATAGTTGGTTGGAAACATAATTTCTCTTACATAAATTAACGTACTCCTTTTATGGCACTTATATAAAAAACAAAGATTAATTGTCTTTGAGAGATGAGTTACTAATAGAAAAAGAGAGAAAAGAAGAGTCGACTCATATATCACTGTACACAAAATCGAATGGGTGAGGGCTTCCGATACTATATGAGGAAGACATGGTTTCTCGTGTGCAGTAGCTTCAATTTAAAGTAAAAGCCTTAGTACTGCGAAGTATACTGTTTTTCAGTAGCTGAGTCCGAACTATCAAAGCTCATCACTCTGTCGGTTGAGATGGCAATGCTGTAATTTTCTGACATTTGTGTGTTGTCATAGTCAACATTTAATCATAGAGCGCTACACCATTTAGAACCTCGTCCAAATTGTTAAACTTACTATAAAAATGTGACTATTGCCAAACTTTTCGCAAGTATGGAAATTTTTACCGCCTAAATGCTCGTGCAACTGAGCGAAAAATTCAACAAACAAAGCGGCTCCGTTGCATATCGAGCAGTCCCTGTACAACGCCGAAACGCCGGCTCAAGCAAACGTATTGCTGCTGTTGATGAACGAGTGGTTGAAGACCCAAACCTCTTTATTTCTCGTTGTGCACAAGAACTTGGAATTTCTGCAACCTTCTCTTAACACAACCTCAAACTAACACAAGAACTGAAGCCCCAAGACCATGAAGCCCGTCGTATATTCTCTGATTGCACTTTGGAACAGTTGGAAACGGCCCGAATTTCGTCGAAAAAATCATCGCTAGTTTATGCCAATAAACCAACAATAATTGAACAACTCAAGAACAACATCATTGAAACCCTTGGCAATATCCAGGCCGACTTATGCACCAGAGTAATAAAAAATTGGAACTTACGGATTGACTGTTGCAAAAAATGGCGTGGGGGGCTATTTAAGTGAGCAAAACATTGTCTGATTCGCTCGTTTGCTGTAGCCGCACTCTAAGTATGCGACTTAAACTAGATCTCCTTCGAGGCATTATTTTAATGAACTAACAATACAATGAATACAATACTTTAAAAAAAAGGAAATGTGATACACACGCACTAAATAATCAATCTGCACAGCACAATTGGGAAACAATGAGAACCGAAATATTTCACTAATTTAATAAATGCAACCGATAAGATTCAAAGTTAAATAGAAACGCTTTTTGCCACTTTGTTTTGTGAATTTAGATTAAGTAGTTTTGATACTCAAATTAGTGTGCAAGACAGCATAGCGTATAGCCAAGAACCCGGGGCCCCTATTCGCTGCTTCCAAAATTATATTTGATGAATTATTACTTCTATAAATTCATTATTTTTGGTAAATATTTCTTTTGAATGATTCTTAAATTGCAAAGCTCTTTGATGAATGATTGTCACTTTTTATTATGCCATGTTTGATTGGCAATAGCTGCTGGCTTCGTGCGCTTCCAAAAGCAATATAAAACAACAAACGCAATAAAATATATTGTGAGTTTAATCTCAACATTAAGTTTGACTAATTCAATTCATTTTATCATCAGAAACAACCAAAATCTTTGTTCGACAACATTATGCAAATTGAAAATCGCAAAGCTGTGTGAAAAGCAGAGGCGGGAAGTTGACCTAACGCCTAAATTTGAAGTTATTATTTAATAGCCAAAGAACTCGGCTGGAATCGAGCTATTTATAAACCTTAACGTTATTCTATGTATTATTAATTCATTAAATTAGAGATGGCACGCCGTGACAAAAAGCTAAACTCGCATACTAAGCATTTATTACAAAATATTTGTTGTTGTTTGTAATCAGCACTCACAAATGTTTATTTTTGACGCAGAAGATTTAGTCTAACGACGTCTGCTCATCGATTGTGTGTTGGGGTAAGATCACTCGAGCCATCTACAGCCAAATGGTTGTTTTCAATACTTTTGTGTTTTTCGAATATTCGCTTGTATCAGAAATATGCAAATCAAACATACAGTATTTTTTGTTTACTAATATATTTATTGTTATATCTTTTTGTTTCAATACTTTTTTGATGAGGGTATAATGTGTAAGTGACGCTAATTTTAATGTGGTTCTATAAAAAACTTCAGTATAAAAGCCTCGCTTAAGCAATACGTAGCTGAAGTTTCTCTTCAAACGTTGAGCGGTAAAGAACCGATTGAAGTAATATGTTTAGATTGGTAAGTCTTTTGTGATGTCATAGTACACTTATTTTGCTTTATTGCTGACTATTTTTCTCAATTAGATGTGCTTTTTGGTACTAGCTACAGGCGCCTACGCGGCGAGTATTGGCCATGTCAATAGTACAACAACGAGGAAACCAATTGTGGAAGTACTGAAATCCGAAATGGAAACGGAACTCGATGGTTCGTTCCACTTCGCCTACGAGGGTGCCGATAAGTCTTTCCGCGAGGAGACAGGCACACTACAAAATGCCGGCACTGATGATGAGGCGCTCGAAATTTCTGGCTCATATCGTTATATTGACGCTGACGGCAATGAGGTTGAGGTACACTACACCGCTGGCAAGAATGGTTTTGTACCAGTAGGCACAAACATACTTTCACAGATCTCTGATTTGGCTAAGGCTGCTGCTGATTTACCCAATAACAGCATCGAGGAAGATGTGAGAGGACGCAAAGCGCGCTCTGAGGTTGGGGAAAATTTACCTGTCGCACATCAGAATAAAGCTAAGGTACATACTAAGACTGGAGTACTGAAGAATGTGCCAGCCACCATTGCCGAGAGTCAAAAGGAATCTAAAGTGCCTTCAAAGCCAGTGAAATCGCAGTCTCTATTCACCGGAGTTGTCGACAGTAAAAACGCAGATAAAGTACACTCGAAGCCAGTGAAACCGGAGATTGTACCAGTCACACCGGCTAAAGTCCACTCGAAGCCAGTGAAACCAGAGATTGTACCCGTCACAGCGGCTAAAGTCGACTTGAAGCACGTGAAACCGGAGATAGTACCCGTCACAGCGCCTAAAGTCGACTCGAAGCCTGTGAAACCGGAGATTGTAACCTCAGGAGCGGTCGACAGTAAAAAAGACTTTAAGGTACCTGCGTCGACAGTGGAACCCGAAAGTGTACACGTCGTAGTTGTCGGGAGTAAAAGCGAATCCAAACCAGTGAAACCGGAAAATATACCTGTTAAAGTTATCGTCAGTCCAAACGAATCAGTGGCAGACAAAATAGAGGTGCCTGTTGAAGAAGCAAAGACTGTGAAGGTTTGAACTGTTTTGGAGATATGATGAACTTGTGATATGTTGGAATAAATGATTAAGCATTATGAGTAACAAACAAAAAAAAAAAATGTTTATTAATAAATATATAAATAATTAAAAAATAATTTAATGAAAAGATAATAATCAAAATAAATATTTAAAGCGAGTACTCGTACATTCTAAATCAACTCGTTGATTGCATACATGTGTCGTTCTACGTAGTATAGCGTAATTATAAAAACAATATATTTTGATAATACATTTTTAATGAACTTTAAATTTCTTTCATCTTCGTTCATACGCTACGTTCTCTTACTGGCCTCAGATTTTGATGACTTAATTTATTTTACTGATCTTGTCTACATGCTAAAGAACGACACAAACTGCTAAACAGACCCGCTCTAAATGAATACAAATTCATATCGATTTATAAAAAAGTGTTACTCATTTATCTCTGAAGAGACACAGCCAAGACAATAGAAAACACACATTTTTATACTCTTCATAACTATATAACATAGTGAAGCAGACATGGGACATATTAGAAATATCGCATATATTCGTAACCAGCTGACTTTCACCTCACTTTTTCAGACAGAGTGATAAAACATTTATTTGATTTATTTTTTATATTATTTTATATTTTATTTGAAAAATTTATTTTAATTCAACGAGCTGCAATTTATTTTTAGGACAGAATCCATAGAATTACCAAATCCTAGGACTAGTGAATCATGAAGTCCATCTGTAAAGCGTTTTATGATTTTGGCGCAGCTGGTTTTAACATTTGTTATTGTTTTATACACGTTTTTTGTAGATGTATTGTATCTTTCGCTCTTGCAAACATTTCAATCAAGCGCGTCTTTCGGACGTGTGCGATTCTATCGCAGTCCGAAATCTATGCAAATAAGGCTTGGCTTATGGCTGAAACTTCTGTCAACTAAGTTGTGGCCGTGGCTGTGGCTCTTGTTACATAACAAGTGCGCAGACGATATTATTTGTTTTTTTTTTTATAGCTTTTTGTATATACGTAAAAATAAATATTCCTTTTATTTAAATTTTTATTTTAAATGTTTTGATGGATGCTTAGCAACGTCTGACTCGAAGTTAATGAAGTTGTTTGATAATTTTGAGGTTTGCGGATATATTCATAATTACGAAGACAAGTTGTTTGGATTTACAATATGGTGTCAAATGTTGCTCAAGTTGAACGGCCGCTGAGCTGATTAAAATGTATGCCACTTTTAATATTGTTTATTTATGCAAATTAAAATTTGGCTTTAAATCATTTAACAAATTCCATTTGATTTTCAAGTGATTGCATGACAGTATTCGAACTTAAATGAACCTAACAAGAAGTCAAATCCTTGGGCTTTTATACTCACTGTCTTAGAACATATATTTCTTTATACAACTACAGAAAGCTGAGCAAGCTTAAATCAATCAACACCCAAGCATCACTATTGACGTTTCTTTTCCTCCACAATTACCGTGGGCAAATCTTTGGCAGCCTCAGCAACAGCAGAAATCTCTGCATTGATTATAGAACCGTACGGTACAAAGCCATTTTTGCCAGCTGTATAGAACACTTCGACTTCGTCGCCATCGTCATTGATGTACTTGTATGAGCCTTTTACTTCAAGCGATTCCTCGTCTGTGCCAGCGTCCACAACAGTTGCTTGTTCCTGTCGCGAAGTGCCGTCACCACTCTCGTAAGCCACCTGATAGGAACCATCTTCCTGTTTGTTGATCTCCGATTTCAAGATTGGCACAATTTCATGTTCATGTGCGGTAGATATGGACTCCGCGTTGATGGTGTATGCGCAGGCGCAAGCGAGAAGAATGAGCTAAAAGTGTTTGCTTCATTAATGACATGACAGCTTAATAGGATATACAACCCACGACCCGGAAACTACGCCCTCTTGGCGTTATATTTCAGCGAAGTTCGTATACTTACGTATTTAAACATTTTTTGTATTGTTTTTGGTGTATGTATGCCGTAAGAAAGAAAAGAAAGTGAACTTAACGTGAATATAGCGTTGCAGCTTATGAACACGGCAGGGAACTGTGTTGGGTCTGCTGTGCTCACACTTGGCTTTTATAACCGAAAAAGTTGCATGGTTTGAAATTATAATACTTCACGAAATATTTTCGCTTAAACATGCAAAACATGTTTCTGCATCCTGCTTTATAGCATTTTCTACGATTTCAAAAATTAGTTTTGTCTTCTTTCTCTAAATTGGTTATTGTATTTGAGCGCATTTGAAACTTTGAAGTTCCACTGACGAGCCACTGAAGCTAAATCTTTAAATGTCAGGGTTGACATTTGTCGTCGCACAAACATTTCATTTCTAACCAAGCATTTGTTAAATTGTGTCAACAACGTCGGCGCTACAAATGGGAGCTGCTTTATTTCTGCCCATGTTGTCGAGCTTGTTTCACATTAAAATGGAACTCGAATAATTTCACTTCCGCAATAACTTAAATTTCTCACATTAAAGATATCAGCGCATGTACATTAGAATGTTCAAATTCGAGCGCATCGCTCACTAATTTACACATTTCTCAAGTCGCTATTGCAAATACGCCTGTCCGCATGCGCATTAATACGCGTCGCCTCGCTCATTCCAGTATTAATTGTTACAAGCATCTAATGCAGTACCAAGCCCAGTTTCGATTCGTCGTTTCAAAATGTCAGTGCTCAGCTCTGAGAGTTGTAAATAAGTCGATATTATGCACTTCGCTTAATTTATGATCTACGCTTAACCAATCAGAAACTTTTGCATGCGAATTTATTGCCGTCGTAGCAACTTTGATTCGTTCGTTTTACGGGTGTTCTATGAGAAATGAGGCATAAAAATCTTTAATGATAACATTTTTTCTCAGAGCTGCTGATGTAACAATTAAAGGCAAAGCGAGTGCGATTTATTTCTTTCTATGCATGAGTAATTCTGTAAAAAATGAAGTCAATAATAGATTTTTATGTTATACGTAATTTAAGTTTAGAATATAATTTGGTATAATAAATTGAATTTTAAATATTCTTCACTTTTTATACAGTGTTTTATTTACAGCTGATGCTTTTTTCCGAAATTTACGAGTCTTCTAAACAGCTGCCTTTTAATAGCCTGCCTTAACCTCAAGACTCTGATTGCATAACATTCAAAATTATTGAAAATCTTAGGAATACGAGCATGGTACCAATACCATGGCAACATTAGCACAGCTCTTCAGCTATTTTAAGTTTTATGCTCTAATTCTTCAATCACATCATCTATATAAATAGGCCAAGACATTTTCATTACCATCCTGTTACGCCTAAACCAAATAACTGATTTTGAAAAAAAAAATATCATTCGACAGGTGACAGATTGTCACAATATACATTTTAATAAAATTAGTTAAGTATTTCGGGCGTAAAAATTTTTTTACACACAACTACAATAAGGTCGCACACACGCTTGGTATGACACACTTGCATTTTGTTAAACTTTAATTTCGGTTTGTTTTTACTATTGCTCTGGTCTAGTCTAGTCTGGCCTGGTATTTTATTTTAAACTGACTATAAACCAGAAAGAAAAAAGTGTGTTTGTGTTTATGGGCAAAAAAATAAATCTGTCCTAAACCAACAACACAGCGTCAAGTTTATGATATTAATAATTTTATAACCCGTCCGTTTCATTTTAGTTCAATGAACTTTGAAATAGAAGAATTCTTTGTTTTGCAACATTCAAATGATTACATCATCATCGAGTCAAAAAAAAAGGTTTGGACTCCGAGTAAATACGTAAATATTACTTCTGGTGGCTATAAAAGCAACTTACTTTCCACTAGAACGCAGTATTAATTTTAACCAAAATAAACTAACAACATGTTTAAATACGTGAGTTTTGGTAGTAGAATTACAAATAAGAATAAAATTTAAAATTTTATTCAATTAATATTTTTAGGTAATTGTGCTCAACCTTTTCTATTTATGCACCGCAGCTGTGATTGATCGGCAGTCGTTGGTGAATCAAATTGCGCAGCCTGAGGAACAAACAATTGCAATAGTTAAGTCCATTGCCGAAAAGAGATCGGATGGTTCGTACATCTACTCCTTTGAAGGCGACGATGGAACGCAGCGCGAGGAGGTCGGCATTGTCCGCAATGCCGGGAAAGAAGACGAAGAGCTGGAGATTACTGGTTCTTATCGTTACATCGATGCTGAAGGGCAGGAGATTGTAGTGCACTACACAGCCGATAAAAACGGTTTTGTGCCCGAGGGCACCAACATACTGAAAGAGATCACTGATGCGGCAAGGGAAGGTGTCCGCACGGCTCAGCTTAAAAAAGGAAATGACAAGTTGAAATGATTGCATTTTTCATCTGTCGATACTAAAATATAATACATTAGTAATAAGTGCTCATAAAATCGCGTAATATACTTAATAGGTATTCGTAGTAAAATGCCAAGCATTAAAAATGCACTGACCTTTTGCTTCCTGTCACTTTGTAGCCGTGCGGTAATTTTTTAAATCAAACTATAACAACTCAGCCCATGAAATGCAAAGTAGCGTCTCTACTGACAAGAAAGAAAAAAAATATATAAAAATTAAATTATTTGCCACCATCACCTGCTGCATGAGCACGTTGCAAAGGCTTTGCAAATGTTATCCAAACCATTAAACATAAACGACTTTAGTGCAAAGTACAACGACTGACTGCCACATTGCCGTTTTGAGGCTTTTTTAAATAAATTCAAATCAAATTCTTACAAGTGTTATAAGAAGTATTGTTGTTGTTTTTTTCCGAATTATTACATGAAGCTAAAATCGCAACGACAACTCAATAGAAAACTATGCCACTGAGGAGCGGCCAACGAGTGACGATGGAACAACTGAAAGTCAAGTCAACTCGAACTGAGCTGATCAGAGTTAAGTTGAGCTGAGTAAGTTAAGTCGGGTGCTACCAAAAATGTGCATTAAGCCGCAGGCGGGCACAACTAACACCCTCGAAAAATTTTCTTTCCGCAGGTCCGATGCGCCGCTGAGTGAGTGACTGAGCGAACGACTGACTCGTCTTGACTGTAGTTGTTAAAGCAGTTTCAATGAAATATCTAATTTGCAGCAACTAACCTCGATTTTCCTCCTTCTTCTTCAGTTTCTGTTTTTGATTCTTCTTCGACTTCCACATCTTCTTCTTCTTGAATTAGTTAAGCTGTCAAAATTATAAATTGTTGCAATTTTTGTTTAACGCTTTTGTCATAGTTGCTATGCGGCCTTTTACAAAAATCTGTTCAACTAGCGATGTTGGTCTTTACGAGTACGAGTATCATGCGATTTCTTAACACCCGAGGCATTTAACACAATCAGAGTCTTATTATTTTAAGTTTCAAACGTAAATCTGGGCAATAGTAGTAATCAAGGAATTTTTGACAGAGCAAGTTGATTGGCACATATCAGTTCATTTGAACTTCAAGGTTGTGGCAACCTTTCTCCTAACCTGATATCTTTTGTGAATATTTGAAACGTGGTATTTTCATTACGAAAATTATAATTGCTTAAAGTTACAGATTTGGAGAGCTATAGAATAAAAGAACTCTTTAATGAAAAAAAAATAATTAAAAAGTTAACTACGGCTACTGCAAAGTGATTATCCTCTTCACATATTAGGGATCCTTACGATCCGCTTACAAAAATTATTTCCATAAGCATTAACGTATACAAGTATTCATGTTCAAAAACAATGCGATCCAGTAATCTTCAGGGTTCACAAGAGCAATCCTTAAATAACAATAAAAGGTCAAATTTCAGCTAGAGAGCTTCAAAAAAGCTTTTCTAATAAGAACTTAAATTGAAATTGAAATTGTAGTTTGTATGAGATATACCGCCCTAGTCTGTGTTAAATGTTCTCTATTAAATGAATCAAAATAGACTTTAATAGATTTAAATAGACAGTAAGTAATAAAACATTTTTACTGGATTTTTTGATAGAGTTGTTCATATAGAAAAGGCTCTTACACTATTTATTACCGCTTTTTTAACGCCTCCTCATCGGGTGATGTCAAAATATTTCGCACACTATTAACACACTCCTGAAATGGATA
Source organism: Cacoxenus indagator (assembly GCA_035041755.1). Taxonomy (NCBI): domain Eukaryota; kingdom Metazoa; phylum Arthropoda; class Insecta; order Diptera; family Drosophilidae; genus Cacoxenus; species Cacoxenus indagator. The sequence continues at coordinate 9,174,447 of JAWNKX010000400.1, forward strand.
ACACTGTGATCTGCTGCATTTTTGCAATCTCTTTGGAATATGATGAAAATTGTTACAATAGATGTGTTTTAAAATCGTTGCGTGATCATAGTGATCCTGTTTCAAAATCGTACAATGTTTTTGAGAGAAACTATCGATTCTCAAAATTGTTGTGCCATCTATTTAAAGAGCAATTAAAGCCGCGGGATAATGGAAACTCAAAAGTTCCATTTGAGTTTCGTTTCTTGGCGGCTTTATATTTCTACGCACATGGGTCATACTCGTTTGCTTGAGGTCCATTGTAAAGAAAAAGCATATAAAATAAACGGTTTTTTTGGACTATTATGAAAAACAGATTTTTTGTAATAGGGTAGCTTTCAATATGCGCGAGAATAACAAAAATGGCAAAAGCTTTTACCTATTCAACTAATATGCAATTTTTAAATAGTGTGCTTAGAATAGGGCGGATAGACTTAATATTGGTCGGTTCAATTCCGAAAAATGTACTGCCTGCAGAAAAAGTAATTTATAAACAAACAGACGGACAACAAAACCAATTGTAAGTCATTATCAGTCAAGTAGTCTCAAATTAAGTTGCTTCTCCTAAAATTCTGTTAAGAAATTATATATATAATACACTAGCAGAGACCCGGGGCGTTGGTGCCTTCGTGTACGTCTCGCTCTGCGGATGTTTCAGCAGCTCTGCGGTTTGTCTACTGCGGCGATTTTCTCGTGATCTTCCAGTGTTTGACTTTTTGTTCAAGTCGAGATTCACGTTGTTCTTCCGTTTCCTCAGCTATTGATGTGGGTGCTCTGTTTCGGCTTTGTTCAAGTCGAGTTCTCGTTGTTCTTCTCTTTCAAGTGCTCTATTTCTACTTTTTCGCGTTGCTTCGGCTCTTTTTCTTCCAAATGATGCTTTTTTGGTGGCATTATTTTGCAGTTTTTTGTATTTAATTGATTGATGAATACGCCTTCTATTTGATAGATTTGATAGTCATGTCTTCTACGTTCCGTGTTAAAACTTTTACTGGTTTTATTTTCGTATTTTTCACTTTTTCGATTTTATTTCATTCGAATGTTTTAACTTCAATTTTACTGCCCTATTCTGTGCACTCATTCTATCTATAAAATTCATATTAATTGAATAGTTAGAAGCTTTTGTCATTTTTGTTATTCTGGCGCACATGAAAAGCTTAGCTATTACAAAAAAGCTGTTTCTCGTAATAGTCCAAAAAATAAGAAACCTTACTTCGCCTTCTTTCACCGTGCACATCAGTTCTGAAACAGTGGGGAGACCGACGGTTGGCTCATAGCACCCACATGGTTGTTTCCTACGCACTTTTGGTATGACCCATTTGCGTAGAAATATAGCCGCCAAGAAACGAAACTCAAGTGGAATTTTTGAGTTTCCATTATCCCGCGGCTTCAATTGCTAACAATACTATTAAGAGGATCACTATTATCACGTAATGAAAATTGATTGTAAAAATTGTCATCATCTTCCAAAAACTTTGCTAAAAGGCAGCAAATCACGTTGTTATCCATGACAGCAGTGTGTTAATAGTTTGCGAAATATTTTGACATGATTTGATGAGGAGGTATTAAAAAATAGGCATTAGATAGAGCAAAGAGATTTTCTAAATGAGCAAAATCACACAAAAAATCCAATAAAAATGTTTTGTCGCTTACTGCCATTAAAAATCTTTCAAAATATATTTATTCATTTGATAGAGTGCACAGAATAGGGCGGTAAGACTTTGTACAGTTTGAGCAGCACTGCCAACAACTTAATTCTCAGATGCTACTTTGTTTTTGTGTTTTATTTGTATCTGTACAGTTTGAAGAGGATCTGAAAATTGAGTTGGTCTTTTAGCGAATTCAACGGTTTTTTCACACCAAACTTCACAGTTATTTTTGTATCCCCGAAATTTTTATGAAAATCGGTTCGGCGGTTTCAGCGTTTATAACGGACAAACATACAAACATACAGCCAAACAGATAAACATACTTCCAATTTTATATATATAGATTTAACAGAATGTTATATGCACAGAAACTAAAAAGAACCGTCGCCTTTATGATTGCCGGAAGCGGATGGCATTGTGGGTTTGATTACCACAAATTAAGTTATTAAATTGTACCTTAATTAAAAAATATACTGAATTGAATTAATCCTGCAAAATGATCGGACCAAAAAAAAAAAAACGTTAAAGCGCACCTATATTAAAAAGGCCATAAGACTATTCGATTGAACATGAACTACAGCAGAAAGGGGTTACACAACAGTGGGCAATAGTTGGCTAATCACACGATGAAGCTAGTTTTACTTAGAAGTCGGAAATGGTGGGAGAGGTCAATATATGCGTATGAAGCCAAATTAGGGATAGTTAGAGGCGACTTGAAAAAGCATCTAAAATCTACGCAGATTCGCCAATGTTTGCAATATGTTTGCTGACAACACGTTTCAACTGTGAATTATTAATTGTATGCTGTTCGAAAGATCTGACTTACATCAAATTAAATGATTGACTCTTTAAATCGGCGCCAAAGTGGAATACTAATAGAAAAGGAAAAAAGCCAATAGAAGCGCATAAATACAGTTGTAAACTTAGGGAGGCATATGTCAGAAACTGATGCATTCAGAGAAGGCTGAGAGACGCAAAACTTGTTGAGCACACACGCCTTGCAACTTGTTGCACGCAACATGCAGACTTATTTTATTTATTTTTTTTTTTACGCATGTGGGTTGAACACACCTCATGCCACAAACGCGACAAAAGTTGTTGTTAATTACCTTTAAATGCTGCATGTAAAACATGAATTGAACACAATGCGAAGCGAAGGTGTAGGCGTGACCAGAATGCGCGCATTAAGTGCTATTTATGCTTAATTTTATTGCTGTTAATGTGCGTAATTTCAAAATAAGAGTAAGTTTGCAAAAGTGTTTTTCCAATTGGCTGGCGCTACAACGAGCAAGCGAAGAACATGCAAAAAAATTAAAGAATTCCACAGCAACAGCGCTGCTATTGTATTTCGCTTTGTGTTGAATTTTCTTTGATTTTTCTTGGTTTTTTTCTTTGCATATCTGCCTGCCACTTGTCTGCTTGTGGCAAGTGCCGTCGGGTGTATCTTAACGCTGCTATGGCTCTTGTTACAGTGGCTTGTGTGTGTGTTTTGAAGCTGAGAATCGACTAACAGTTATGGCAGAAGAATTTAATAATTTCTGCAATTTCGCAACTGCAAAACGGTAATGGAATAGTAACAATTTTTATACTTCTTCGACTCATTTTACTACTCAAAGCTTTTGCGCTTACTTTTTGGCATTTACCTTGACGCGGTCTACAACGACGGTAATATTTGTTGCACCTCAGTAACCACCTCAGCTGATGTTGATGTTGCCACTGCGGGAGAACACGCCCATTTTCTAATAGGTGGCGCACCAAAGTGTTAAATAAATTGATTTAAATAGCAGCTTTTGTGAACTTCGCTTGCAATTAATAGAATTCTATATTAATGAATACCAATGACAACGCGTCAATAAATTAAAGGAATTAGAAAAGGAAAAAGAAACTATGGCAAACATATTTTTATTAAGTTAAACCAGAACAGCGTCGCCATCCGCGCATTCATTGACATCGCTGTCATCATAATTGCCCAAGACTTTGGCAAAGCATTTGTAGCACACTCGGCAGTAGACGCCGATTCACAAGCACTTCTTGAAATGCAAATAGAAACTGTCATACTTCTGGTACTTTATGACATGAGGCAGCTGTTGACGACGTTTTTGCGCAAGCACACCGGCAACTGTGTTAATCAGTGTTGTCGGATTAGAATTATAAAATCGCTGCGAATTGGTTTCAATGCGTGCTTCAAATGTCAAATGTTGCAATGCGAATTCCAACAAGAAAATTTACACGCTGCCCAAGCCAGAGTTATACGCCTCTGCTCTAATGGAAATTTTATTTCAATTTTACTTTGTAATTAATCAAAGCGCCAAACAAAGCGTGGCAATCCGATAAATTCGAATTCACTTGTTGCTTGCATCAAAACGCGTCTCTGAGGATCATTGTAGTTTTCTAATCTGTTTATTTTTCTATTATTGCACAACTGTAACCGTATTTTAAACGATTAATAATTTTCTCGTTTCCCAGTTCCATTGGGGGTGTGACTTCTCCACTGCAACTCGCTGATCATTGCATTATTCATTTTAATTTTCTTGTTGCAGTAAATCTGCTTAATTTGTTCTCGAAGCAACTGAATAGTTTTGTAATATGAAAAATTGCATTCGAGCCCTTCTTAGATCGTAAATCAAAATGTTTTGTAATTAAATGAACATTTTGATTGCAATTAATAATTAAATGCTGAATGATATCGTAACAATCACGCCAAGCTGTTATTGAATTTGTATTACTCTGTGTATGTGCTTATGAAGCCATTGTTCATACGCAGATAACTCTATCGAGTGCGTGATATAAAAGAATATTGTGCAAATAAAATATATGTACTCAATTGATGGGGTACCTTGCCATCTTCACAGAAGGGATACCGTCCTAAATTTTGCTTGAGAAGTTCACAGCCTGTATTAGAAGTACATTGGAGATGTTTACTTTCTTGCAAGGCTCACTTGGCCTAATTACACTCGTAAAAGGCAACTACTTCAGAACAGGAAGGACGTATTTGTACTGCAGGTGTTGCTATTTGTACTAATGCTGATGTTGTTTCAAAGTTGGGACAATACGAGTTGGTGTTTTATTTGATAATAAAATTTTGCTGACGGATGACACTTAGTTAGAGTTTACTGAGGTAGAATTATTTAACTAAGATTCTAAGCGTACTAAAAGATAGCACAAAATAATGCAAAAATGTGTAGCGCACTTTTGGGATGTCTTTGAAATACTAAGCATTGCTGCTTGTTCATTGAAAATCATAGAATTTTACTGTTGCATAATTTCCGGCATCTTATTACAAACATTAGCTTTTTTAGTATTCAATTTAAGCATGTAATAATACTAACTCATAGCTACTTAGAGTAGTAGTAGATTAGTATAAAGGTAACATTGTGTGAATATTTGCTTAGATTTTTAAGTGTATAGTTTTTGGGTCCAGCAAAAATAATATTGTACAACACGAATGCAAAAGTGAAATTAGTATTTGTGAGAAATAATGTTGCATATTTTTTAGCTTAATTTTTTTTATACAGTCATGCCAAAAACTTTATAGGGATGTGCGGAAAATTGTCGAAAAAATTGTAAAAAAAGCATGGTGAAAAATCTCATTTCTATAGCCAAATACTGAAAGATTTTTGGGACTGGAGTTTTTATTCAGAAGTACCGCTTGTGCCTTTGTATCAGAGCATTATTATGCAAAATATTTATTTATATGAAAAACAAACTGACAGCGTCATGAAGGAATCCCTTACTGTTAGGATTACATTTGAATTAAAATTTGGTCTAATCGATAGATAAGTCAACATTACTTATTTGGAGTAACCATTTAAATACTTTCAATCCTCTCGTTCATACTACTAAATTCCTAGTCCGCTTTTGAAAATTCCACATTTTTAATTTTTTTATTTATTTATTTTTTTTCATTTTCACTGCAACTAAAAAATTGTTTAGTTTTAATGAAGACGACATTGATTAAACTTAGTTTATTTATTTATTATATCATACTAATTTTACTCAATTTATTTTGTCCCTATTTACAATAGTTACATACCTACCGTTCATTACTTGCCCAATTTAACCTTTAAACCTTTAAAGAGAACATAGAAAATGAAAAACCATTAAATATAATGCAACTAGCGCACAACCCAAAACCAAATACGAAGAGCCGCCAAACGTCAGCACATAACTCAGAAAAACACTTTAAGAACGAGACTACGTGAGTCAAGCGCGATTTGCATAGATTGTCAGACATTTTTTGCTTGGCTCCTTCAGGCAAAAGTTTGTGTTTATGCGAATATGCGAGTATGCGTTGATTTTTTTACGGTGTGAACGCATCATAAATAAACTCGTACAGCCGACAAAAAATGCATAAGCGGAAAAACAAACAATGAAGATAGCCATCTGCTGATGCATACGCAGCAAACAAATTCATTTGCCCTTCTGTCAAAGCTCAATAAAAAACCCCAATACGAGTACACCAAGAACTAAGCAGAGGTATCTCCTTAACTGCACTGCCACTGCTGCTGGTACACTGAATCACGGCAAATATTTCTGCCCCGATCTGCGTGGAATACGAGCGAACATTTGCTGATGAATGCCGTTGATACCGACAAAACCGATTGCTCTGCCACTTGTTAACACGGTTTTTAAGATGCAAATTAATTAGACGCCCGCAAGTAGCTCATGCGCCGCAATCACCGCTAGCTACAAATCAAGTTCAACGGCGCAACATGAATCGCTGTTTGACCGCTAACCGATGCTCGTTCTGATGATGCGTACGCGTATCGCTAATACCCGCTCGCCGGTCAAGCACCGAACCGCGAACCGAGTGTGTTGGTGAGGTTGTAAGCCCTCACAGGAAGCACCGAGAATTGAGTATTTTGTCTTGAATTCATGGTTGAGCTTGGGCGGCGCGAATTTTCCCCTCGGTTCTAGGGCGCGCAGCTTGACACTGCTTGCGTACGGCGCTGGGTTCTTGGCTTTGTATAAATACAGCTTGTTTGCAATGCCTCTAAATTAGTCTTGTCGCGCCGTTTACAGCGAAAGTGTTGCAGTTTAATTATATTTCATACACACGATTTGCATTGTGTGCGAATCTCAACTGACGCGGCATCAGTTCTCAGCACTTTTCATGCAGCGATTTATCGAGCGTGAAATTTTTGTGTAATTTCGAAGCGATTTATGACTGCGATTAACCATCGGACACTTTGGATTTAGTTTAGCTAAGCGTACGCTGAGAGTTAAAATGCTAATATTTCTTCGATCTTGGGTAAATACTTTTCTGGTCGACTCACGGAGAATGTGTTGTTAAAAGGATAATTTCCGATACAGCTTGTGGACATCGGCTTACTGTGGCTCGCCTGTTTCGCTGTTATCGATTGCCAACAGAATACGCTTTTCGGCCAGTCACCATTCCAACGTCGTCAACAGCAGGCACAAGTGCCACAATTACGTCAGCAATTGCAGCTACAACAGCAACAACAACAACAGGTACGCCAACAGGGACTTTTTCCACAAGTGAATCCGCTGAATCCGCTGAACCCATTGACGACGGTCCCGCCGCTCAATACTTTAACGCCGATTTCGCCAATAGTTGCCAGTGTATGTTGCAAGTTGCTACGAGATTTGTAGTTTGATACATTACTCAGCCTTTTTCAGACTCCTTTTCGATATAACCAGTATAATCAACAGAACTATGTGCCTATTACGGCATACCAAAATGAACTGAATCTCGATGGCAGCTTTTCATACGGTTACGCGGCAGCAGATGGAACCACTGCACAAGCACAAGGATATGTGAAAAATCTCGGCTATGGTGACGCTGTCGAAGCTCAAGTTATACAAGGCTCATATTCGTATACATCGCCCGAGGGCACGCCCATTACAGTACGCTATATCGCTGATGAAAATGGTGAGCTGGGCCCATTAACATTTCCTACCTTGAAAAATTCAATTAAACGAAGGATTTACTCTTCTTTAAGGTTTCCGGGCTGAGGGCACACATATACCAACGCCACCACAGTACTACGGCGGTGTTCAGCAGCCCTATCAGGCTGGTATCTTAAATCCAAATCTCAATCCGTATCAGACGCCATATAGACAATTTACGCTTCCAACTGGGCCATATCGATCTGGTCAACAGCAACTGACACCATTGCAATTGCAGCAGCAACAACAACGTATACTACAGCAACAAAATACGGGTCAATATCAACCAGACCAACAATTCAATACTCAATTGCAGTCTGGTAATCTACCAGCACAATATCCTGGCCAATTCGGTGGATTCAGCAATGCTTTGACGCAGCAAGGACAACAAAATCTTACGCAACAACAACAACAACAACAACAACAACAACAACAACAACAACAACAGCAGCAGCAGCAGCAGCAGCAGCAACAACAAAACTTACGCCAGCAGCAACAACTACAACAGGATCAGCAAAACGATCAACAGACGTTGTCGCGCCAAGAGTTGCGTGGCCGGCCCAGTCAGCTCGCCGATCCATTTGGCTACAATCAGTACCGTCGCTTCAAAAAGTCACCTAAAAAGATGAACGAGTGAAATAACAACCTCGATTGGTCGCTTCGAAATGCAAGTTGGATTAAGCAATTTTATTTTGTACGAATAACGAGTACTTAGTCGATATAATTATGTTCAATGGCAAGAAATACATGCGCCCAAAAAAACAATTTCAGAGCTTGTGCTTGTAGGTCAATTTTCTTCAAAACTGCAGCCTCATTCATGTTTACCCTATACCTATATGTGTATTACTACATAGTGAATCACAATGAAGTGTATGCTGTGGTATGATGTCGGAGGTCATATATCGGATCCGTATCCATACTATGGTATATACGAGTACAAGCCATTGGTCCTATGTGGTTTACATAATATATTGTACTACTGTTCGGAAAGTAATTTCCGACAGAATTTCCGGTTAAATTGTACATCTTAATCATTATATGTTGTGGTACCTGATATATCAAGGCTTCAATAATATATCAAGATCATTTCTGTAGACAGTGTTGACTTGCTTCTATAAATATAGGTATGTGCATTATTATAAATATTTGGGGACGTATGTACATGTACGCCTCATATTACTTTTTATTCCCTACCATGTCAACGTTCCATCGGCCATTACTAACACGACCCAATCGCGAAAGAAATGATATGACGTTTCATTTCTTTTTCTCTCTTACAAGTAGCATTGCGAGAGATGAAGAATATGTGTAGTGTGTTGGTGAGATTTTCTTGTAGGTATGTTTGTGACAACTTTTAAGTATGTTTACTCGCACAATACCCAACTAATTTTATTAAAAAGTATGTTGTGCACATCTGCAAATGAAAACCTGTTGAATTGTATTTTTTTTATAGAAATCGGTTATGGGGTTAAGTGTAAAATGATGTTAATTTATTGCCCTATTTATGCAAATTCAACTCCCTTACAAAATCATATTTTTTCCAGTAAGGGTCACTAGAGGCTTATAAAGGGAGTGCAATCACAGACGATAAAGAAATTAACTTAGTCAACAGATTGCATTTGACTTTGAAGTATATGCGAAACTAATTGCACCTCTCTTATTCTGTTCTTCAAATATGAGGCTCCTCTCGTTTATTTCTAATTATTTTAGTCTAGTGCGCCAAACGTGGAGTTACTTACTAAATTTATAGGTGCCCCTTGATATGTTCTCAACGTTTCTCTTGATTGTGTCCTGTGTATTCCTGTGGTGATGTAACCAAACAGACCAGTGGGCGGTATACCAACAGATTACAGTCTCACCCTAGCCTATTTATTGTAACTCTAATGAGTTTTCTGCAGAAGGCATAAGTGGCAACTACGAGTAGAACATAATTGTGGTATTATTTTTTTTTTGCTTGGCTTGTGATAATTTAAAAATTAGACAAAAATGTACTCAATGCTGGATTTAATCTGTGTACATAACAATTATAATAAAAAAATTAATGAATTAAAAGAAGAAATCAGCAAGTGAATTTGTTCCAATAAAACTTTTCATCCTTTTGTTATTTTATCTATGAAATATTTAATTTTCTCAAAATGTAAATTATTAAAGTGCATCCTGAAAGATCACTAGCCATAAAATCGTTTCATGTACATTTTTACTTATGAGCCTAGTTTTTGTTGTTGTTTGATTTTTGAAAGACGGAGCTTAGCTTTTGTCCATAACATGAGAGGTTTACTTAAATAAATATTGTCATTGGAATATGACAGAAAGACACTTATAAGCTAAGAGTATTTGCGGCAGAAAGTGTTGCAGAGAGTTTGTGTTCATAATCGCAATAGTACGCATACTGAGTGGACTAATAACTGTAGCCGGTTTGAGGATCAAATTCACCATTTCCACGTCGCCCCGCAGAGGGTGGGATGTACTGTGAGCCGGGACTGCCAGCTAAAATAAGAATAATAGGTTATTCATTTAACTTCAAATAGTTTTCAACTCTTACCACCACCGCCTGCACCTCCTGCGCCGCCTTTTCCACCAGCCCCACCAAATCCGCCGGCCCCACCGCCTCCACCAAATCCACCAGAGCCCCCAGCTCCGCCCAATCCACCAGCTCCACCAGCACCTGTGCCGCTTTCTCTAGTACCAGGCGCTCCCGCCCCTCCAGTACCAGAACCACCCCCAAATCCGCCAGCACCTGCACCGCCCCCATATCCACCTGATCCACCACTACCACCTCCTTGACCACCGGCTCCACCGCCACCTCCAAATCCACCTGCACCTGCACCGCCACCAAATCCACCCCCTCCGTTTCCCCGTCCACCGGCTCCAGCGCCACCTCCAAATCCACCTGATCCAGCACCGCCACCAAATCCTCCGGCTACACCAGCGCCTGCACCGCTACCCTGTCCACCGGCTGCAGCACCTCCTCCAAATCCACCTGCACCTGCACCGCCACCAAATCCACCCCCTCCGCTACCACGACCACCAGCGCCAGCACCGCCGCCAAATCCACCTGCACCTGCAACACCACCAAGTGCTCCTGTTCCAGCACCACCACCAAATCCTCCTGAGCCACCACTACCAGCTCCACCTCCTCGACCACCGGCTCCACCGCCACCTCCAAATCCACCTGCACCTGCACCGCCACCAAATCCACCCCCTCCGCTTCCCCGTCCACCGGCTCCAGCGCCACCTACAAATCCACCTGATCCAGCACCGCCACCAAATCCTCCAGCTACACCAGTGCCTGCACCACTACCCTGTCCACCGGCTGCAGCACCTCCTCCAAATCCACCTGCACCTGCACCGCCGCCAAATCCACCCCCTCCGCTACCCCGACCACCAGCGCCTGCGCCGCCACCAAATCCACCTGCCCCTGCACCACCCCCATATCCACCTGATCCACCACTACCAGCTCCACCTCCTTGACCACCGGATCCTGATGATCCACCAAAACTACCTGCGCCACCACCGCCTCCAAAACCACCGGCCCCTGCACTTCCTCCTTTTCCACCTGCTCCACCGGTGCCTGCTCCACCACCCCGGCCGCCGGCTACGGCGCCTCCGCCGAATCCGCCCGCACCAGCGCTACCACCAAAACCACCAGATCCACCAGTACCTCCACCACCACCCCTGCCGCCGGCTCCAGCACCTCCGCCTGCACCTACACCATAACCTCCTCCTCCGCCTGTACTCGTACCACCACCACGGCCATTGGCTCCTGCGCCACCACCATAACCACTTGCTCCACCACCACCTGCGCCACTTCCTCTACCACCAGCCCCACCGCCAAATCCACCTGCACCCGCTCCGCCACCATATCCACCAGCACTTGTGCCACCACCTCCGCTGAATCCTAAAATGAGCAAATACGTGTAATTTTATATAAAATTGCTTTAGTTTTCATTATTCTTACCGCCGCCAGGAAGTGGCGAGATGCCTTGTGCTGCTAAAGCCTTTGCAATTGCATCTGGAATGGGTGGAGGCGTGGGCAGTGCATTACCTGAAGGTTGGAAGCCATTTTCATCTGCTGTGTACGTAATCTCGACAAGTTCGCCTTCTGGGTTTGTATATGAATAGGAGCCCATTACGGCGGCAATCTCGTTTTCGGAGCCCTTGCCCTTAATGGTACCCTCTTCCTGAGCCTTAATCCCGTTACCAGTTTCGTAACTATAGCGGTAATTGCCATCACCATCGTTCTCATTTACAAACGACAGAATTGGTATTTGCTCGCCAGAAGGTTGAGCCGGCGCTGAAGGAGCACGGCCACCAGGACTGCCACTAGGCGAGAAGCCACCGCTTGGTCCAATAGGTCTACCGGGACCACCTGCGCCCGAAAATCCGCCGAGCCCATTATTACTACCGCCGCCGCCACCGCCCCCAAAGCCACCACCACCTCCTCCACCACCACCACCGGGACCTTGAAGACCGGGACCACCGCCTGCGCTCGCCGCATTCGCCGGCGGCGGCAGGTATTTGTTGTCTAGCCGCGCTGCATGTGCGGTTGTCACAGCTATCATCAACAAAGGTACAAGTAACGGCTGTAATACAAATGTTGAGATGCAATTGTTACAATCAATGTATAAATACTTTAAAAGTTGTATTTAGTAGAAGAGTGAGTCATTAGGTTAGTGTCACTATTACTTCTCCTTTGATGCGGTGCGGGTGACGCTTGACGAAGCTCTGAATTTACATCGTAATTGCACGTTTTTGCCTGTGGGCGGCGTCTACAACAAGTTTGTCTGCACACAGAGTTATGCACAACGGGCAGAAGAAAAAGGGTGAGTTGCACCAAGATGCTCGATAGATAACCATTGCTGCTCGAGTCAGACAAGTTAGGGAGCGAGCAGACCGTAAGTATTTTTAAATGCCAGTTGAACTGGAGATGTAAGAGTATTGAAAAAGAAGTGAATGAAAGTAGTAACCAACTTGACTTGTACTCTGAGAGCTGCCCGCTGAATTTAATGTACGAGTATTACGTTATACATAATATTGAGGCTGTATTTTGTATTCCCTTTACGGGGTTTTTTGCATTCAAATTTTATCATGGAGTTACTAACACAAGATCTTGAATATTAAGTAATACATAATTTAGCTGAGTAAGTCAAAGTGCTTATGTGATGTCTTTTCTTGCAAACTCTGAACAAAATCTAATCTAAGCTAGTCTAACAGCACGACAGCAGAATCGAAAAACCAGATATAATAAATTTTAGCTGATGCAGTAAAATTTCACAGTATAAAAGATGCCTTAAAAGTGTAAAGTAAAATTTTCGGAAGAATTCCTTTAGACAATCGAAAAAAAAAAAACGGAAAATACTACATCATAATAAATCAGAATAAAATTATTAAATTTAAAATAATGTAAAGATCTATATAATAGATCTGTGAATCATAACGAACGGATATGGAAGAGTAGTGTCTTTTGTACTATATATGATCTCGACATCGGATGTATTAATGTTCTGTTAGGAAGATATGTATTTTCTTCGTCGAAATGATGGTATTATAAATATATAAGGTTGAGTAAAAAGAGATCCATTACTTTATCCTATTTAAAAAATTTTATGAAATAAGAATTACGTTGCCCGATTTAGGTGTTCGTTCAGTTTTGTTCAATGACTTGTTGCCATTTTGGGGATAGCTACGTAATTCTCCTATCGTAAAAGCTTTGGTTCTTATTGCTAAAAAACTAAGCCAACCGATTTTCGCATTACTCTATTGATGTATTTTTTTGTCACTCAGAAAATTATATAATATGAAAAGAAGGTCCTAGTCCGTACTATAAGGTGAATGTATTAAAACTTTCCAACCAAGCTCCCTGAGTTTCCGGCGAGTTATTATTGACGTGAATGGCATAGTGTTGTCCTTTTCTATTAGCCATCTCTGGTCGCTTCTTGGCAATCGCTAGCTTTAAAAGGTCCTACAATTTCATATTGGGCGATTCCCTTTCAGTCCCACCAAATGACCAGCAAAATCTTCCTGGCAGTTAGTTCTCTCTTGCACGCAGTTTGAGCCGCTTAACTGCGCTTCGACCACAACCGTTTTCGCTTCATGATGTCGTCAGTGACCCACCTTTCATCACCAATCACATTTCGTTTAAGAAATGGGCCAATTTCATTTCATTTGACAAATGCTTCTCAATTTCTTTTTGCAACAAATCACCCATACAGCTTCTTTTTAAATCCAGCTTTATGATTTCAAACTGTTTTTTTTTTTTTTGGCTAATCTTAAGCCGGTCTGCTTCAATCATGTCCAAGATGTTATCGCAATTTTCAACGACAGGTCTACTTGTTCGAAATTCTCGGTACGGAATCGTAGAAACGAAAATTGAGCATAATTATCTGAGAAAGCCATACAAAAATTTTTAATATAACGAATTTTTTCCCTATTTATATCCATGTTTAGCCCAATTCATCCTAAACGAATTATAATATACTAAAAATGACCAACTAAAAATAATGGATTTATAGTTATAAGAAAAGAAGAAACTTTTCCCCCTGGCGAAGGTTTCTTGTGTCTATAGGCTCTCTTTTTCTCTCTAAATGTATTTATTTTTTGTTTTTATCTTTGGTTTTAATCATCATCTCATCTCAGAGACAATCTACACAAAGAGTTCAATGAACTATAATAAATAATTTAGGTGTGCCACAAATAAAGTTGAGCACACAATTAAGTCTTAAAAGCAATATAACTGTTATTGTCCACATCGCTGCTGCATAGTTGACGATCAAGTGAAAAGTGAAGGGGTTCAGTCAAACTGCCGTCTTCTTTGGTTCTACAAGTAAGACCAAATAATGTCAGTCCAAAGCAACAACTAATATGATAGGTTTTGAAGTTTTTCATGTGACCTCACGTTTTTTATTTCAGCTGCGTTATTCAATACGATCATTGTGTTTTTTTAATACTATATTTATTCGAATACGAGTAATAAAATGACTTTGAGCATTAGCAGCATAATTTTCATTGAGAATAACGCGCAAAGAAGTAGTCTCTTCGCAAACGATGGTAGCAATTTGTTGCCGCAACCTCTGGTATTTGGACAACGGATACTGCTTCGCATTGTTGCCGCACGTTTGATGCATCTTTTTTGACTGCAATTCGTGTGAAGATGCTCAGTGAAGGGGAGCTACTATTACGAGTATCTCATGAATATTAGTTTTATGCTTAAGACGATAATCGCCTCCATTATGTCGTTTGCAGAAGGTTAACCAACAAAGTCGGTTAGTGTCAAGTTTAAGTTTACATTTTCCGCTTCACTATTTTTTCTATATATATTTTTCAAATTCTTTTTGTTACTTAAAAGAAACATTTCAGGAGTTCAAAAGTGCCATGAAGCCTTCTTTGAATTCATTGAGTTATTGAATCAACTGCGATTGTCACTGCTCTGTGATGAACTAAACACTAAACTACTACTTGCTAGGTTGGGATTAAGCATTTACAATTAATTTATTTTTGCATAAACTAAGTGCTGACATTTAAAGTGAATCAAACGAGAAAAAATAAATCAATGGTTTTATGTCTATTTAATGCAAAAGATGCTTTATATGTGCCTCAAACTTCGTTAGTGGTACATGTGTGCTGTGGGTATGAGTGTCGTCTCAAAAAGGCGGTCAACGCCTGCGCCCAGAGCAGCAGCAACAGAGGCACTGGAACAATGCAATTGGAGTTCGAGTCAAGAGAAGCTACATTCAACGCGAGTCGTGACCATTTTTCGATGTTCGACAATGGCAGACGAAGCTACTAAAGCAATGTTGCTCTCGCGCTTTTTGCAATTTAAAAAGTTGGTATTTATTTCGTAAACGAACTCACCAAAGGCAGCCCAAACGTCGACACAAATAATTGAGGCAATTTCAAATGGGTGCAATATTGGGTCAACGTTGATGATTACAAGCAACTTTTTATCGAATCATAAAAATGTAATTCTCTTCGTGTTGGATTTGTGTTGTGTCAGGGCGTCTTCGTAGTTCAGCAACATTTCTTGTGCAACATCGCGTGCTGTGGCGCAGGGATAATGAATGCTTAAATTTTATTCTTCCATTTTAATTTATTCATTGGCAAATGTTTTTGACTTTTGTTTGCCGCTGAGATTTTTTTTTCACGTATTACTGGCAATGCAAGTCATGAATGAAGATGCTGAAGCTGCTGATAAGGGTCGAGTAAACATGTTGCAGCAACTTGTTTGGCGTTGTAGTTTGTGTAAAAAGTTCTGCTTGTGTATGAGATGCTCGTTAAAGCGCTAACGTTTTATTCTCACCAGTGTTGGCAATGTGAGTTAAAATGATGTTAGTGTAGCAAGTGTGTTGTAGAAGATTAAAAATGTTTACCACTCCATATGACAATTACAATAAGTGTTAGAATCTTCAAATTAGTATTAGTATTAATATAATAAAAGAATATTATAAGTAAGAAAGAAGTAAATAGTAAAATTACATTGTGAAGGGTTCATTGAATTGTTTGAAATAACGGTTAATAATTCCGAAAATATCCTTAGCCTTATATACGAATTAAGAAGGACATTATCAGTTGAGTAAGTAAACTGTCGAAATAATTAAGAATTTAAAAATTAATGATTTCTGATTTGAAAACTAAAAACCTGTATAGATACGAGTATATGTTCTTTATAATAATTGAGGTCATTTCGAATAATTCCATACATTTCACGACACAAATTATTTTTGAGCACGTGAGAAAATTTTTTATTAAATGAGAAATATGATTTGAAACCGCATTCTCTTGCCTATAATATATTTGAAGAAGATTTAAAAATTGCTGAAAAGTTTTGTAGGGATTACGGCTTAGTAATGCTTCAGTATTTACAGGGTAGAATTATGTAGGATTCTGAAGTAACTTTTTTCTGATTGTATGTGTAGTTTGTATGGGAGTTAGTTTTTCCATTCCTCAACTTATGACTGTACCATTATAGAAAGTTTTACAGATGTGCGCGCAACAATTCACACACTCAGAGTTAGACAAACAGTAATTTGATACAGAAAGAGGCAATAGAAAGTACTAAATTTTTTAAATATTTTGCTTTTATTGATTTCAGTTATTTTCTTTTTTTGTTTTGTTTAAAAGTACTAAATTTTTTAAATATTTTGCTTTTATTGATTTCAGTTATTTTCTTTTTTTGTTTTGTTTCCGGCACATAACATGTTCTAATGAGCTAATTAATTTATAATTAAATTTCTCAACTCACCATTTTCACTTGAAGCACCATTATTTTGTGATAATTGTTTTTCTAAATGTTTAAAAAATTGTATCCTTCTCGCAGGACTTTATTTTCACGAAAATTTCTCACTAATACAACTTTAACATCTAAATTGATTTTCACACAAATACAAACATCTCCACTTGTTGCAATAAACTTTACACTGAAGTAATCCTTAAGCCGTGATTCGGCCAAATTAGAATGCAGTTGCAGTTGGTTTGTATCGAAATAGTTGCCCACAATGAGCCTGGCCCAAGCACCAAGACAACGACTTGGCTGTGGCTATTGACAGAACTAATGTGCCATCCGTTTGATAAGTTCTTCGGCTTTTATACGATTTTGCATTAATGTTTGGCGCCAAATGAAATCAAATGAAATGGAATGAAAATGCTGCAATGAGTGCGGAGCGAAGCAGTGTGCAAGTCAGCCGAGCGAACGAAATTCAGTTAGAGCGCTGCGCTGCAACGTTTGAGATTTTTTATTGTATTTTTTTTCTTTTGTATTTGTATCTGATACTTTATGGCATTTAGTGTGAGTGTATTGTGCCAATGCGCGGCGTCATTGCAAATTTCCAATCGTGCACACAAAAACAATTGCTGGCAAAAAGGGAGGCTATATAGCAACAGCAGCAGTACGAATTACGAACTACGAGTACAACAGCTGTAAGACCTCTAAGACAGGTTTATTTGCTCAGAGCAATTGCATCTTGTTAGCGCACTCGCAGTTTCTCAGTGCAATTGAAAATTCATTTTTTTTATCTTCATTGCACGAGTATTTGCGGTTGTTGCGCTCGTAAATTTAACAACAATCGATCGCTTCATCGCCCAAATGGATCTTCTTCATTTACTGGCGTCATCTTCTTCTGGCAGTCCCAGTAAGTTATTCTTGACGTTTTATTGAATTGCTTAGTTGCTGTAATACTGTTGCACATTTCGACTGCATAAAATAGTTTTAATGTGAATTTTGATGCTATTTGTGGCGAGAATTGTTTTGTCTTTCAAAGGTTTTCGGCATTGGATTTTACAGTTCTGAATCATTCGGCTGCGCTTTGCAGTTGCCAAGGCGGATGCACTAAAGCTTGATCTCTTTTTAAGCGCTTAGAATGACTTTCTTGTGATTCAAAACACGAAAAAATTTATTCCAACGGCAATTTGACCGGGGCCAGCTTTGACCTTTCAAAAAGCAGTGATCCACTGCTGAAATGAAAAATTTAATAATAATGAATCCCATTAATGTCGACACCAAGTTGCCGCTGGCAGGCGTGCCAAAGAAAAATTACAGAAAAAATGCAGATAACTATTTCATGTTAAAATCATATGAATGGAACTAGAGATAAAACAATTTGACATAGATACATTTTCGGCAATGTTCTTTTTTGTGTTGTTGTGTTGTATGCGTTTTTTCCTAATTTTTTAATACGAAAATCATGTCTTTTATGCACTGCTATTTAAACGGTTTTAATAGCTTTCAAACGAAATCGAGAAGGCACAAAGAAAATGTACGAGTGTATTGACATTTGAAAACTAATGTACGAAAATACCAAACGAGCACTGTGAAGAGGCAACCGTCGCACTTGGCTTGGGCTGCTTTTGGATTGCAAAACTGACAACTCCAATGGTGAATGTTAACGCGTCGTCATTTTTTGACAATTTGAGAACTCATTCACGCAAAAATAATACTTATGATGTCGATGCTTTTGTTGTTGGTGGCTGGCCGTATTTGAAAGAGAAGCCGATCTTAATTGCCAAGTCGAGCATCACTTTGACACAGCAACACAGCTGCACGCCGAGTTTTAAACAATGCGAAATCCAACATTAAAACAACGTAAACCCAACCAAGCCGAAGCCGAAGTCACTCATTGATGGGGAAAATATTTGTATGGATGCATTCAGAACGAGCACAAAGTCGACGGTTGGCAAGCGGCAAAACATGCGGCACACAAACCCAACAATTAGCGGCATTTGAACTCGTTGACAAGTTGCATTAAGTGAACGCGTACGCTTGGCTCAGTATTAATCATACGCCGAGTCGAGCGATAATTCAATAACTATGTGAAATGCACAAGTAAATGAGCTGCATAAATTTCGTTAGTTACTGGCAGCATACGCTCATAATTTTTTTCAAACTTTTTTCATTACATTAGAAATGTTTCTATAGTTGTCTAGAATTTAGAGTCTCACCTCCAAGCGCAGCTCAGCATAGTTTTAATTAGTGAATCATTATTCTGCAGTGTGCATCGCGGAACCCCCACACAGTTCGTACCTGAATATGCCTAATCGGCTTATGTGTATGTTTGTGTATTCTGACGTTTGGGTTTTTCAATTATTTCTTGAGATACACGAACAGGAACTATTGTAGTGTTTAAATATGTACGGTCTGTGTCTTAGAAAATTTGCAACTATTATTAAATAATCGTAAAGCGGAACTTGCTAAGTGGATCTTCATAAAAAAACATATCATAGTAAAAAATTTTGTAGCAGGTTTATTGATATTGTTGTTGCAACGAGCTTTCTCGGTGCCACTTAACTGTTGACACTGTTTCACGTTTTAATTTATAGCATTAAATAAATGCACTTTAACCTTGTTTAACTTATAATTTTTTACGTCTGTATATACATACATATGAGACTATTACCTCATTTATAGTTATTTGAAGAAACTCAGTAGTTTGACTTCTTCTTCCAGGAGACGAGTTTACGGAACTTGTACTCCTCACAACAATTGAGAATTATTTCACTTTCAACTATTAACAACTTGATATTTTGAATGTGACAACTTAGCTAGCTTATCTGATATCTGATAAGAGAGCAGAGAAACAGTAGCCAAGAAAGACAATAGAGAAGCTAAGAACGGGAATGCTGCCAACACAGGGTGACACAATATTATTAATACTAAGGCTAGTTAGCCGAACAGATATCATTAAAAGTTGGGATTTAATTTGAAAACAAGTGGATGACCCTAGCAAGTAGTGCTTCTTCCCAATGTTTATTATTTATTAATTGTAGTTTTACAAATATAAAAATGTAATTTGGAATTAAGAAAAACCAAATAAGTCAAAGCTATTACAGTACTATCTGGCCACAAAATTCCGCCCATCGGCGAGTTACTGTAACCGGCGGATTAAAGTGCGTAGGAACAATAAATTAAACGAAGCAACGATATTTCGAGCTTGTAACTTAAATTGCTCAAGTTTTAAAAAACAAGCCAAATTAATGTTTTAACTAAATGTGCATATATTCTTCACAACTTGATCACGTAATTTACGTAAATTGGAAACAATCTCGCAAGACATTCAATTTTTTTTAGCCCATTTGATACAAATATCTGCGCCATCAAGTCTGGGTCGCCAAAACGGCAGATTACCGTCGTTGGCGGATTTTAGAGACAGCGGATTAGCGAGGTAGTTCTGTATTGTTTTATAGAATGTGTTAGATGACACCTATTACTTTACATATATTAATCTATTTGAGTTACACACTGTCAACGACCTCTTCTTGACCCACTTCGACCAACTTGAGTTGAAATCTTCTTCCCGCTATATATTTAATCTGTTCTACACTTATTAGCTAAGAAACAGATTGGGTTATACATAACCAGAGGCACACAAAAATCTTTTTTCCCAAAGGGGTTTCGTGTAAGTGTGCCCTTCCTCGCTAGCTTAAATCCTCGAAACCAAAAATCTTGAAGTTATTGTTAAAAGATACCATCCATTGTGTGACGGGTCACTGAGATAAGCGATAATATATTATTGTAATTTGTAAAGTTGTTAATGCAAACTAAAAACTTATAACTTATATAATGGCTATGAGTCTAGCTGAAGTGTGCTACAATCAGATCCCACCAGGTGTACACAAAAAGGTCGATAAAATTGCCATCGTTCGTTAGAATACAATATAAAAATATTTACATATAGCCGCCTAATTTCAAGGTACATTTCTCTTATATAGTAACAACAGTTATCAGTTATTTTTCGTTTTAATATGACACTTGAGACCATTCAGCATTCTATCTTTAATACTCTAATTTCTCCGAAATAACAACGAACAACTAACGCAAATATTAGTTAATTATTAATGAATTTGGTTATTGAATTTCGTTCTTTTAATAAACTATTTATTTGAATTAATTTACTGAAAATATATTGAATGATTATCATGTAAATAGTGTAGCATCTATTGAGTGGCGCGGTTGTGGTTCTAGAAATAAAGAGAGGGATTACGTGGGTGACTTATTCACCAGTCATCATTTCCATAAATTCTGAAAAAAAGAATGTTTTATATAATTAAAACCAAAAAAAAAAAAAATACAAAAATAGTTTTCAAGACTAAAAAACAACCAAAATTATTAAGAAAGACGATGACTGCATTTACGCTGGTTGTGGGGGTGTTGCGGCTTATGTAAACAACAAATCAACTAGTACCAAAAATAGAATGGCCCGGAAGAGCAGCAAATTTTAAGACAGTTTGCTCGTAAGTTAGGAAATCAGTTTAAAATTGGAAATATTCTTTTGAAAGAAAAAGTTTAGATTAATAATTGTCGTTTTTATGAGACTAAAGAGACATGAACTATCACCGATGCCAATTTCGGAGTGAAATTGTTTAGAAAAAATTTCTATTTTTTATTTAAGAAAATATATTTTCCCACCTTATGGAAGCAATCTAATTTCTCGGACACATTAGTCTCATTCATGTTTCACATTTGGCTCAATGCCAAAAAATAAAAAACAAAACATTTTAGCACTGGACGATATTTAAGACCTTCTGACACATCTCGGACGTATTAATTAGCCTAGCCATTTTTGTTGTGTTTGGGCCACAAAACTAAAAACGTCAACTCACCGTCGAAGTCAACAGTGCCGGAGCCGTCGGAATCGATTTCCTCAATCATGATATCTAATTCTTCGTTTGTCAGCTGGTCATCTAACTCACGCAGAATTTCACGTAAGCACGTAGTTGGTATATAACCATTGCCCTGTTTGTCGTACAACCTGAAAGCTTCACGCAATTCCTTCTGCATAGCTTCGTCATCTTCTTCAACGATGAATTTGGCGGCAAGTTGCACGAATTCGCCGAATTCCAAGCGACCAGATTCTATTGATCAAATAGCGAATTATGTAAGCATTCTATTCGGGCAACAACGGACATTCGCTTGGTCAGAACTTACTATCTTCATCGACCTCCTCGATGAGCTCTTCTAGGATCTTCTTGTCGAAGGGTTGACCCATCAAACGCAGAATATCCGCAACCATTTCAGTAGGAATGCTGCCGGACTTCTGGTGATCGAAGCTGTTGAAGGCCTTCTGGAGGACAGCAATTTGCTCGGGTGTCAAATCTTCATCCTTCGTTAAAGTCAATTAAAATAGTTTTTTATCAATTTAATTACTCTAATTTAATTTACTTTAATTTATTTTAATTAAATACCAACGCACAATGTTTGGATCCATTTTAAGTTTGTGGTTTCGGTTCCAATTCTTTCACTAATTGCTGCTTCAGCGTTCGCTACTCAACTGAAGTCTTCTGCTCGAAATCATCTTAGCTGGCAGATTTTCACGTACACAGTTACTCTGGCGGCCACACACACACACACATACACATACGACGCACATTTATATAGTTGCGCCTATAAACTAACAGAAATCTGAAAAAAATCGAGTATCTGAGGGAACAGTTCCAAAAGTAACAAGTTAATTTATAGTTTTCAACAATATTTCCTAAACAACAAAATACCCCCACTGCAGGGCAGCGTAGCGGAAATATCCGAGAAATGAAATTTTGAAAGGCACTGTAAAATTATTGAGCAATGCCGTGCTTATTTTCTCGGTGTGATTTTGTAGTGGTTTGCTAAACTTAGCGTGGAGAAAAAGATTATTTATATCAACCATATTATAATAAAAACTTCGAAATCTATTATATTTTATTATAAAATGTTTAGTTCGGACAAATTAGAAGGCATGTTAGGAACATAAACATCCTTGCATATCTAACCTTTATCTCTATCTATTTAAGTAGGGTATTATAAAATTCAATTTGTATCATTCCAATTATATTCCACGATTACTTTACAATCCATGAACTGTCATTTGGAGAGATCATCACAATAGGCCAGGTCTATCCTTAGGTTAAGTTAAAGGGTGTCATTTTCAGTATTCCTGTTACTTGATCTTTCACGCTCATGTAAGTTTTGAAATAAAGTGTTAGAAACTCACTACCAGAGAAAAAAAGCCTCGCTTTGAATTACAAACTCAGCCTGTTAATTCTTAAGTTTGGCAGTGCTGGTTGCCATATGGAGAATTTATAATAGTCGAAAGCCTAAGAAACTCATTCTAACTACATTGGCAACCACCTCCAACCAGGTTTTGATATAAATTAAGCAGAAATTCCCACTGTAGAGAATAACATCTCTGAAAGTAGTTCAGTTAGTTACTGGACTGTCATGCCAGAATTAGCTGGAAATTATATGAAATACGCAGAAACCGTTAGGAATATTTTTATACAGAAAACCCTTTCTCATCAATTCCAACTGAACTGCAGTTTTAGGTGTCACAGAAAGCTTTTCGGTAGGATTCAAACCTTCGCAGTTCTGTTAGGATAATTGGTTATTGTCACCCATAAGAACATCTTTTTTAATAAATAAAACGTTACGAATGGGTAGATTTGACTTTATCAAAGTGATCTGCAACAATATTTTTAAATATTAAATTGGTTTAAACTATTTATATACTCCATTTTCAAAGGAGGAATTGCCAAACAGGCATTGATGAATTCGGTTATCTATAGCGATTAATTTGTATCAGTTCATTTGATAGAGCTTCTTATTTTTTAATAGTAAATCATTTTCTTTTTTCGATTCATTTCAAAAAACGACAACAAAGACCAAAAATATAGTTGTCGTTAGTGAGACCACCATTCGAGCGGTGATGTAATAAGACGGCATAAATGCCTAGAATCAACATATGCATTTGCAGGCACCGAGGTCATTGGTCGAGTCAAGCTCTGAGGGCTTCTAATATATTTAAAATATTATAATTGTTTTTGCGTCTTATTAAGGTACAGATCCTGAAAGTCAGCGGTTGAATTGAGCCATTCATTATTTACAGTGTAGTGTCGTAAGTCTAATTGAACCGCAGACTTCTAAACAATTGGAAAAAGAACGCACAAACACAAGAAATCGTCCAGTAAACATAAACGAATACTTTTTCGGATGGAATTTTTGTGATTCAAAGTCTTTCATCAGCTGGTTGTGCATCTTCTAATGTGGAAATGCGGCAGAGAAAAATCATTGTCTGTTCCAAAATCCAAAATGAAGCGGGTGTATCTCTTAGTCAGATCAAAACGGTTATAATCGTTTTATTTAATGCTCTATTGATTTGTGGATACTTTCAAAATTTGTTTATGTTTGTAGTAGTGCTCTTCACATGGCCACATCTAGAAAGTATTTGTTTTTAAATATTCTGTGGCTAATTGATCATTTCGCTTGTGAATTTTGATAGACTACGCTGAAGTATTAAATATTTTTCAATCGGTTTTTGCACAACTGTCATCTGAAAGACATATGACCATTTGTTGTGCTAAAAATCTGCTATACATTTTCCTTAAAATTTTGCATATCCTAATTTTCATGAGAACATTGACAAGTTGAAATTTCATTCATATGGAACGTAGAATTGAAATGTGAAAATATTTGTGAAATAAAGCAATAAACTCCATGTTAATTAAATTAAAATACTTGTTTGCCTTTGTGTGTCTCGATTTTTTCGATTTCGGTTGGGCATTTGGTTTCTGGCAGCACGTGAATCACTTGTGGTGCCGACCAGCTGCGTCGAATGCTGTGATCGTGAAAATGCCTTCCACTGCATATTTCCGCAATTTGTTGCAAGTATACTAGTATACTAGTTTGTTTGCTTGTGTGTGCATGTGTACAAAATTTCATTGCTGTCATTTACAGTTTGTTTATAGTTCAGCTATATGCCATTTTGGTTAAATATGCTGCCAACTTGTTGACTGGCAGCGAATATTTTTCACACTTCGAGCTCGAGAGCACACGTAAAATGCTCTTGCCTCATGGAAAATATGTAAATAATAACTTTTTTCTTTCTATTGACAGCTTTGTTATATTTTCTGTAGTATTTGTGTGTCAAAAATTGTTGTGTGAAATGGTCTGTGATTATTTTCAACTTATTTTAGTCAAAACTTACTCTTGTGGCACGAGTACAATTTAATTTAATTTGGTTGGTTAGCAGTATCTTTCTGAAAATCTTAAAGGTAAACTATAATTGTAAAAATAATAAGTACTCTCATTCAATAATTTCTAATAAAATCATAAAATCAAACACAATCCCAAAAATTCTCTGATGACGTGATTATTCTATCCGGGTAATTTTGGTACAAGTTACACTTTCCATTAAGAAGAGGTTATTTTATGTTAGTGATCGTGTCCGTAATTGAAAAATGCATCTCACTGTGCTCGTATGAGCTATAAGTATGAATGTAGATAGGTGAAAAGTCCGCCTTTGAGAAACAAATTGTGATCAAATGTGTACCTGTCTACGACAATGGCCCGACACATTGGGCGCATTCAGCAGAAGTCCTCACTCATCATTTTCTCTGACTTAATAATCGATTACTGATTTGTCTCTGCTAAACGAAGTGATGCTAGATTTGTAAAATTACGGCTTTAAGCTACTTCGCAAATAGCCTTTCTTATTTCTTAAATATTTTGCCAACAATTAACGTATTCTCCATTCCACTCACCTGTTAAATACATATTAAGAACATAAATACATATAAACAAAAATTAAATAAATAATTATCATTGCATTTCGCTTTCGAAGCAACTAATAACAACACCCAAATTATTTTCTTTAAAATTTGTGTCTTTTTTACTTTGTTTACAAACGGAAAACATCTGATTGAAATGTGATGACTTGGTAAGCAAAGAATTTTTGTGATGAATTTTTAGTCATAGCAATCACTAAATTTTCAACGAAATTGTGAATTTGGCATTCACAATGAGCGAAAAGCATCAAAAAGGGTCATGAAACAATTCTGATGAACGCGCCCATTCCTTCCAACACGAAGTAAACCCAAACGATTATTCCTCAACTGACTCAGCTTGTGGTGTTCCCTACTTCAAAAGTCTCGCATAAAACTGTCTATATTTAGAGAAAATGTTTGTTATGAACTATGGAATCATTTTGAATTCATCTAAATTCAAATGGTTGATGAAGATCACATCTCAGTAATATATGTATTAATTAAACAACAATTAATTTATGAGTTCTCTAAGTGCAACAAAAATATTATTTCAAACACATGGGAATCAAATAAAAAGTCCCACACAACTCATGCAAATATTTGAAGGTGGCGTGTTACCAATTTTTGAGCCAACTATTGTGCAAAGCAGAGTTGAGTGGATTTAGCGGTCTGTGATAGTCGTTGGTGCGCTACAGAAGTTTCTATATATGTTGAATTGTGTATTTAAAGTAACTTTTAATTAATGCTGTAAAAAATTAAAAAATAAATAAATACCATTATGAGAAGCCTTTTTAAATTTAAATAAAGTTCAACAATTTCGTATCACTTCGAATGATCTAAATAGTTATGACAATAAAGAGCGACGTATCTGTCATCATCAAAGCAGGCATTTACAAGCGCACTCTTGTTTCGATCGTCGCAAATGTTAATTTTTATAGCCAGTAAATAGTGACAGTAAATATTTACCATGTGTCACAACAATTATGGCAAGTTTGCTGATTTTGCATAGTGAATGCTAAATTGCTACAGATTGTTTATAAGGCAGCATGAAGCACTGCTGCCGATAATGATGGTGAGGATGATCAAGAGCCAGCGTTTACTTTCAACTCAGTTGAGAGCAAAATAATTGAACTGAAAGGCAGGCAACAGCCAAGGTTAGCTGTATATTACGTCTGTCTGCTCGCCCCTTGTCTATATTTTCATCTATCTGTATGCTTGCCTGCCGCTGAGGTCAGCGTCTTTGATTGGAGCTCTAAGTGACTGACATGAGTAACAAGCCGGCTTTGTAAGTTGCATCGAAAGTGTTTATATCTCTTGCCCCTTCTATTTACGGCTGCTGGCTGTTGCAGTCAAGCGTATGGCGTGTTTAGATAAATGAGTCTGTCAAGTAGTAGCTTTGACTGACACAGTGCACGCGCTTGTATGGAAGTGTCGATGTGTTGCGTATGATGGAAAGTGTCAGCTGCGCCTCTGCCTCAACCTGTTGCGTTTGATTTATCAAGTAAGCATTGAAAATAATTGTTGGTATAAAGTAAGCGGGTGGTCGAATTTCGACCACTAATCGATACCAGTTAATGCTAATAATACCCTCATATGTTTATGGCGTTATTCCTTGGCGATGCCAGATGGCACTCCATCTTCAAGGAATGCTAGCCGCCGGCTAATCACCCATCCTATCACCAAATACCCATTCGAACCACCACAAGTTTGGATATTAACAAAACTACCCTAAGCTTCCTAGGGCAGCTAACAAGGAAATAAAAAATAAAAACCTTCATTCCCCCATCGCTGAAAATATTAATTTCTTGTTAAAGAGAAATACGGACTTATGCCAAAATATGTTTGTAGGATTGGGTTATCTTGAGAAATATGCTAAATCCGTTGGTTTGCTATTTCGACGGAAAAAATGGGATCTTCCTTTCACTCATCATCTCTTAAAAAAATTTGTATTTATTTTAATTTTTAACGCTTCGATGAATTACTGATAAAACTCAAAATTAAAATGTCAGAAATGATCCCAAAAGTAATGTTTCTATCGTATGACACACGTCATGCAAAGCATACTTGTCCAACGAGTACATCTTCTGGCATTTTTTCCCAGTATAAGCACGTTTGTATGTTGTTAAATGCGTGCCTTCTTCTTAACTTAAAATAAAGAAATCATCCTAAAAGTCGACTTCGGAATCGTAACATGATTTTCCCAATGAACTTTTAAAAAGCTTATTTTTACACTGAAAATGTTTACTTACTTTTACTTTTATATAACTTTTATATCTTTGTAATTTTTGGTATTCTCGAGCACATTGAAAGCTGTTTTTCGTAATAGTAACAATTTTTAACAAATAATAAATCGAGTTTTTCTCCATTTTTCAGCATTGTGTTGGTTGGAAATATTTTGACATGACCTGATGAGGAGGCGTTAAAAAAGCGGCAATAAATAGTGTAAAAAGCTTTACTAAATGGGCAAGTCTCTGAAAAAATCCAGTAAAAATGTTTTATCGCTTACTGTCTATTAAAATCTGTTAAAAACTTTTAAAATCTATTTATTCATTTGATAGAGTGCCCAGAGTAGGGCGGCAAGTCTGCCGTCACAGACCTCATGGGTAGCAACTTTTTAATTTTTCCGAATTCCTTGTTAAAAATGAAATAAATAATACAAATTAAATTTACAAAAAAAAAAATGAGCGAGTGAAAAAAAAGACTTGCTCACTGAACTGAGCAAATAAAAATTTTTCTTCCCTATTGTTCAGTTCTTCCTTTTGTTTTTACAAAGAACTGTTATCAGGATACTTTATAACAATTAAAAAAATATTTTGAAGTGAAACTTCTTTAGCAAGGTGTAAGTCCAAATAAAGTGAAACGGAATTCAAGATGACGGTGTTTGAGGGACGTAGAGGGGATAAGCATTGGCTTGGAGAATTGGAATGAATGAATTTGTTTTTGTCGTTGCTGCAACAATGTTGTTGTTGTTGGTTTTGTTGCTGTTTGGTTTTGTTTGGCATCATATAATAAATTAAATACGTTATTTGCCCAATTATTCGAAAACTGGATTCCAGCTATTTTGTGTAGACGTTTCACTTCAATAGTGTGCTTATATAGGTGAGGCACATTATTTTTTTTTAGAATGTTTTGATTGTGTCGGAGGCTGGTTCCCCTAGTAAATATGAAAGCAAAAGACTGCTTAGTGAGCAGCAAGTCATCCGTTCGAACATACATCTGGCTAATCTTTAATATGTTAGTGTGCTCCTTGAGACTATCATTGTACCTGCCATTGTGGTGATAGAGTTACTGCATAGAAGTCTTGGTACATTTTGGTGTTTTACTAGGATTCCCCATAGTATAATTTCATATGACCATGAGACGCAACAACCAGATTATAAATTATATAAATCTCTTCCAACCAAACAATAAATATTATTTAATACATTCATTTAAAAACAAAAGTTTTCTTATTTCCCACTCAAATATAATTAAATAAAAATAATAAAATAATATAATGAATAAAAAATTATGCGAGCAGCGGTGAGGGGATACTTTTCCCTCTCTTAACAATTCACTGTGTCAATGATGTAAAACACCAAAAATAAATATCTGTTGTATCACAACGTATGTGTTAAACAAAAAAAAAACCGGCTTCGGACGGACTCAACACTCGAATTAAATTTCAATACAAATGAAGGCCGCGAGAAAAGAAAAATAAATCAGAAAATTTGTTTGAGGTCAACGTACATGGAAACCAGCGGCAACGAAAGCGAAAGCGCGTGGACTGGAAACAATCTCTTTGACCGTGACCGCGAACGCATAATCGTTATGTGTTTTCAACAAGTTACATGAGCACGTGATTTGAAGCGTGCGCCTCTCGGGACGGCATTAAAAAAAAATAAATAAATAAAAAATTAATAAATAAAACAAGGGGAAACAATTCGGTCAGCACCAGTATATGACCCAGTTTATGTTTTCTAGTCAACCTAGACTTGTTTAAACCGTATCTCTTATGGGCTACTACGTATGACGGCCATATTTATTAGCACGCCTGCAGACGATCTTGTCACGCTGGATTGTATGATCATACGAGATTTTATTGTTGCTGATTTGCATTTTAAATGGGTTTTTAAATAAGTTGCTTGTCTTCTTCGCCAAACGGTAATTCGGATATAATTCACGAATATGTCAATTTGTAGTCAGATGCGGGGATAATATAATGTCCGTCGACCAATGCGCAAAATTATTTATTTATATCTTATCTTTTATTGGCTTCACAATAACAAAACACGGAAGGCTTTGAGATTTGATTATTATTTTTTATCGATAACTATATATACTATTATCATTTATTAAAAGTTTATCAAGTAGTAGCTTAAGCTACTGCAATGAATTGCAATCACTCGTAATTCTGTCCCAGTACCTTTTTTGCTCGAGCAGACCGGAGGTACTTCAAAAACTGGCGCCCGTCTTGCCAGGCTGGTTTGGCAGACTGACAATCGGCGGTTCGACTATGGGTCGATTCGTCGTTCTGTTAAGTGCTCTGTAAGCAAGTCTTGTGCGCTTTGACATATCGTTTGACGACTATGAAGCGACTATGCCCATTATCATAACCGGCAGCCACACAGCGCATGAATTTGATCCGCTCGCTACTCCACACTCGACTGAGGAGGCCGCAGCAATCAAAAGCCGCAGACTAAAGGTAATCAAGTGCTCTTTACCATGTGGACCAACCAATCGGCCAACCAACCTTAGGCTACGCTATGTTTGTAAGCGGCACATTTACATGCTTATTGTATTTGTAGGTTTTCTCATGTCTTGCGTTTTTCTGCTATGTTGTGTTGGTGATTTTGATGAAGCGACAAATGACGCGAATGCCAATCTTCTCTTGGCCACATAGAAAATGTGCAATAAGCTTTGTTCATATTTATTTAATGTTTGCCAAAGCTTGTTCAGTTTTTATTCAATTGCTTTTCATCATCAATAGCTTCATTCAGCTTGTATTGAAGCTCGTTTTGTCATAATCATCGTCATCAGCTTCAACGTCTGCACGGTATGGGAACTAATCATCAAACACCTTAGCTATGCATTCGTGCAATCGTGTTGCTTGGCAACAGCCTGCAACAACAGTATGCGCCTGCCACTGCTCATTGCCTCTGCACTTTAGTTGACTTTAACGATTCAACATTGCAGAATCAGCGCATGCGTGACAATCATTTATTGCGACTTCGACCGTCGGCTGCCTTATAAGGAGCACACTTGACTTTGGCCATGATTTTGCGCGAAGACGAAACTATGAACATTATTACAACTTTTCGTTTATTGCATTAAAATCTCTAATTGTGCACAAGATATTCAAAAATGAAGGCATTTTTCAAACTTCAATACCAAACTTCCGACTCAGAATGACATAACCACAAACCAAACAAAATACCGGGCAGTGTAAACTTGTTTAACGAAAAATTATACAAACGTTTTTTAATTATAAACTGGCTACAATAACGAATCACAACACAATAAATTAAATTTGTGTAGACTTTGGTAAATAAGCCCCTCTTAAAGGAAAACCAGAATTTGATTTTGTGATAATAACAGTTTAAGACGTTGATGAGTTGTACGATAAGCTTTATCTGTTTATAAATGGCTCTAATATCATGAAAATATCATCATTTTTTGCTTTGGTTAATAAGCGTTTTTTTGGTGATTAGGTAAGATGAGCTGTACTAATATTTCTCAATTTATGACAAAAACAAAATATTTTATAAATCAGCCGGCTTCAACGAATCTTTCATACTCTTAAATGAAGTTATTCTAATAAAAAAGCAGCTTTAAGGAATTGTAATCTAAGTGTAAACTAAGTTGACTTAGTTTGCTATCGAATTGTCTTCAATGCTCAACGGGATTATTTCGGCTTAGGTTGGAGAGTGTTACAAGTTGAAAAATTAAAATCTGAAGCGTAATCGTTTCAAAGGAATACTAATCTAATAATGCTATAGTGGCTTTCACTATTACTGATATCATTGGTTTCAGTAGGATTAAATTACACAAGCGTAACGCTCGCATACAATCAAACATCGAAATCGGCTTACTGAATGTGAATGTGTACGTCGACTTGGTAGCCTAGTGGAAGTGTACTACGGATGCCGTTCCAGAGGTTGAGGTTCAATCCCCATGGCAATCCATCACTTTTAATTGTTTGTGGAGGCCTTGATTTACCCAATTGTTAGGCAATGCATTTAATTGAGTAGGCACGGTAGATCTCTCTTAAGGGACAATCGAAAGTCGCCTTTTCACATAAGTTAAGTTTAAAGCGGACATGGACCTAGAGTATTAGAATTACTAATACTTTAATCCATTTCTTTACTGTTATAACAAGCTTTTATGCAAAAAAAGTGACCAGACTCATTTAAATTATTTTTTATTTGTTACTATCGCCACATGATAACCATAGCCGTTAGGGCTTTGCAAACTTTATGACAGATTTCGAACCTCATTGAAGGGTATACAACATTAAAATACTCACACACAACAAAACTCCCAAGATGACGACAATTCGCGGTGTTCAAAAATAAAAATCAACAAAATAAAACAAAACAAAAATCGAATTGCAGATTTGCAAAATGTGTGAATTCGTTAGTTCGTTCGTCTTTGCTTTAGGAGCAAAAGCAAAGCATTTCGTATAAATAGCAAAGGCACTGTCCAAAAAGTTATTAGTAGATTTTTACCAAGCCCAAATACACACACAATATGAAATTCTTCGTAAGTACAAACATAAATAAAAGATTTAAAAATGAGATAAGAGGATAACCATAAACTAACAACGGATTATATTTACAACAGATCGCTTTGGCTTGCCTTTTGGCTGTGGCTTTCGCCAATGAGAATGCCAATGTGCTTCGCAACGAGGCTGAGGTCAACGTCGACAGTTTCAAGACCGCCCTGGAATTGGACAATTCCGTTAGCATTCACCAGCAAGGTCAGCTCAAGGGAGAAGATATCTGGGAAGTTCAGGGTGATCATTCCTGGACATCACCTGAGGGTGAGGCCGTCGCACTTCAATACATTGCTAACGAGAACGGTTACCAAGTTTTGAGCGCCAACCCACCACTACCAACCCCACACCCAATACCAGCAGCCATCCAAAGAGCTTTAGAATACATTGCCGCTCATCCAATTCCAGAGAATCAGAACTAAACTAATATGTACTGAATCTCTATGAAATAAATGCAACTTATCTAAGTCAATATTAATATGAGTTTGTTGCCATTGCTGGGGGTTTAGAAGACTAAATATAGAATTAAAGAGAAAACAAAAGTATTTTATTTGTGTAATGAAAAAATTTGCTTTGCATTTTGAGTGTCATTAAACATACTTAAACAAATTTAAATACTGGAAATTAAATTGTAGAAAAAACTAAATTAACATCTTAAAACCTATATGGATATATATATATATATACTATAACTAGAGTTTTCGGCTTCGGGAGTTTTGTAAAACTCTAGGCAAAACCGTAGGTGTCACAGAACGTCGAGAGTTTTCGTTTGTTCGAAACATTTTTATTCAATACCCAAACCGCTTCAACTGAATGTTTTGCTTGACTTAATAGGGCTGTCAGCAGATGCAAATATTGTTCTATAATTTATTATTCATATTATTATTAATATTTTTTACAAAAAAACGGTAAAAATGTATTTGCCATTGAAGAACAATTAAGCAATGAAATTATTACAATTGTAGTTTTAAAATTGTAAAAGAAAATATTTTGAAATGTTCCTCGTGCCAAATTTAACAATATACGCGACAACTCCTGTGTGACTGTCACTTTTAAATGTTTATTTGTTTACATAAACAATGAATTTTTCGAAAATCAAATAAATTTTAAAATACTGCCTTTCTGCTAATAAGTTTCTTCCTCTTCTCAACTTCGCAATCATATTCCAATTTATGCTTTTGGCAACATGCCAACTTGAAACAAGTTTTGAATCAACTTTTAATTTAAATTAAACGTTATTATTAATTTTATTACTTGAATATACAACACAATTTATTGTTATATTCGATAAAACCATATCTTCGGAAAATGTTGCATACAATTTGAAACGAGTTGGCATCTCTATGCTCGATTGGTTTTGCCTACTAAAGACCGTTTACTAGACGTTTTGTAAAATGTAAGACGTTGAATTAATAGTTAATTTGTTCCAAAAAAATTGATGCAGATTACTTTGAAAAGAATAATCTATCTATTCGTATCATTGGTTTTATTTAAAAAGGATTTCCTATGTGTGAAAATAACCAATTATCCCAACAAAACTGTGGAGGTTTCGATTCCTACCGAAGGAGCTTTCTGTGACACCTCTGATATAATATAGATTATGTAAAATAAGTAAATGAATTTGTAAATAAAATTCCAGTTGCTCACTTTATCATCCATATTTTGTCGCTTTCAAAGTAAGTCCCATCAGAAGCAAAGCACCAATGCCAATGTTTCTCCCAAAATTCAAATCACTTTTCAAACCCTGAATGCCAACAGCTACCACGACTATTATTTTATGGCCTCTATCCATAAACCCATATTTAGTCACCAGTATTTCAAGTAAGATCAATTATTCCATGAAAGTAAGGTCACTAGAAGCTCTTGAAATCATATCTTCAGCAAACAGGTTTTCGATGTTCCTTTTGGAGAAATTTCAGCTCCTTCGGAAGAAGTTGTGCATCGACGCGTCTCATGTCCAAAACTAAAGTCAGTCAAGTGATGATTATCGATGGCCATTTTTTGTCTTTGTGTTGTTTTCGTTACTGTCGGCCGGCACGAGGCAAAACTTGTACTTCTTCTCGGCCCATCATACAATGTTGAAACCTTACACACAAACATTTGTTTCAATACATTCACCGTGGGATTTCAAAGCGAGAGATTCAAGGAACTTATTTTACACAATATATGGCTAACTAACGGCAACCCTGGCAACTAGGGAAAAGTTCCAAATTGTCTTTTTAGATGGAAGATGCTGTACTAATAATATCTTATCTAAACATTTTAGGAATCTCTTCCTTCAACCTCTTCCTAAAGAGAAAACACCCAATTGAAGCAATTTAATAGTACCTTTACTGAGCACGATATAACGAAGTGTTAGGAATTTGGAATGTATTGCCATGCCCTGGAGGGGGCAACTCTGCTACAGAACGATACGAAGAGGATGGAACAATATACGACTTTCCAAATAAACTCTTACCAGTTGTGAATGTTTTTAAATAGAGAAATTATTTCTTTTTTTAGAAAAATTGATTATTTATTTATTTGTTCATTCATTGCTTTAAATATCCAAAACTCAAATTCTTAAAATTCTTTAAAGACTGTGTACAACGGGATGGTATCCCAATTCGTCAGCAGAGTAGGTTACCTTAACAGGTCTACCATTCGGGGCAACGTATTCATAGGAACCAGCCACAGCCCAGTTGTCCTTATCCTTAAGGTGTCCTTGCTGTTCAGCCTTTACGCTGTTATCGAGTTCCAGAACGTAACTGAAACTTTCCACACCAACGTCAGATTCTGATCTCAGGACTTTGGCATCCTCGTTTGCAAAGGCAACAACCAACAGGCAAGCGAATACAACCTAAGCAACAGAGTGATCAGATTACCGATTTGTTAACACCATCAAAAAATATCAAAAGCACACCCACCACGAATTTCATTTTGAAGTTCTGTACTTATTTGGCGAAATGCAAACAAAAACTATTGACTTCACTTTCGCGGGGCTTTCTATTTATATGGTTTGATTTTGATCTTTAAGAATACAAAAAGGTGTGCAAAACAAATTCTTTTCATTAAGCTATCTGGACAATCAACTAGTGATTGCATAAATAACTGGATAAGAATCAGCGATATAATCGAAGCAATACAACAGACTGCACTTTATGGTAGAGCATAGCAAATTCGGGTTTTGCTAGTTCTCTTTTCGATTTGATTAACGATACAATAAACTAATTAAAACAATCAATTGGTATTTGAAGAAGAAACAATTTTAACTTCAGCTATAAGAAAATGGGAACACCCTTCTCACAGGGCCTGACTTCATTTCAAACCTATCACTTGTGTTTGTGCACACAACGACATTACATTATTAGTTTGACATATATTTAATGAATAGTCGCAATACCCTATAATTCCCATGGAGTTGTATGAGTGCTATATGATACATTGGAGCTTATATCTAGGGAGCTTTAAATTTTTAGCATTTGTGTTTACCTGATGCTAGTAAATTCTGTTCAAATTATGGAGTGCGCCCAACAGGGGTAACCCCTTTTAGAAGATCATAAAATTAATTAGTGGAAGGAGCTAAAGTTCATACCGGAGAGTGCTTATGAAACGTAGGAAAGTGCACTAGAATATGTGAGTATAATTAAATGGGGCCGGGCCAACTTCGAAGAGGAAATAATAAATTTTCCTGAAACTTTTTGAGCGAAGCTCATATTGCGATTATAGCTTTCCAGTGACCCTAGGTTATTGAAATTGTCGAGATCTGTGTCAATAGATACTGAAGCTAAGTGTTTGCGAGTCTCGACAAAGAGACAGCCCAATACTGTTCGATTTTTCAAGCTGGAACCAACCATACTCATTCTCAAAATATCAATGAAATCGTTTGCACATCTTGACACGAGATTTTTACATATATAAATTACTTTTTTTTTAAATATTTTTTTTTATAATTAGAGTATAGAGTATTTGTCGCAGTAGAGTGCATAACACATTTGTAGGATTAAAAAAAAAAGATTACGTGAAAAATAAAAATCAGACAGACTAAATGAAATATGATGCTAATTGCGCCGAAAAGGCAATGCCATAGAAGGCTGATTCCTTCTTAGGGGGAGATTATGAGGATGTAGCCCCTTCAGTCTACGCCTTGTTAAGATATGGGTGAGGGGGGACGCCAACGGATTTGGGTGCGATAAAAGTCTGTAGTGATAGCGGCAGCTGTGAGAATTAATCACATCCATAACAGTTGGCACGAAGAGATCCCTGTGCAGCGTGGTATTGCGGACGTACCAAGGGGCGCGAGTAAATCTTCTGAGAGCCTAGATAGTACCCGGCGCGCTGCTGCCACAGAAGAAATAATTGTGGAAATATTGTTTGAAATTGGAAAGTATTACCTTGATAAGGAATGATAGAAGGATTTATATATATTTTAATCCCTTGACTTTATTATTCAAGTGCTTTAGAGTAGACAATGAATGAAAAAGGATGTGATTTCAAACTCTGAATTGTATTTGAGAATCTTATGCAAAAATTTATTTTCAATCAAGTGATTCGCAATGACAACAATGGATCATGTGGTGGATAATATGTTCGCAATTTAATTGTCCCTTTCGCACATCACATTTCTAATGTTTCATTTTTGAGCTTAACTGAACCGGAATGCCCAAACTCCTTATCCATGTTCCCGATATTTTCACTTTGATCCAAACTACAATCGTATTGAAATGCAGCAAAATTCAATCCATTTACTGTTCGTCGAGATCGATTATCACGCAACCGTTCTCTTTCTATTCTTTCGGCATGTCGCTCTTCTGATTCTGATGAACGTGAATACGCGATTGCTTTGTTCGTGAAGCCCGAGTTCGTTTATTTATACGTGCTACAATGGTAGATCTACTAAGTGAAGAACCTTTGTGATGGGTATTTTTTGACGAAACAATTAACATGATATGAATTTGAAAATAAAATAATTGCTTGCTTTGAAGGCATCGAAAATAAAATCTTTCAAATATATACATTTGCCGGTACAACACGCGCACCACCTTGTGTAAGTTAATTGTACTATGGCTATACTATGTTCATTCGAATATTTGAACATCTCAACTTTGTGCAGTTTGAGCAGCACTGCCGGCAAACTCAATTCTCAGATACTGATATGTTTTATGTTTTATTTGTATCTATACAGTTTGAGAAGCATCTGAAAATTGAGCTCGTCTAAATATTTAGCGAATTCAACGATTCTTTCGCACTAAAATTCGCAGTAACCTTCTTAAGGCTGTTATAGAGATTCCCTGTAAATTTCATTAAAATCGGTCCAGCGGTTTCGGCGTCCATAACGGATAAACATACAAACATACAGACAAACATACATCCAATTTTATATATATATATAGAAGATTGAGATGAGGTTTTGGATATCTACATTATTCGCACAGTATACACAATAGGGAAATTGCAAATTTCAATAATAAAAACAATCAAAGTAATTTATTTTTACATCTTTGCAAGATGATCAGGTACAGGTACTCAGTAGAAATAAATAAGTAAACGAATTATTTAGGAGCTAATGGTGGTGGATGGGCAGCAATATATTCCAATGATCTCTGAATCGCTTCTGGGATTGGAGGTGGTGTTGGCAGTGGTGGGTTAGCTTCCAAAATTTGATAGCCATTCTCATTGGCAATGTATTTGATTGAAATGGGTTCACCCTCAGGTGATTGCCAAGAATGGTCACCCTGAACTTCCCAGATATCCTCTCCCTTGAGTTGACCTTGTTGGTGTATGCTTACAGAATTGTCTAATTCAAGAGCGGATTTAAAATCGTTGATGTTGACCTCAGCCTCGTACCGGAGCACATTGGCATCCTCATTGGCGAATGCTGCAGCCAAAAGGCAAGCAAAAGCGATCTGCGAATAGTTGTCATAGTAAAATTTAATCAATCCATTGTAATCCTTTACTTTTTTTATTGTAGTCCATTTTAAGCCACTCTTCGACTACTTACCATAATTTTCATTTTGTTTGGGTTGTGTCTATCGCCAGATTACAAGATCGACTGTTGACACATGGTTTCGGCTAGCTATGTTTTATAGTACCAACGCAGTTCCGTAGGCTTGCATATTATTAATTTGGCATACAATATTATATTAGTACATATATCTCGCTTAACCCAAAGATGAATAATGAAATGAATATTAATTTAAAAAAGCGCTAGAAAAACCGGTCGAAAGGTCCAAACCGCGGTGCAAGCTGTATAAAGCATTCAAATACAACTACTTAATTTTTAAAGTCTTCGTAATTTGCATATTGAATATTTTATATTTCATAGGCGCCAATCAGAGTATTTTGTTGACATATGTCTTCAAATCGACATTGGTTTCATAAATGTATAATATCTTCTGCGCCGCAGGAATTTATTTTGTTTATTTGTATCGCTAACGTGCGTCACTTCCATCTAACAATAATATTATTCAAAATTACATCAGATACATTTCTCATTCTTGATCAAGCAACTCAAAATTAGTGTATGACATTTGGCATGGTATGAACAGAACTGCACACAAAAATACGTGCCCGATCCAGTGAATCTAACTTATTCTTGCACATGTTAGTTTGTTTAAATATGCACTTACCAAATACCATTCCAATATTTATTCGATGCTGTTCTCTTAACTTTCAAATGTAATCATAGTAGGAAAGCATGTGAGCACAGTTGTTCAAATAGAACGTCTACAAGTGTTTTTCATGCCGGCAAAATGAAATGGGTCAGCGTATTAACAAAATTTGGATATAAAACTGGGCATTCGACAGTGGAAATGCACACTCAAAATTGCCTCTCTCTCAGAATCTGATCAACAACATACTAATCTAAAATGAAGTTCCTCGCAATTGCCGCCTTAGCCGTGGTTATCACTATTGCTGCTGCCGCATCGGATTCGAGTTCTTCCAGCAACGACGACTACACAACCCCGACAGCTACGTTCACCACGCCTACCATGAGTCTGTCGCCAACTACTACAACATATACTTACACAACGACGCCCACAGTCGTTGCAGTCGTAGAAGAGACAACATCCAGCACCTCCACCACAGCCAAGCCGTTCAAGGAACAATTGCTGTCGTTGTTGCTCAGCAAGAAGAAGGGTTTTAATTTTAAATCTTAAAACACGAGCTTATCAAAAATTGTTTAAGATGCGAAAATAAATGAAAATTAAAAACAAGGCTTTCATATCGTTCTCGGTTTAGTGGCAGTAGTCATGACAAACTAGGGCATTGTTTGGTATCTGATCATCATAAATCGTGTCCTGCGTGAGGTATCGATGTAGGGGTACGACCTCGTTGTTACTCTACTTATTTAACTTACAAATATATTTAAACTGACCATCAACTATAGAATGAATCACAAAACAATAACTCGAATGTATGTCAATAGGGTTAAAAGAAGAGAACATATCGCAACAATAATTGATTATTAAATTGAACATGAGACACTCAAGGTAACTTCAACCGTCAGCAGGTCATTTATCATTTATTTTTCTTCAGGTTAGCTGTGCTGCTGTGTGCTCAGGAAAAACATCCGAAAATTATAACCTCATGAAACTGAAAATAAATTAGATTAGCAAAAACATGCAGTTAATGTTAGGAATGTGAGGGGATTTGAATACAAAAATAGGACAGAGTTCTGTATTAGTAGCACCAAATTGTTTGAGATTCTACCAAGTACCGAAAATCAAAATCAATTTGGGAATGAATACGAGTCCAAGAGCGGTCTTACGATTCATTAACGCCGGCAGGCAAAAGTATAAAATTCTTTCGAACGAACACAGGTTTTAGATTCTAAGCAATATTCACGCACGAAAATATAAATAGAAATTATTGTAGAAAAGGAAACCAAATCAATTGCAGAATATTTATTTATTCATACCCAATTTACTCGTATATGACAAAAATATAATTATAATACTTAGAGTTAATTAAATATATTTTGTTTTTCTCCGCTAACTCCGCTCACTAACAATAAAGAGTAATATTCGAAAACTCCTAACACTAGACTTACTAAAAATCTTCGTTGATTAAAAGTGCTTCATGTTTCTGATGGCACTTCCTTGCAGCTTTCTTTAAGGTTAAAAACTTGAACGATTCAGATGTCTGGACTAATTTACAGATAGGCCGCCCTTCGAGTCGCTTTGCCGGGCATATAGGCTTAGGGTGTAAACAATGACAATAAGTGAATCTCGTGAGCAAGAGTTCTTCGAATTCTTCATTGCGTTTGATCAATTGGTTGTACTCTTCGAGTGCATTGCCATCAATAGGGTCCAGAAAATTCGATTGAGACTTCAACTTCAAATTGATGCTGTGCATGTATTTGAAAATATCATTGGCAAGTTCTTCAAAATATGATATGGGCTTGTGATAGGCGTCGCCCATCATGAATGGCGTTTCAATGCGTTTATCGAGTTTTGCTGTCAACTTGCGAAATTTCAAAAATTTCGGTCGAACCACACTTAACTGCAACATGAGGATCCGATTAGAGTTATGTATCATTTTGTACCAATGTTGATAATCTTTTGCTATATACTTTGATCCAATTTTTGGGTAAGTATCCGGCTGCTGACATTTGCAGTCATTAACACACATTGCTGAAATATATTGCACTGTCAGCTCTCTTATATTTTTGACGAACTCAATTTGTTTTAACATTTCCTTGGAATATACTTCATAGTATTTGCGGTAATCTTGTTCTATTTCTAGTAGAGCTTCAAGGGAGTTGCGCTCAACTTCCAGGTGGCTTTCATAATCCGGCTTATCATTTACAGGGTCCAGCGATTCACCCTTCATGGGTAAACCTGTACCTGTTATACTTTTTAGTTTAGTATCCATTTGCTGGTTAGCACAGCCCCCGCGATCTGTTCTATACGCTCGTTAGTATTGAATCGTGTCACACCAATCTTCGAGTGTCTGATCTAAATCGTCTGATCTAAATTCGTAATATTGATGTTATAGCCTTTCGGGAAGCCGTCTACCGGCGTTTGAATGTTGCCTTGAGCACTTCAAGACGTCTGGTTTTTGGCTAAGTAATTTTTGTCTATCTACAAATATTTTAGATTTGATGATTTAAAAAAATGTGATTACTTTCCTTTAAATACTTTATCATTTTATTTAAAAAATGTAACGGATTTCGAATTTATTAATATTTGCAATAATATTCGCAATACATTTTTACGAGAACATGACTATTGCCGTAACAACTACGCGATTATTCTATTGGTAATTCAAAAAAGATACATTACCAAAGTCAATTTCTAGACTCCGAAGGGGACTGACATTTGAGGTGATGATGTTGAAATATTACACTCGTGAGTAAAAAGAAATCCATTATTTCTAACCTATTTTCAAATTATATTTAATAACGATAGTTTCAAAATTCCCCTCTCGTAAAAGCTGTAGTCCTTGATGATAAAAAATTCAGCAAATCTATTTTCGCAATAGTGTTCCGAAATTAATTGTTTTGCTTTAATTGTTTTGTTTTTCGACGACCGGTCTACCTGAAGAAGTGCATCTTTCTTAGCTGAGTCAGTATAAGTGACAGTTCACAATTTCAGCTGCCTAGCTTGCACTTTCGCCTTCATAAAAATAATTTTTTTAAATATATGCAGTTTATCACACAAATCAATTAACTAAACAAAAATTGGCGTAGGTATCTTTTTGGGGTGGAATCACGTATTACGAATTATAAAAACTAATAACGAAGAATTGCAAAATAACGGATTACTTAATCTGAGATCACCACCATATGGTACAACATAAAACAGCATAGTAAAAAATAAAATTGACGGTATCGTGGGACACCGGGGCAGAGCTCTGCGACTTACGAATTCGGTGATTGATAAAGTATTAAATAATTATAATGAAATAATAAATAATTAGGAATGAACAAACTTCAAGAACCTTTTTATTTTTGTAATAAGATTAACCACCAACTTGATTATAGAAAACATTGATTAGATTATAAGAAAAAATTTTAAAGCCGACATGTGCA
The DNA here is from genome assembly GCA_035041755.1 of Cacoxenus indagator. Lineage (NCBI taxonomy): Eukaryota > Metazoa > Arthropoda > Insecta > Diptera > Drosophilidae > Cacoxenus > Cacoxenus indagator. Next base: position 9,216,793 of record JAWNKX010000400.1, read on the forward strand.
TGTGCACCGTAGAAACGTTAGGGGCGACGCGGATGCACAACTCAGTGCATAACAGCTCAGTGAGAAATATGTGCTTGGCATGAATGTCAAATGTCTGTTGTTGATTAAGCTGACAAATTGTTTGAAATACTACGAGAAAAAATGCAGACAACAACAACAAAAACCAGACTTGTACGTTACGTAGAACATGGAGGCTAATACATGTATCTTCTGCTTAAGTCTGTTAATGTGCATGTGTTTGTGTAATCAGATCCTCAATACGCCCCAGGAAACACCCACAACCTAACGCTGATGCCGTGTTTACTTGATGCTCTCTGACTTAGTGCTTCTCAGTTCAAACAGATTTAACTTTGTAGTTTAGCTCACGCCGCAACTCGCCGTTGCCACCATTGTGGCTTGGCCAATTGTTGGCGGCGTTGTAAAATGCAAAGTTCAAGTGGCTTTGGCAACCATGTTTTTGCTATAAATATGGAAGCACTTAGAGTTGGCGGCCACAGTTTGAAAATCAAATCGAGCGGAAAACTCGCGAGCCTTTAGAGCGGTCGTGTACTTTGACAAAGGATTACAAAGTGTTGTTACAAACTTTATTAATAAAATGAAAATCATTGTAAGTGCAAGTGCCGATATTCGTAGAAACTACTTTAAATAAAAGTAAAGTTTTTTTTTTTAATTGATCGTTATTGATGTTAATTTGCTAGCTCCTCTCAACGGTCGCACTACTCATATCGTTGGTAGACTCAAGACCACAAGGACCTGCCACAGAGCCCATACCGATTATTAGACAAGAACAGGAAGTGAATTTTGATGGTTCTTACAAGTATTCCTATGAAACCGGTAATGGGATAGCCGCCGAAGAGGAGGGCTATCTTAAGAATGCTGGTTCTGAATCGGAAGGTCAGGTGAGTAAAAAGTGCCAAGTACCTCTCCGGTATTAAGGCCGCCTAGACAGTAAAATTATTCGAAAATGCCACTGCAACGTGCACAAACAACAAACAGTTGCAGCTAAGAAGGCGGATGCACTGATGCACTGACATTAAGCGGCGTTACAATAAATTTCAAAATGTTTACCAGTTGACATTTGAGCTGAGTAGAGTGGAAAGACGATCAACTTGCCGGTGATGTTCGTTATGAACGTCATGTAATCGCGCTTCGCCCACGGTGCCCTTTGGCAGTTAATTATTTGTTTGCATGCTAATTTTTCATACGATAAAAATATGTCGGTTGAAACGATTTCTTAAATTTGTTTTCTCTTTTTAAAGGTCGCGCAAGGCTTCTTCTCGTATACTTCACCAGAGGGTATACCCATACGCATACAATATCTGGCAGATGAGAATGGCTTCCAGCCACAAGGCGATCACTTGCCAACGCCACCACCTATACCACCGGCAATCCAGAAGGCGCTAGCTTACCTGGCCACAGCGCCGCCACCACCACAAGAACAGTTTTCTGGTGGCAGGAGAGGTTAAATTAAACCAATCAATATCCTATCACAGCTGAGCATGAGAGGCAGTGAGTCTTGAGCCATTGATTCAGTCGAAAAAGCATACAACTTCAGTTTTCTTTTAGTAAAACAAATAAATGTAAATAAAAATAAATCGCTTGAATTAATAAAAATCGATGGTTTTTTGTCGACGTAGCCTGGGAACTAGAAAAGAACAAAACAAAAATGTCAAAATACTCGTATTGTGGATGTAGTATATTAAGTTTAACATTTGCTATAAGACGTCTTTTTGATATATTGCTGAGGCGGAGAAACCTTATCAGTTGTTAATGCAAAGCATCATACCAAGAGTTTCGTGACGATACAACACCATAAGACACGAAATGTACGATCAATTCCAGTGAAAACGGCAGCGGAGAACTGACGACATGAAATCGGCAATACTGGAATTCCCCAACGTTTGATAGTATTGTTGCCCAGTGTACTACAGGCCTGAGTTAGGTGTAGGGGAAGAGTGGTTGATGTCACATAAGCTAAGAAAGATTAATGAAGCCAGAATAAAAGAGATTATTATATCGCTGAAATTTTAAAGATGCCGAAGGGGGCGTAATAAGTAAGAAAAACTGTAAGCTCCCCCATGTGCAATCTGAGATTAAGCGCACATCGCTTTGCTTTCATTTTTTTCATAAATTTATAAAACCGCAAAGCGGACTCTAAGGTAAGTCGTGAATCTGGACTTAAATGTTTCCTGATGTACAACATTCTAATATATACAACAGTATACGATTGAGTGAATAAACAGAAATTAATTTCAAATGTGAAACCGTGATATGCCAAACGTAAGCTTGCATACTTTTAGGCTTAAACATTTAATAATTTGCGTTGGTGTTGCCAGATAAAAATATGTTATAGCTGCAGTATTTTGACTGTTGCCGATTCTACAAAACGATCATAGAGGTATTGCAATACAAAACACAGAATTTTATAATTTGCTACTGTCAATCTATTGACAATTAACGAATTACGAGAGCCTTTTCAGACGGCGCGTTAGTCTGTTGTTGTACATAAAGTGAGAAAGTGTGGAGCCTCGTTGATAAAAGTACCAGATAAAGTAAAAAAACAGTTGATTTGAGATATGTAAGTTCTATGAACTATTGTCTATTTATTATCTTATATATAACGCAACTGATAAACTATATATGGAATTCATTGTATAGTATTGGGTCATACAAAAAGTCTCCGCGGTTTTTTGGTACATATTTGAACAAAAATTTTCTTTATTCAGAATAAATTTCAAAATTCAGTCACATAGACTGGACTCAGCTGTTCTTTATTGCTAATATCTTTGGTGATCATGCGATACCAAAGCTAATGTCTACGTACTAAATATTTGGCTACAAATAAAAACATCATCAGCCACTAACATAATCAACATGCAAGATTAAACTAAAGCTAATATTCAATTTAGAATTCAATACATAGACTATTCAAACAAGGAGAAAAATTGCAGGTTACCAATATAAAATATAAGTTATGAACTAATTCAACGATGCCAACAATTTAGTTTTTATAACATAAGAAGAGGTGGGCGGAGCAGCACCCGCAAAGTGGGTATTAAAGGATTTGCATAAGACATAGAATGGATCATGTTGCAAATAAGAACCTCTACAAAAGGGAAGAGTAATAGGAAAATAGTTTCTACTTGGACGTGCTGGTACACTAAAGTTAATCATTCTAAGTAAGAAAGGTGAGTTAATACTACCATAAATGAGGTTATACATAAAAGTTACACCAATGACCGTTCTACGACTAGATGGGGTAGGAAGGTTGATCAATTTGAGGCGACACCGATAAGATGGTAGGCAAGCACTAGGATCCCAGTGCAAGTTTTTGAGAGCAAAAAGTAGAAATTGCTTTTGCACCGACTCAATACGATCAATGTACATCTGATATTGAGGATCCCAGACACAAGACGCATACTCCAGAATAGGTCTTACCAGTGAAGTGTATAGTACTTTGGTAGTATACGGATCATCAAATTCCTTAGACCAGCGTTTAATATGGCCAAGGATACCTCTAGCTTTAGAGACCGAAGTGGAAATGTGGGTACCGAAATGCAACTTCGAGTCCATCAAAATACCAAGGTCGTTAAACTGGAAAATACGATCTAAACTATTTGAGTCAATGTAAAAAGAATTTGAAACAAGGGCTCCGCGAGAAAAGGACATAACTTACCGGGTAGTTTCATAATTCCATCGGTGTAGAACTTCTATGATTTATCAGCGAAAATCTAGGCCAAGGAATTTTCAGCGACTATTCGGTCGGCCAATTTTTTACTATGAAGAGAGTTTTTCAGAGACCGAAACAAATAGTACTCAGAGGGTGCAAGGTGCGGGCTATACGGTGGATCCATCAAAACTACCCAACCCAGCTCCGTCAATTTGTTTCGGGTCATCAAATATGTATGTGGCCTAGCATTGTCATGATTGAAGAGAACTCCCTGTTGGCCAATTCTGGTCGCTCTGTCTTGATTGCTTCATTCAAACAGTCGAGTTGTGCACAGTAGAGGACCGAATTGACCATTTCGCCACGTACTCGCAGCTCATAACAGACAATTCCCTTCCAATCCCACCAAACACTCAGCATAACCTTGTCTGCAGTCAATCCATGATCGCTTGCGTTGGATATTCTCGTATATAAATGATTTTTTATCGCCCCTTATGATTCGCTTCAAAATTGGTTTCATTTCGTTACGTTTCAGCAGCATTTCACTGATGGTTATTCGGTCAATTAAATTTCTTTGCGTTAATTCATGTGACAGCGTTAATTCATGTGACACCCAAACATCGAGCTTCTTTGAGTAGACTGCCCTTTTTAGATGATTCCAAACTGTCATATGGTTGACGTTTAGTACCTCCACTATCTACTGACAGCTTCCGTGCCGGTCTTGCTCAATCAGTTGCAAAATTTCATCGACTTTTGCAGTGACTGGCCGACCAGTGCGGGGTGTAACTTTTACATCGAAATTTCCGGAACGGAACCTAGCAAACCACTCGTGGGTCCGGCGTTCGCTCACAGCATTCTCACTGTAAACTGCACAAATTTTTCGGCATGTTCTTGCAGCGTTTTTCCCTCTTTTATAGTAAAAATCATTATAGAGCGTATTTCTTCAGATATTTTACTCACTCATATTCAAGCAACGAATTACACAGCTGTTTTCACAAAAACTGTAGCCCGAAATGTCTCCTTTCAAACGCATGTTCGTTTGGCACAATCAGATTAGTGTTGTCAGATTTTTGGACACCATTACCATCTAGTGTCAAAAGCCGCGGAGACTTTTTATATAAATAATTAATTAAAAATGTATTTAATATGCATATAGATCGAATAATTAGGACCCACTCCCCTTGTTCCCTTCCCTGAATCGAAAACTATGCACAAAGAATTTATCTTTATAAAATTTGCAAATCGTCTTCAGTTCAAATGAAAATTTATGATCAAAATGGCTAATAATTAAGCATTTTAATTGATGAAATAAAGCTTCAATACAAATGCCGTTGAAACAAGTACTAGTTAGCCAAATAGACTGGATTATGCAGTTGAAATGGCATTCGCTGAGTTCGCTGCATCAAGTGTGTGGGTGCTGATAGCTTTTCATGGATGCACATTGAAATATAAAAAGCCTCAGTTACCGCTAGAAATGTTCATTTAGTGAAGAAAAGTTTGGCGTTATGTGGCTTCGACTAACGGTAACTAAGTGTAAATAAATATGTTAAATTTACTATCTGAGTTAATAATTGTGCTTCAATAGATTTCAACCTTTCTGGTAGTGGGCATTTCATTGACGCTCATCGATGCTCAGAACGATGGCCGATATCGACCGCCGGCAGCAGCTACCACGCAACGAAGCATCTCAGATGGTCGCTACCGTCCTGCTAGTGATGGTCGATATCGACCCGTTGGCGACGGACGATACCAGGGCGGCAACGATGGTAAATATGTGCATGGGGATGTGAAGTATCAGCATGATGATCGTGCCGGTGGGCAGTATAGCGGAGATGCTGGTCCTTACTCTCAGCAGCTTGGTCCTGGTGGCGGCAGTGGTGCTGTAGGTGGGAGCACAGGTCTAAGTGGCGGTGAGCGTCCATCAACACAAGCAAAGAAACCTTCACTATTACCGCCTAAGTCGCGCCCAGTTCCAGTTGATTTGAATGCAAAACTCTCTAAAAATCTACCTAAGGGCAAAGGCACAGGTGAAGGTGGCAATGGCTGGCAAATAATACGTCTTGAGGATAAGGTCGAGCAAGATGGCTATCACTATCTGTGAGTGGCTTTAATTAGATGAAAGGATTTACAAGAATTCACATACAATATTTATGTGTTTGTTTGCAGTTATGAGACGGAGAACGGTATATTGGCAGAGGAGAATGGTCGTATCGAGAAACTGGTGGAGGCTGATGGTCTGCGCTCTGCAGGATTTTTTGAGTATACTGGCGATGATGGTGCGCTCTACCGTGTGGACTATGTGGCCGATGATAATGGTTTTGTGCCTTCTGGTGATCACATACCTAAACCACCACCGCACATCCCGAAACTTTTAGCCTATTTGGCAGCTAATGCACCAAATAACAAGAAATAATTTTTGATGAATATATTGGATTATATAAAAAGTATACTCGGTTTTTTTAAAGTAATTTTTGAACAAAAATGTTTGCCGGCCAAATCTGATCGCTTTTCCTTGATTGATGCATTCACGCTGCGGAGTTATGAGCAATAGAGAGCGATTTAATTGCCTTTTCCAATTACTGGCCGAGCAGACGGAGGTGTATGGTTGACTTTGAAAATTCCGGAACGGAATTGAGCTCACCACTTCTGGTTCAGTGTTCACTCACAGCATCCTCAGCTTAAACGGCACAAATTTTTCGGCATGTTTCTGTAGCAGTTTTACCTTTTTATAGTAAAATAAATATCACAGCCTTTTTCTTCATATATTTCACTCATTTTCTAATCAGTCAACTTTTAACACGAGCAACGAATGACACAGCTGTCTTCACGAAAACTGTAACCTGAAATGTCACATTTCAAACGCGTGTTCGTTTAACATATTCTAATTTGTATTGCGCAATATGTGGGTACCAACACAATCTAGTTATTAAAAAACGCTTATACTTTTTATATCACCTAATATTTACCTTAACTTGATACGAAGGACAATAAACACAATGGAAATTCAATTGGTTATTTTGCTGTACTTTATTTGAAATTAGGAAAACCCCTTAACCATATCCCCTTTGAGTATGGTTTTGGCATGTCATCTTGAATTAAAGCAAAAACTTGAGCTTATTATATTTTTAATCATAAATTTGATTGTATTTATTGTTTTCATTCAACTCAATTAAATCATAACAACACCGCTCAATTCAATGTGGGCAGAACTTGAGCCTGTATATACTGCAATACTTCGTATATGGTAGCCTGAATATTAGCCTAAAAATATAGAAAAAAATAGTTGAATTACCATAGCAAGAAAGGAACCTACAGTGTACACCCTACATACATCCTTGCCGAGGCGCTTGCTGCCTAGCGAATTACTGTAGTTTACATGATAACTGTTTTTATCTTGGTCATAATCGCCTTCAACGTGGACTTCCGACTCACTTCCTGACATCTGCGCGTAGGTTCGCTCTTCCTGCTCTATTGGCGCTGCTTCACTATCCGGCTCTCCATAGTTATATGATTTTGCGGCATACTCTTGGGCATCAGCATCCCACAACTTATTTTCATTCAAATAATTGTACTGATGTTGCTCTTCACCATCGCGCAACCATTCAAACTGTATTATCCGCCAGCCTGTGCCATTGTAGTTGAAGTCGATCATAAAACGCAAATGATCGTTTGGCCCAAGATCAAAGGCTTCGGGTTGAGGCGCCACAATACCGACATTTCGCGGAAAGCCACGTAAATCATTTGTGTAGGGCTCGCCTCGGTCACCATATCCGCCGTCGTAGGGTACGTGCTGGTGCCGGTACATACCACTTTCATCTGGGATATAGCGGCCGCGAATGCCACCATGCAGTTCGGGAATATACCGACCTGGCTTTGGACTTGATATGGCCGCTTCATCGTTATCTGCATTTGATAATAGCCCATTTGCTACCACAAAGAGCAGCACAGCGAATGAGAGTGCACTCATAACCGTTCAACCGATCGGTGTGATTACCGCAGCGATAACGTCGTGCTTGCCTTACTCACCAATGATGTTTGACGCTGGCGCTTGCGCGGTTTCTACTTTTTACCTGCCTTACCACAATTCAAATATGCAACTTTTTATGGCTAGTAATATTTCAGATATTTTATTGAGCCTAAGCAAGTTGTACTCGTAGAATGTGCAGAACACTTTTCGTAAGCATCGAAGGCGAGGGAATGGTTGTACAGTGCTAGTAATTGTGTGTGTTTAACTTGGATATATCGAATAAATGATTAGTCATTTTTTTTACAGCAATAAAAATAATTGAATAATATTAAGGATGGTATGTGTTGCCAAGTGTGAGGCTTACAATTTTCAGAAACATGCTTAACAAGCTTGTTAGCAGTTCGAATTAATTCGTGTTGCTCAGGAATTAATTCGTGTTGCTCGTGTTGCTTTGATTGAATGTCTGTTTGATTATGGAATCTCCGATGTCTCCTACGCTGTGATCGATCTACACGTCAAGCAGAAAACAAAAGCACTTCAGAAATATATGTACGAGTGGGAAGCAAGACATGCTACCACTTTAGGATGCAGACCTAGATAATTCCATCGATGACTTAGAGTTAGTGAATTTCATTACGGTGCTAATTATGGTTAAAGCCTTTATGAAAATATGGCTATGGCTATGGAATTGTGTGTATTAAAAACAATTTTTTTTAACATTATAGAGGTAGACAATGTGAACAAATTTTTGTTGTTTTTAATTAATTTAAAATGTTTTCTTTCAAATTTATTTTCACGTATTTGATTCGTCGACTTTAATCGTAACTAAATTCACAAATGTCTTAATTCAGGAATGGATTTTCAAATGATGCCATACAAAATGTGTATCTCCAGACTATAATTTACAGGAGTCTCATTGAAGTGACAACTTTAATAAATTCTTTTATTTGATTGTTATTAAGTGTGACTTGAGTATGAGTATATGAGTATGTGTATGACTTCAAACGCCTGTGTGGCGCCGCCGGACAGCAAAAAAAACATACTTTAATAACATTTTTGCGGTTTCAGAGCTTGTGAATTCGGCTTAATTTGTTTTACGTTATTAACTTTCAGTCAATTCTTTTTTGAAAATAAACACTTTTATTCTGTTACAAGGCCCGATCAGGACAAATTCTTTTATAAATACTTTTTATAAATGTACTTTTAAGGGGTTTTTCATTGTGTTAGAACTTTAAAATTTCATAAAAAGAGTCTTGCGTGACATATGACGAATATTAATTTTGCAGTTTAAAGAAAATTTAATAACAATATTTCTTTAAAAAGGCTTCCGTGACTTCTTTTGCAAGCGTCAATGCGAGAGGTCCAATTTTGTATCACTGTGTTGCATAAGTCGATCTGGATATCTCCAATGGTTTCAAGGATGTTATTCACGAGTTGCTCAGGTCTTGAGAAAGAAGTCTAATCGCAAGCACTTAGTGGCCACTCCACATCAACTATTCTGTGTCTAATTCGTTCCGCAAAATGTTGTTGCGCCATCTTGTTGGAATTACTTGTCGTCCAGATCTACCATATGACAATTGAGACCACAACAACTCAATAATCATGGCCCGATATCGTACTCCATTAACAGTTACCGTCTAGGCATTTTCATTATGCCCCCCGACCAAAATGCATACCAAACCATAAGTTTTTCAGGATGTAGCCGAGACTCTAGATACGATCCCGAATGGGGAAATTTTTCCTTGTTGACAAAGCCATTCAACCAAGCATTCATCCTGAAAATGACTTTTGCGTTAAAAGTTGGCTCGAACAGAACACGAATTTTTATAGTAAGTTTTCATAGTGAAATATTGACTATGACATAACACAAATGTCAGAAAATGACGGCGTTGCCACCTGAGCTTGCAAAGTTCGGTCTATTGAAAAACACTATATATTTGGTTATATGTAACAAGTGTATACCGCATATAGTAAGGAGAGTTCAATGAACTCGTCCATATTCAAATTCGATTCTCAATTTGAAACGTCAATTTTTATTATTATTTATGATGCAAATCAAGCTCTAAAGAATTATTGTTTTTCGCACTTGTCTGACTTTAAATTTATTTAAATTGCCTTCTTCCATTTATTTCGCTTTGAAATTGTTTTTATTTAGATGTGCGGGAAGATAAAGTTGTCGAATACAGAATCTGGCTTTGATCAGTCGATCGTTGTTCATTTTTCAATGAGAATAATCAACCAACAGAATGACCTGCAGTTCGATCACTTCTTTCGATTATTGTATCAGGATATTTTGTCTGAATATTGTGAAAAGTTGAAATCAGATCTATTGCCCTAATTAAAATATCAGAAAATGTGCAACTTTAGTCCGACTTAAGAAACAATTGTAATTGCACATTATACAAATATATGATAATATAATATAATATATATAATGTAATAATAAATATAATAAAATTAAATTAAATTTAAATTAAATCAGCATTTCATTTGGTACAATGACCCAATGCCTTGGGTTACCGAAAACTTTTATTGTGCAACCTTCGTATACCCGCACGAATACTTCAAGCAACAAAATGAATAATTACTTCATTTAGGCGAAAACAAATGTTTCACTGATTAACTGCACTAATTAAACTCAGAGTCGCAGGACTAGTGAAATACTAAACCACAAAATAAACACAAAATCGCAGACTCAAATACAGCAGTAATAAACATTTGCGAAAGTGAGAAAACCCACGCAGCAGATGCATGAAATTTATGGCAGTAGTCAAGCTATTAAATATATTTAAAAACAAAAAATTAATACTTAACACTAAAAAAGTCAAATCGAACGAAAGCGATAAAAGTCAGGCTGCGGCGGGTGAAAATCCGCGTTAATCATACCCGAGATGGCTGAACGAACAAGTCTTGAAATCGATAAAAAAAACAAAAAATGAAATCCTGGGGTAGATCAGTCAAGGCCATTGCTAACACATTGCCAAAAATAAACCGGCAATGGTAGCGAATCAGAGCGTGAATAACAGCGATAAACGCGCAAATTCCAATGCAAACAATGTGCCGTTCCAGAGGCTTAATTTTAATTGATTAAAAACAATATTATTTGAATTCTACTGAGTATGTGTACAAATGAAATCGATATAGAAACCCGAAGTATATATTTTGCAACCAGCAATTACACGTGCGGCTGCTTCTTTGCTATTCATTGCTTGATTCATTATGTGGTGACGTCTTTCACCTTTGCCAGAGTTCAGCGAACCGCGTTGTCATATTCGACCTTTCCGTGATCCGTTGTTGCTCACGTATGCCATCAGGTAACAGGGTTGTGTTTAATCGCTCATTTTATGGTTGATATTAATTGATTAAAGCGCCAACGGCAGCATATGCGAACCGTCGCCAGACCGATGATCATACAATAATTTTCGCACTATTTCTACTTCCTGTTGAAAGTGTTAAGGACACATTCCACAACAGCTGAGGTCGTTTGTTAGCTGTTTACAATTTAATGTTCACTTCGTTAAGCCTCTAAATGTTGCTTTAAGAACAACCAAAGTTTGGTATTCTCCAGGTTTCTTGGTGATATATAAAAACTTAAGATAGAAATGGTGAAGCTTAGTAATAATAGTATTGCTTAGGTATGGAATAACTAATATGCGTTACTTGATTGATGAGATTTCTCATGTTAAGACCCAATGAACGTTCAGACTAAATTATTTTATTCATACTAATGAGGGCTTTCTCTCTACTTCACCATGAAACTTCATTTCGAAGATGCATTTGGTGAATTGTAGCCTTTTAGAAACGTCGCCTGAGTTTTAAAGGAGTTCCAGTTGCTCCAGACGACTGCCTCGTTGACAAAATGAGTTCCATAAAATATAGGCAGCCAATCCCGATCATTTTTTGAACTAACGTCAAATACAATATTTAAAACTCCTTTTTGTTTTGTAATAATGAATGTACCAACAGTAGCGTCTTACATTCAAAACAGGATTTTAAATGGATAAAACAAGTTATTGTATTGAAACAATTCTAGCTTCGATGACAAGATTTTTGTGGGATTGTACGTTTATTGCTTTTGCCATCTAAAGAATACATTTTATTATCATCTGTCGTATCACTGTTATAAATGTTTTAAACTAAAAAAACAACTAAAAACAAGTGACTACGTCACATCAAAAACTAGAACGAAATGCTATTCGGCAAAAACATGCCTCGCAGCGTTCAAAATCGTCATAAAAATATCCAACAAAAATTTTTTGTTTTCGAAAACAACAACCAATTCCAATGAGCGAATTTTAACCAGAAACTCATGACGATTTGCATTCAACCTTCAATAAAAGTCGATAAGCCAATTAAATATGTACCAATTTAATCAAGCCGCTTATTATATTTTATATGGGTGATTTTTACTGAATTTCATAGAAGAAAGCTACAATGTTCGAAAGATCAAATTGAAGTAAGTGTTTGAGACGATAGCCTTTGGCTTAATATAGAAAGGCAGCTACGGAGAGTGGGTGGGCAACTGCTTGAGGTGTTGAGCTGTTAACAAGTTTGCTGAAACAAAAATATTAATTTTCAGAGATTAGCACAAATCAACAAACACACTGAGTAATCAGCGGCCACCACGACAAAAAAAAATATATATATATAAAACGAAAAAACTAATTAATTTGTAAATTAAAACAAAAACACAATTTAAATCACAAAAGTATCAGCAGGTACTAAGCTTTGCTTCGCATATCGAACCAAATTTTGAGCGAGACAATCGATGCGCTCTACGCTCTCGTAGCGAGGAGCCCCGTTTCCAACGGCATGCCGTGGCAGCGGAAACAGTAACGGCAACGACGTTGACTTCGGCGACAACAGCGCAATAAAAGCAGCAAAAGAACGTGAGTGCGAGTTATTGAGATCATTTGCGAGGAGAATCGAGGCGCAGCTTCAAGCAGGTCGTCATCTACAGGCGGCTACGTTAACTGGGTATATAAAAGCAGAGCACTTGAACGAAAAAGAAACATTCCTGTGGCAGCAACGAAGAACACACAAGGACTGTTACAGCAGAATTTTATTGTGAAACTTTGTGTACAGTGAAAGAATAAGGATAACTTAAGAAAGTGCTTAAAGGGCAATTTGAAAACTATACCAAAATGCACGCGAAATCAGTCTTAATCGTTAGTGTTGTGGTGAGTAGAAAGGATCAAGGATGACGTGATAAATGTGCGAAAAAATAATAATACCGAAAAATAATAAAAATAAAATAAAATAATAATAATAATAATCATTATTATTATTTTAAAAACAAAAAGCATCCTATTTAGAAATGAAGCAAAAACAAGTTTATTAGTGCAAGTGAAATTTCGCTGAGCCCGAGTTGACCAGTCAACACTAACTTTTACAAAAGCAACAAAAAATTGACTAAAGCTTATTATATCACATACTGAACAATTTGAAATAAAATTTCGAGTTCGAGAACAAGTACAAACAATTTAATTTAAAACAAAGAAAAAAATGCTTAACCTCAAACATGAAGACAAAAAAGCCCGGACAAGCCCAGCTTGACCTTTCGCACACGACGGCATGCAAATAATGCCGCCACTTCGAGTGCCACAGATAATGTTGAGCAAAATTAATGTGAAACACGCCCTGAAACAAAATTTAAAATTTAATTTTTAAAATCGCATTATAAACAAACAAACAAACAAACAAAAAAGTGACTGCAACTGTCAACCTGCGACACAATTAATTGAGCTCGTTAGCAAACGCACTAAAAATTAATCGAAACAACTTAACTCCTCAACTTGTTGCGGGATTAAAATTGTTGTAAAGAGTACTGGGCGCGTGGCTAGTATTATCCAAGACTAGACTTCCATATTTATCATGCACGACAAAAAAATCTTCTTTTTTTAAATTTCTTTAAATTAATTTTATTTGAGCGAATTATAATTTTGTCTCGACTGTATCGTTACCCAAAGTCATAAAAGTACAAATAAATAAATTTTAATTAAAAATGTATTTTTTTGATGTTTATGCCTTTGCACTTACTCAAGCACTTCCGTTATCATTAAAAAATTGTAATTTATGTGTTCTTTTTATTTACAAAATTTTTTTCTCTTCTTGCAAGGCCATCGTTGCCCTATGCCGCGCCCATCCCGCACAGGATGTCTACAATAATGGCAAGTATGGGGTTTCAGCACAAAATTTGAATGATGGCAAATATCATGGTGATGATAATGGACGCTACCATCCAAACTCCCCTAATGAAGGTATATCGTAAACGCAATTACGTTGCACGATAATGTAGACGTAGAAGTAGCCTGCATGTTTGCCTGCCTGCCTGCTGAAGATTTTCGTACAAGCTCAAAGCGTATTTAGATTCTTTTAAATTAGAAAAACATATCAAATTTTAGAATGGGCTCTGTTATAATTAACAAATGTATTATTGCATTATTTCCTAACTCATTCATATTTTTACTCACCCAATGAAAAGCAACGCTTAATTGGCGCAACTTCTCAGTTGACTTGACACTTGAGTTGAAGACACGTTTTAAGCATTGCAAAAATTAACTCACAATAAATTGTTAGCACTGTAATTAAAATTCTATTTCTTATAGGCCGGAGTGGCTCGTACGACTCATTAGGTAAAGCATAAACAAATATATCAAATATCATATCAAAAATACAATTTATGATACAAAAAAAAGTCATAAGAAAATTTCATTTAAAGTGTCACCTACTGTTGAAGTTTTGTAATTTCGTAACATGGTTTTTCCAAATTAATAAATTATAGCCTGAAAAAAAAACCACTTGATGTAATTATGCTGATATTATACTTATATTTTACGTTAAAAAAAATATTGTTGCAGAATAATAAGACTGAAAGTAGTAGTTGTGCACTTTCCTCCTTTGCAAAAACACTCGCCCACATGAAAACCATACATGCGAAAGCATTCAACTCGTGTCACTGTAAGAAACTTCAGAATGAATTCCAAAGTGCTCATCAAAAATATTGTATCACTGCTTTTTAACGCACGTTTTAGACTCTAGTGATTATTGAGACTAACGAAAATTTCTGAGCGTACTTACTATGCATAAAAATGCACCGGCAACACGAACAAACACACGCTCATCAACACTTTACACAATAAAACTAATTTGATCAAAATTAAGGCAAGACTTTCTTTTATAAATCTGACTCAATAGGTCGTTATATGCATGATATATTACCATATCGTCACATTCATGACAATCGTGAGCTTGGCTTCTATAAGCACATACCTTATCCTTATGATGGTGGCTATGGACCATACTCAGGCTCTAATATACCCTATGTGCACGACGACAGACCATATGAGTAAGTTATGAAAAAAGCTATTAATACTAACCGATGTTGTTAAAATATTTAAATATTTCGTTTTATTTTGTTTTATTTTATTTAAATAAATTTTCTTTTTTTTGGGGGGTTTTTTTCAAAAACTCAGCCACAACCTGTACACAGTAAGTAAAGCTGAATTTAAAGTACCCGAAATACGCTTGGAATATGGCTTCCCCGAGCATGAACCGTAAATAGAAACAAACAATTCTCATGATGGCCTGAGTGCATCCGCTACACATACTTGTAACTAAAATAAAAAGATGCACGCTCCAATATCCAAGATCTAAAACAGCACAACACAGCACAACACAACCAATTAAACAACTTACAAATCAGTCAACCGTCAAAATACAAGAACATAAAAACCCTACTAAATCCCAAGAACAAATCGAATGGCACATGTGAAACCAAGCATTGTTCGTCTATGTAGCCTACAAGTATTATTTTTCCTTTATTACCTGTTTCGACGTTATTCTCCTAAAGCCTAAGCCAAAGGCTTCCCCAAGCATGACTTGCAGCTGCATGCCGTTTGTTGCATGAAACTACGTATTGTACTGCCACCCAAACACACATGCATTATCAACACTTCAGTCCCCAACTCCCACACGCACCTGCACACAAACACAAGCACAAACACACATGCATACATGAACATTCTAAACATATAATTGCGCTTTAGCATTTACCCCGCACGCATGCCCTTTAGCATAGTCAGACTTGTTGACAGAATTTAACACAAACAAAAAACGCCCACAAAAACCAACATAGTCCACAACGACGAAGAAACCCACAACAACCACACCACGCACAACCACAACGACCACGCAACGCGCGATACTCTTTAACTATGACGACGAGGGCCGTCATAAGATCTTGCATCAGGAGGAATTTCGTAAAAAGGACAAATACGATCACGCGTAAGTGAAATTGGAAAGCTCTCCTTCCCAAGATATTGCTAAAAAACTTCTTTCATTATTAGTTACCTCACCGAAAACGGCATCTATGGCGAGGAACAAGCTAGACTGCACCACGCGGGTGGTACTCATGCCAAGGGCTACTATGAGTACACCGGCGACGATGGCAAATTGTATCGCGTGAACTACAAGAGTAGCCATGAGGGTTTCATGCCAGAGGGCGAGCACATTCCAACACCACCACCCATACCAGAGGCGATCGCACGGGCTTTGAAATACGTCGAGGAACAGCACAAAGCAAACGGCAACAGACCGCAGTTCGATAATCGAGGTTTCCGTATTGATCAGATGCCTAAGGAGCTCGTCTCCAAAATTAAGGCGATACATACCGAGGATATGCCTAAGGAGATTGCCGATAAAATCCGACGGCTGCAGTACGAGATGCGGTTGGCCGAGCAAGAGGATAGCAACAAAATCAATTATCTGCACAGGGCACCACCTGTACTGCGCTATGTACCATAGCTGGCTCTTGAACTCAGGGATTACTACACCACCTAATTGGAGACGGAACAGCGGGCGGCGACTGTCTCTAATTTCATTTCAAATACATTTTTGAAATCATAAAAAAAAGGTGTAACAACCACAACAAAAGAACAGAAATGTTATTCTTGAATTATGATCTTAGCTTGAAATGAGCTTATCTCTCCTTTCCCCATTGCATGATTGGTTAACACTTCCCTATCCCGTCAGCAAGCATTTGCTAATTGTTGGCAAACTATAACAAGTCATTTCGAATAGAAAACCACAACAAAAAAAAAGAAAGAAAAAGAAAAAGTGAAAAAGAAAAAGTGTTTTATGTTATTACGGATGTACAATATTTATTGTTAGTTTTTTAATTCTTTAATTATAAAGGACTCTATTTTACTTTATATTATTTTATTTTTCTTTATGTTATGTGCTATACTTAAAGAAATTCTTGTTATACAAAAACAACCCTTGGCTTTTGTTGTATTTCACTTAAGTTTTGACTGGTTATCGCGAAAATATTTCAAGTTACCGTAAAGGTCAATCACTGATACTGTCATTGTTCAATGAAATTTGCATATACTATTGCACACGAGTAAATGACGTTTTAGGAAACCTGTTAATCCGTGTACTCAAGAACAAATTCTTTGTTTGCGGGCTAATTAGCTGCATAATAAAATTTGAATTTATAGAATCGGGTTTCTGGAACTTATAAATCAACAAATTTCATTGCTTGTTCAATAATCTCATATGCCAATTTCAGACAAAATACATTCCACGAAACGAGTACGAAAAACAATTGTGCAAATTAAGTCGAAATAAAATATCTGAACACCAAGTGATCACAAATATATTTTCTAAACTGAATACAAAAAACAACAGATCTTGTGTGAA
The DNA here is from genome assembly GCA_035041755.1 of Cacoxenus indagator. NCBI lineage: Eukaryota > Metazoa > Arthropoda > Insecta > Diptera > Drosophilidae > Cacoxenus > Cacoxenus indagator. The sequence goes on from JAWNKX010000400.1 coordinate 9,234,129, forward strand.
GATACTGAGTTAATTGAAATGAAAGTGTCCGAGCGAGGTCATAATTTACTCGGGTTTATCATTTAATTAGCAGCACTCGTGGAAGCTTGACATGAATCACATAAAAAGACTCAGACGTGCACTGTTGCAATTTTAATAAAATTTAATAAATTAAATTAATTTTTATTTAATGAGATAAAAAAATTGTTAAATTAAATTAAATAAAAACGTACTAAGTTCGTTAGAAGAAGCATTGTATTTTTTTCGCGGAGCCCTATTTCAAATTCTTATTACATTAACTCAAATAGTTTAGATCGTATTTCCCAGTTTAACGACCTTGGTATTTTGATGGACTCGAAGTTGCATTTCGGTACCCACATTTCCACTTCGGTCTCTAAAGCTAAAGGTGTCCTTGGCTATATTAAACGCTGGTCTAAGGAATTTGATGATCCGTTTACTACCAAAGTACTATACACTTCACTGGTAAGACCTATTCTGGAGTATGCGTCTTGTGTCTGGGATCCTCAATATCAGATGTATATCGATCGTATTGAGTCGGTGCAAAAGCAATTTCTACTTTTTGCTCTCAAAAACTTGCACTGGGATCCTAGTGCTTGCCTACCATCTTATCGGTGTCGTCTCAAATTGATCAACCTCCCTACCTTGTCTAGTCGTAGAACGGTCATTGGTGTAACTTTTATGTATAACCTCATTCATGGTAGTATTAACTCACCTCTCTTACTTAGAATGATTAACTTTAGTGAACCAGCACGTCCAACTAGAAACTATTTTCCTATTACTCTTCCCTTTTGTAGAGCTTCTTATTTGCAACATGATCCATTCTATGTCTTATGCAAATCCTTTAATACCCACTTTGCGGGTGCTGCTCCGCCCACCTCTTCTTATGTTATAAAAACTAAATTGTTGGCATCGTTGAATTAGTTCATAACTTATTTTTTATATTGGTAACCTGCATTTATTCTCCTTGTTTGAATAGTCTATGTTATTGTAGGTATTGAATTCTAAATTGAATATTAGCTTTAGTTTAATCTTGCATGCTAATTATGTTAGTGGCTGATGATGTTTTTATTTGTAGACAAATATTTAGTACGTAGACATTAGCTTTGGTATCGCATGATAACCAAAGATATTAGAAATTAAGAGCAGCTGAGCCCAGTCTATGTGACTGGGTGAATTTTGATGCCACTTGGGCCTGCCCCATGTGAGATCAGTGTGTGGACATTGCGTACCTATTAAAATATCAGTCTTCATTTTAAAATTTTGTATAATAAAAAATCGGGTCTAGAATCTCAGTAGACCATCGGGGTGCTATTGATGTTAGGCTTATTTTTCAAGTCAAACATCTTCGAGATATAATTCCAAAATAAGTGAAACGGAATTCAAGATGAGGACGGCTAGCAAGGGTTTCGGCGTTGATAAAGTAAATGTCAATCAATACTTTATTTGGATTTCCTTATGATTTTCTATTCCTTTCTGAACTCCATACCATGTGAAAACTTGAACACACCATGTTTGCTGTTGCCTTTCGAAGTGTACTTATAATACCAAAGTGGAAGTTACTGAAGAATTACACATTTTTTCTTTCGGTAGTCATTCAAAATTCGTAATAACCTTAAAACAAAATGATTCGTTTATTCCAAAATGTCATAGAATGCTTGTGATATATATTTACTTAATTGGATGGAATCTACGTCTATTTATTAGTTTTGTCGTTGGCATCACACTTTCGACATTACATAAAAATCAAGTATTGGAAAACTGTTTAAGTATAGATGAAAAATCAGGAAAATATGGCTTCGTAATACTTCTATCGCCATTTAGTACGTTCAAGCAAATTCGATGACACTGCGCACGATGATATAATTTCCATTAAAAAAATATTTTTGAAACGTATTTTTGACTTTTTGTGACTATTCATGCTGAAATGGCAAACCTAATTTAACAAAATTGAGCTCACGATTTCTCTTCGTCATGTATGGCCGGTTAACGGCAACAAAGTTATTTTTTCGAAATTTTTCAGTTAAGAGATTTGATCTAACGCACATTAAAATGAGTCGTAAATCAGACCTTCTAAGATGAAAGTTCTATTTAAAAAAACAGCAAAAAGCGTTGGCATAGCGAAATTCTGTTAATAACCAAGCTCAACCAAGTCAATGTCTTTAAACAAAATCGAAATACCAATGAGACTATTTCAATTATTTCCAGTGCCAAATTCTTGTGTACCCTACAATCAAACAAATAGGTGTATTGACAATGTTAAGTATCGAGTTGTGTTGTTTATTTTATTATTCTTCTTCTATGTTTATTATAATATAACATCAACTGCGCCTGTTCTTTACAACGGCTTAAGAATTTTGACGTTAAGCTGTCATCTAATTTTAATTTCTCTGAAGTGGCGTACATAACTAACAAACATGTCAATTAAGAAATGAGTAAAATACTCCACGTCTAACAAATTTGCAGGAGAATCGTCAGTCGAACACTGCCATACACGTCGTGTTGTATTTGTTGTTTAGTTTGAAACAATAGTTTTCTAACAACTACCTTAAATGCCAAACAGCAAAAAAAGTAACTATTTATGAAGACTTTAACATGTTAAAGTTATTTTTGAAGTTGTATTTCAAAGCAAGCAACAAGTTGAAGTACACATTAAAAATATGTCATAAATTTGAATAGCGTCAATTAATCAAATATTTATGAACTTACTTGCGTTGCATACTTTTTGGCTTAGATGAATATTAACTGAATATTTCTCATTTGAATGCCAACTTATCGAAAGAACAGATTCGTTGAATAATTCTAGATTTTTGATTAATAAACATTAAAACCAATTGTAAATTGATCATTAGATCAGGATAAAATGTTTAAAATAAAAATTAGGATTTAGACTCATTTAATACATAAAGGATAGCAATCACTATATAATATTAAAAGTGAATAAAATATTGAACTTTAATTGGTAATGCAGCCTTCATTAGTTTGAGGCGTAATGTTCAAAAGTTTCGAAGAGACTACTTCTGCTTTCGTTAGCTGCCTCTGTGAACAATTAGTGAAAAATATCTTGGATTGTGCGTAATATCACACTAATTTCGTAATAGTCACGCCAAGACACCGTTCTGGATATGATCTTAAAAGTCAATGAAGGGATTCAGTTTTTTTCTTTAAACTGAAATTGTTAGCCTTGAATACGTTTGCTCCAGGTAAGTCGTCCATCCAGGTGAAAGCCGAGGCATGTGACTTAATTGGAATGTGTCACACTAGTTTTGCTAAGAATAATAGTCAAATAATAGTCAGAATAATAGAACATTGAGACCCTTGCAACAAGCCCTTTTCATTTGATATGCCATACAACTTAATTGGTCTACTATGTTAAAAGCAAGATGGCTGTAAAAGTGGTACACACTCAACACGTGGACCGAGAAAAATAAAAGGTCTTCTTTCTTTTTGAACACTATTTCTACAAAACCTAACAAAGACTGCAATAAGAATATCAGTTGAATAGTTTCTTGAATATAAATTTACTTTAGAGCGAAACTAAATATTATTCTATTCAGCATTGTTACTCTCTTATAAAAAGCCTCCGAGGAACTAATTCAAACTTTTATCATTGAATTGTCTGCTTAGTTGATTCGGTAAGCACAACATCGGCCGGTGGCTGAAAATTTGCATATTGCTCGGCGTTCACACCGTCATCTGATAACACAAGACCAAGTAGGTATTAAATCAATCTTAACTACAAAAAATCTAAGACTTACAATTAATAACTGGATTAAATACATTTTAATCGGCAGTGAAACGCACTCCGACATGCAAACCTTCAGGCGAAATATAGGAATACGAGCCCTCGACCTGCTCAATTTGCTGTTCCTCGCTACCAACGCTTACAGCCAATCAACGCTCCTCACCATGGATGCCATTCTCGGTTTCATAGTTGTATAAGTACGGGCCATCGTGACTACGTAGTACATTCTGTTCGACAATGCGCGCCTTCTGAGCAATGATATTCAGACTGTACTGCTTGAAGAAGTTGTCTTATTGTAGTAATCACAATTCTGGTAGTAATTCCTGTTATAGTAGCGATTGTTGATATACGGATTGTAACGGCTCTCGTTATAATTCACGACACACGCAATTATGGAAGCGACCACACCAACCAAAATGAGAAAAGCGAAGGACAACTGCCAACGCAAATAAATATGCAAGTAAACACTTGGTTCCTTAACATTATGCAACTTAATAAAACACTTTTACATTTTCCAACAATTTAATTTCACACAACAGCCTGACCATTTTTGAGAATAATAATGAGGCGTTCTTTCGCTTTCGAAGCAAAAAAGCCAAACTGAAATATTGCCAGATACACACACTCTTTTTATATAATGTCCATTGCCTAGCCCTTCAAAGATTTTTCGCCTTTTCAGTTTCCGTTCAGAATATATATTACTACTTAAATTTACCAAAACGCAAAACAATGATCTACAGCTAGATTATGTATATCAAAATTAAAACTGCGTTCGGCCGCGAATGGCAGAGTCAAGCAAGTCTCAGCGGATGTGACCATTGCAGAATGCGAGCAACCGCGGTGCTTTCATCTATCGAAAACAGTTCGTCGAAGTGAAATCGCTTACAATGTACACTTAACAAAGTGCGATTATAAAATTTAAGCAAAACAGGTGTACATATTCGGGGAATAAAATATTATTTTATCCCCCGATGTATATAGATGTATTTTATAGATGTACTCATTCAGTACTAATTTGTGTTTGTTGATCGAATTTTATGGCACAGTACCTGGACCAGGCAAACGTAGTTTTGATAAACAAAGTAAAGGCGTTACTTACAACTACCCATCGTAAGCGGCAACTCAATATTTTCTCGGAAAATTTTAAAATCCGGTTTTTGTATAGAAACACTAGTTGGTTGGTTTAATGGGTTTATTTTGAATAACACTATTCTATGTTCCTCAACAAAATCTTCTAATATTTATTTTGAGATTCAAACACATTAGCCGGTATGTTGCTCGTCTCTCGCCACAAAGGTTCGAACTAAGTCAATTGATGGAGCAATTCGTCCCAATGTGACTTTAGTGATGAGCTTTTTTCTTTTTTTTTTTTTTGTTGTTATTTTCAAATATTCGGAATTTGTTTTATTTTTGTACCGCGACACAGTGTTACCAAGATGCGTAACTGATAATTGTTTAAAATAAATTCGTTGGTATGGCTTGGAATTTAAAATTACGGCTAAAACATTTGTTCATTGTAGAGAAGAATTCACTGTATGTAAATTCCTTATGAGTAAAACAAAATACACCAAAAGTAGAACGAATTAGTTGCGTGATTGAAATCACGTCGTGATAAAGAGAGAAGTGCAGTGCTATAGATTGATGAAAATATATCCCAAGAATTGAATTCTTATTTATTAAATTTGTTCATGTGATTTTTAATCATTACAAAATGCGCTGGATAACCCCTTACGATAGTAGCGAATAAAGACTATAAAAATTTGAAAAAAAAATCGTGATTTTTCCTTATTAGTACATTTCTTAAGCAACAAAACTTGGTTAAACAGAAACAAGCAAGGAGTTGTGAGTTATTCACTTTGGTAGCTCTCGCGTAATAAGCTTCGAATGTGCTAATTAAGAAGTCTTATAATATTACTGCATTCTGTGTCTTATTGATGCTTGATTATTGTATTTTATTCTCAATGAACTGTCTTACTTAACAGTCTCATGAACCTCGTCTTACTATTATTTTTTTAAGTAGCTGTTGCTGAGAGTAAATTTTCCATTAACTGAAAAACATCACAAACCAAAGAAGCAATGCGCTTATGGAACGAGTCAACTGACCTTCACATTTTGAATGCAGTTTGATTGTTGTGACGAGCAATGGCAACAACAGAAGCGCCAATACTGAGTGCTGTAACCAACTTAGTAACCATTAAATCCAGCAACATTTTATCGGTTAAAGTAAACTTCCAAAGCCTTTACAATAACTTAAAGGTCTTAAAAATTTTTGCCAAATTGTCATTATTTTTCACCAGAAAAGTAAAATTCTTCAAATATAATTTATAGTAGGCTTCATTATATTATGATTATAAGAGGGCAATGTTATCAGTAGAAGAAAAAAAGGAAATTGGTTAGATGCATTTTGAATATTGTAGGTATGCTCGTATGTTTTTTATTTGCAATCTGTGAAATTCAACTTTCAGTGAATGTATTGAGGAATAAAGTCACGTAATAATTTAGATTTGGATTTTTATAACGGGAAACCATTGTACTTAATAGACAGTCGGTTTCTCGAATATCTTATTGTTGTTGTTGCTTTATAGTCATATACTGTTCTTACTCTTCCTACTTATAGACGGACTGCTTTTAGAGTTTTCACCTTACCAAGGTTATATTGGTAGATCACAGGTGGTAGGTGGCTAATCACAGGTTCTGCGGCTTCCAAAAGATTGATTTTTTCTAGACTATACCTTTAAATACTGTACAAGATACATGGATTCACGCAAAAATTAAATTTTCAATTGATTTACGCCGTTAAAGTTTAAAAGAACACATTAATTTAAATCGATGCAAATAATCTTTTTAATATTACCATTTCAATTGTTGAATAAATTTACAATGTTAAACAAACCGATTTAAACAGCAATGAATGTCGGCCTATCAAATTAGGGCGAAGTGCCTAAAATATATAATCTAAAGCAAACGACCCAAGATAATTTTCGACAGTTTAGGAGTACTTGGGCTAAGCACAAAATGTGTGTCTGCCGTAAATGTGACTTTTGACGACTTTGCTAATTAATTGGCTTCGGTTTATATGTACGAGCATTGTATCAATGGTCGCGTTTAATATTCGTTTACGAATTATCTTTATCTCTAATGCGTGTAATATACTTGAACACGTGTGAATATGTTCTTGATGGTTATTTTGTGTTTTCATTATTTTGTAAGATTAACTTTTTTATGTATTCAAATGTAATTTGCCGTGCCCACTTTTTAAAAATTATACAATGAATCTCCCCACACTCAGTCATGCCAAAATACATAACATTCTCAGACGGATTAGTATCAACCGTGTTAATCTGTAAAATTGGGAATTTGGTTATATTTCAACATTATACAACAACCTTCATCCATAGTTAGACATTAGCTTAATGCAACACTTACTGTAGCTAAAGGTAATTTACTACAAGAAAAAAACTTTTCTTTTTGAATTAGTAGTTACAATTTCAAGGTCATTGATTATTACAGAAAAGTTAATTATTCGCATGCGAATGATCAACCAGGGATTCTGAAAGAAAACTTGTGATGTGAGCTAGGGCGATTGACTGATAGATAGAGAGTTAAAAAATAGATAAATAGATAGGTAAATGGGTAAGATAGATAGATAGCACTGCATACCCACAGAACCTCAGGATTCAGATTCAGGAGATTTCACATATTGATAACCTAATGCACGAAGAACAATATAAGTACTAACTAGTGCATCCTTTATTGTAGTAGCTCAGAAGGGCAATTCGAAAAACTTAGAAATAATACTATGTTTATATAGACGTACAGGAGAACAGCAGAAAGTCTAGTGAGGCCTGTGTAAAAATATCCACACACTTGGTTTTTTGCGAACATTTAGAAAAGCGCCCATACAAAAGTAAGTAATAATCCGTACATCTAACTATTATATATGACTGGATAATCGTATGTATACGCAACTTGAAGATATGTGGAACCGGTAGGCTATTTTATTATTGATTTTCAAGCCCTGTCCTTAGCGTTGGCTAAAAAATTATCATTTTAATCGCTTGTGATTCAGCGCCATTTATTCGCACTAACTACTTGTGATACGCTCTAGATTTTTTTTATTTTTTTTTATTTATTTTTATTTTTTAATTTTTTATACTTACAGAAGCCAGAAGTTGATTTCTTTGTATTGCATTCATGGTTGTCGAACCAGTTCAAATGTGTAACTAAATCGCAGCGCTTCGCGTACTTCCTTGACCATGAATTGCATTCTTCAAAGCGCTTGATGCATTCAAAGATGCTTCTACTACAGCTGGCTCTATTACACTAGACTGCTTTGCTTGCCCGCTCACCGGGGGTGTTTTGCCGTTCATTTGCATTGCGCTAAATCATTGCACTAGACCATATTACGAGAGCATTTTTCAGTTGGTGTCCAAGCTAAGTTTGCTGTGCTGTGGCGACAAGCGCTTGTGACATTTAGAAAAGCATCGATACATTTGCTTATTTATGCCTCACTTGACATTAGCCATCGACAGTTGTGCAAAAAACATCTTCCACAGTGGTGGCAATAATAGCAACGCAAAGCAGCTAACTAACTGGTTTTCAGCAAGCTTTTATATTCAATCGTCTGCTTGCTTAGCAGTAGGCATCTCTGATGCAATGCGTTTGTTGAGCGTTGAGCAAACCAATATCTGCAAAAAGTATATGTACTCAACAATAAAGAATTGTCGACCATAACTTTTGGGACAAATTGCATTTGGTACTACACGCCTCTCGTAACTTGTTTCGATCATTGCGCACGCATGCTGGAAGTTCTATATGTGTTGTGTAACATTGTCAATGAATTCGGCAAGCAAAGACCAAAGGTTTTCACACTGCACAAAACTGAAAGATGCGTTATGATGCGATGACCTTCAGTGTATTTTAAAGTGACGACGACGCCGACGAAGCCTGATTTTTTCAACAACGACATAACAACAACTGCACTGAAAATACGAACAATTTGTTAAGCTTTCTTGGTTATGTCAAAAACTGGTTAATTAATTTCAAATTTTACACACATCCCAATGTGCAATAATAAAACGATTAGAGAACAACTGACATTTTGTAAAGCCACAAAAGCGAAAAGATTTGACCAGCAATCAAATCGCTTGGATAGTTTCCAAGGTTCACCTCAAAACATTTGAAATTGCCACATTTTCTGGTTGATTTGTTCAGAAATATTAATTTTAAAAATAGACAAAAATTCTATGAAAAAGAATCTTCTGTCTGCAAAACGAAAAATCGAAAGACTTAAGCAACAAACCTGCCACTTGATGCAAGCAACCATTTTACATGTATATGCAGCACATTAAATTTGGTTGAGAAAATGCAACAAAGCAACATAAAAAATACAGAGAACCTTTTTTTTCCTGTCGTATTTCTTAATAATTATTTTTATTTTAATTCTACTTAAAACAATGAGAAACATTTCATTCAACGTCGCCACCGCAGCAGTAGGGGTGATGCTTCTGCTTGCCGAAAGTCTCAGACAATGCAACAATCATTGGAACAATCTTGTCACGAAATTCTGCTGCTATTGCTGCATGCCTCCACCTTCCTCGCTGTTGCTTTTGCTCACACTCAGTTGACTTACTGCTTCGTCTTTTTCCATTGCACTGGTGTCTGCAAAAAGACTTTTCATTAAATTGCAGTACGCGACTCTGCTGCCTTCATTGCAGCAGCGCGTTTAGCAATTTTGGCATTTTGACCCACATGCCCCGTCTGCTTCAATGGGTGCAGACAACGCCGACAAAGTCTCAAGCATAGAGCAACGAAGACGTCGTCGACGTAGTCATCGTTTGCCTGACTTTGATCGCAAATACAGATTACTTGGCTCAGAGTTTAGCAGCACCGAATTCAAATACAATTTTTCACTCTTTACCGTTTGGAATTGCGGCAAAATAATCACAGCTAAACGACGACGCCTTCTTCACTTATTCCAACGATTAGAATCGCTTTGCAAACTGCGGCATTTTGCAAAAATATTGCCAACCTAAGCGACTCTTTTACAGCACTAAATGAATGTGCCTAGAATAAATCTCTTTAAAGACAAATAGCTGAAACAATTGCTTATTTATTGACTATTTAATACAAATATTAGCAACATTTCCGCAATTTCAAAATGTGCCAAACAAATTACAAAAACAAAGAAAATTTGGAGAGAGGAAAATAAACAAAAAATCACATATAGACAAAGGGCGCCGCTTCAAGCCTGAACTTGCATCTAATATATTCTAAAATATTTAAATTCGAATTTTTTATCATTCGAATTAAATGCATAGATTATAGTTTTCCTTTAGCAGAATCAAAGGTAAGAGCACAGTCTAAGCGCAGTGGCGCGCAAATCAATGGGGGTTTACGGCAATCGCTTGGACTTCAGCTACATTTTTCCAATGAATTCATGTTGAAATTTACGTTTTCAGCTTTGCTTTTTCCTAATATTTTTTTTTAAACTTTTTTCCATATTTTATTTGCACACCACTTTTTGCTTTTATTTTTCTTTGTGCTTTTCGGTTTTTATTTTAAACTTTTTCTAGTTCGATGTTGTGTCTTTGCATTTTGCAGTGCAGTGCAGCGCTTGTACATGATGCGCATGAGGTATAAATAGCTGCACTTGCCGGCATCAGACATCATTAAATAATCGTTTGTTCAATTAGCAACTTCGGTGCTGTTAGCAATAACAACAGCGGCAGGACGTGCTCATTGGATTTAAAACAACAAGTGTGAAATTAGTTTAATTATAGAAAAGATACGTTTGTGTGTAAAAATGAAGAATGTAAGTTTGTGCTGTGCGTTGATTTGTATCGAATGATTTAAAAAAAATAATAACAAGAAAAGATGGAAGGAGCATCGTTTTGTGTTGATTGCTCACATAATTCCATGCATGAATTATTCTAAAGTTGTTAGTGATGAAATTTATAGCCAGGAAAGCCCAATCTTTTGATCCATCCATCATTTCACAGAGTATGACAATAAAATTCAATTTATTTAAGATCTATTGCAAATTTTCTGCTTGAAAATATGTGCGGGGTTTATCATCCATGAGAAGATTTCGCGAAAGAGCAACGTTCTCATAGCACATTTCTTACAAGCCGTCCTACATTATGATGACATGACATTATACATAGCAGCCTCGCCTCGTTTAAAGTATCAACACGCAATACAGTCAACTCGTTTATAACCGCGAAAAAGCGACACATTCGACACATTAAGCAGGCGGCATGTACATGCAATTATCCTGTGAGTTAGTTGGTTAGGTTGTAGCACACGGCATAGCTTGGACTACCATCAATATTTTTATAACGGTTGTAGCGGCTCTGCTATCAGAAGTGTATTGCCTTAAATGTAGATACGAATAAGTTCTCGTAATCTGAAAATGGAGCAGGAAAAGCGTGCGCTTAAAATGGCCTTGCCATGTATTACGCAGCTTATTTAATTTTGATAAATATAATTTTGGTTACAATGATGTTAATGTTGAACATTATAAAAAAATTTCAAGGAATACTTTATATCCGTTAAAGGAGCCTTTGAGGCCTCAAGAGCCTCAAAGTGGGTGGCATGCTATTTGTCATCGCTATTGGTTGGCGATTATCTTACTTACCAAGTACTACTTAAAAAAGATTTCGCCGTGAACGGAACAGTATGTCATTTGTTGTATTTACACTGCCACTCAATTAACTTTATACAATAGAGAAGGAAGAAAATGTATTCTATCGGGCATTATCGGCCTTTTGCAGCAGTTCGCCACTTAGCCTCCGGTAAAACAGGCCATGAAATAAAAGCTTAAACTAAACTTTAAAAAATTACTCCCCTCAACGATAGATGATAATATTGTGGTTACTAGTTTACCCTAATCTAAATTTCACTCGGCAAGGATGATTGCTTGTATTATAATTTATTCTCTTTAGTTTTAGTAGAGTTTTTAGTTGTTTCGACAACAATATATATCATTTAACTGTCAGCAATGAATGATTTACCCTGCAGTAAAATGATTTCGCCGAACATTCAAAACTACAAAATGAGAAGATTTAAGCTTTTTCCAATATTTCCTGACTTGGGTGCAATAATTCAAAAGTATTTATGGCCTTTTAAGTCATTTCAAGGAACCACAAAAATCACAAAACCATAAAACCTTTTCCAATATCTCTCCACCTCTCAAGTAATTAAAGTACGAGTGTATTATTCGCTTTGACTGGGCAAAGAAAAGGTCAGTTACGTTGGCAGTTGGCGTCGGCGTTAATTTGAAACGTCTAAAAATGCCTGCAATTTCGGCGTCTCATGTCAGCTCTCTGACGCAGACCCACTTTAACTTTGCTTCAACCAATTGCAGCAATCTTTTCGCCTACTCTAAAATAAATACTCAACGAACAATTTAAGGTTTAACAATTTCACAGATAATTTTACAGTCGGATTGCAAAAGACTGTGTCAACTCATCTGTCAAAGGTTTGAACTTCACATAAATTTGGTATCGAATAAATGCTGAGAGGCCAACTAAGAGAGAACAATTAGAAATAATAAAAATTAAAATTAAAATAGTCTGTTTTGAAAAACTAACTAACGACGTCAATTTAGCTGATAATAATAACAACAACTGCACGCCGGTCGCGCTGCACTTGAAGCAAGTGGACAAAACAACTAAAAAAGTCGTAACAGCAACGTTTGCAATTATAATCAACTGAAAAGTGGCGGCGTTGTTCAGTTTACTGCCTTATTCTCTAAACTACGTCTCTATTGTGAAAATTAATAAATCAATGCGAAGAGAAAAAACAAACAGTGAAATGCATCAATAGTCGACACATCATTTAAATAATTTGCATAAATTTAGCTTATCACGTTTTTGGAAATGCTACTAGCAATTAAAATTTTTAATTGATTTGAGACGATAAATTTCTGATTTTATATTTTTACTTGCAGCAACTGGCACTGTTATTGCTCGCCGCAACTGTAGCGCTCGTCGCCGCTAAGCCACAAGGTGCTAGCGAACCGATTGCAATCATAAGCCAAGAATCGAATATCGAACCGGACGGCTCCTATAACTATGCGTAAGTATTACTTACATTTGTGCATTAAAGTGCTAAAGCATAACATTAGGCGTATTTTTTTAAAACTTGTTTTTGACGTTAATAACAAAAGACTTAAGCCACGAACCCGATTTTGTAGTGAACTACACTTAACTAAATACGAAGCACTCATTATTATAAACCATAAAAATGTAACGTTTCTAGAATTTCCGGACTATGCACCCTTATACACCCCGATAATTAGCTAGTATATACAAAATTAATTTATAAAAGCCGAGATAAATGTATTATTGTATTTCTGGACCGCAAAATTTTTCTGGTTTTTGAATTGTACTTTGGGCACACCTTATTTCATACAGACAAAATTTGAAAACTTCACCATCCTAGGATTACTCACTTCAAGTCAAATACTTTGATCATCAACGGTATGACAAATTAATTAAATTATGGTAAAACTGTTAAACTTTTTCAATCTGATCGTGACTAGACTTGCTTCCAAGCAGAGTTCCAGAATTCCAGATATAAGTGTAGTGAGTACAATACCTTCATGAAGTTATGAGTATGTTACCATTGTGTTTGTTTGTGCTGACATTTCATTAATACTTCATTGGCTTATTACTTGTGATTACAAAAAATTATTCTACATAATCCAACTTATTTTGATTAAATATTCAATGCAATGCTGTTCGCATTAGTTTTCAATTATTACCAGGACAGCCTTAGGAAATAATGCAATCTATATTCATAATCAAATTCCAGTAAGTGATATCTAAAAACCAGTTTCGGAAATTTTCAATTCTAATTAAATGATCCAACCAATATACAACCAGACCAAATCAATTAAATATTTCAAATGCTCTAAAGGAAATGTATGGCAGCCGTAAATTCTAAATATAAATAAGAATAACCATAAAAAATCTAAAAGCTTATCAAAACAAAACCGCGTTATCCAACTGAAATTAATATACTTGGCGCCAGTGACGCGTTATTAATTTAGCACAACTTCAAGGTGAATTGCTTTGCCATTTGTTATTAGTGATTTCTTATATTGTTTATTTAATAGGTTAAATAACACCTTATTTATTAATGCTTATTTGTGCTTTCTCGTGTATTAGAAATTTCGATTAATCGCTTTTCTTTTTCAAGTGTTATTAATTTCTTTGTTTTCATTCCACGCTTACAGCTATGAAACCGCTAATGGCATCAAAGGTGAGGAGACAGGCACACTCAAGAAAGCCACTTCGCCAGATACAAGCGATGTGATCATTGCTAGGGGATCCGTTTCGTACACTTCGCCTGAAGGCAATCTCATCACTTTGAACTATTCAGCTGATGATGAGAACGGCTTCCAGCCACAGGGTGACCACCTACCTACGCCGCCCCCAATTCCACCAGCAATCCAAAAGGCGCTCGACTATCTGCTCAGCTTGCCGCCATCGAAACGTCGTTAAACAAGTCTAAGAGATCAAGTTCATCGAATTAGAATGCCTTAACAAAGTGACAACGCAACCGATACTGTATATAGCTGGTTTTACACATATGCTCTTTAAGAAGTTGTTGTATTTCATGTTACACTTTTAATTGTACTTAAATACTACGCTACGCCTATACACACCTACACAGCGTACATGACGCAGTACTATTACCATTGAAAAGCAGCAAACACTGACTGAATCCAAGCCGAACTCTACAAATATTCTATCCCCAAGCTCACTATTCCTCTAACACGACTCTTCGATTTTCAGTCAATACACACTCTGCTCTACGCACATTTCTTTTATTATCTGCATGGAATGCTCTCCTTTAGTCGCCGGAACTTGCCATTTTCGGATTCATGTGATACGTTGAATATTCAAAGAATAATGTAAAACAAAACAAAAGAAAACAAAAATATTTGAAAAAAAGTGAAGTGAATATAGTCTATGTGAGAGAAATATGTAAGCGAAAAATACATAACATAAACGATGATGATGTATATTAATTATGTAAAATACTTAAAATAAGTTGCAAATAAAGAATTTAAAATTCTTCAAATTACTGGCTATGATTATCGTTAGGTACAAGTAAACTATTTATATACAATAATACATATTTAAATACCTAATATTGGTATTAAAGTATCAGCAACTGAGGGCTTTGGCTCTTGTAATAATATTATAATTATGTTATGACGTAGAAAAGCCAGAACTTGAACTCGGGCCTTCAGATATATGAAGCAAGAGTTCTACTACTGTTCTATGTCGCCAATTACAATTCAGCACCTCAAACCAGTTTAAAAGTCTATAAAATAGATATACTTAGATTTGGCTTCGAACTCAAAAGAAGCGAGAAAAGTGCGCATAAAATAGACCATTCTGCTAAATTGTGAAGGAGTGGCTTGTGAAATGTGACTATCGGCCTAATAACAATCTGAAGTTTAAAGGTAATTGGGTCGGGATATTTATATAAGCATTAAAAATTCTACGATTACGATTGATTGTCAAGCTCCGAATCGCTGTCGACAAGCGCTTCAAAAGTAATTAACCAGCTGGTAAACTTTGTGAATTTGCCAGAGAACTTGGGCAACTGCAAACTGGGTAGCCTGGCTGTCCTGGCACTTTGAGAATAGTTAGACATCGAAGTCTGTAATGTTTACTCGAGCTGACCTGAGTGACGTCTTGCCTTAGACAAACAACTCAAGATCTTCGACTTTGCTTCACAGTATATCTCTTCGAAATTTTGCCTAATATCGAAATCGGCAGCATTTTCACTAGCTTGCTCGACTTCGCTTTGAAGACTAAATAAGATTGCTTCTTAAAAGACTTAATAAGACTTCATCGCGTTTCTAAATCGGATTGACTCATCGAACATCGAACTCCCGCTAAAAACCGCTCGTATAAAATCAGTTATCAGATATTATACCTTGCACAAAATTTATATGCTGTAATTTTATTACTAACTGGACCTGAATTACAGTGAGAGCAACAACAACAAAGTAATGTTCCGCTGTGAGAAACGTTAATCGATATATATGTATGCACCTTTTTCACAATTTTGAATTTTTTAAATAATTAAAAAGTGTGATCGATTATGTTTCTTAATTCACTTTAAACTGAATTCCACGCACGTCGAATCAGCACAATTCCGCGTATGAAAATATTGGTCACCAAAAGACAACAAAAATTTTACTTACTGTGACAGCGTCAGTAACTGTGTAGCCACTCGATGAGACCCACCCAACATCAGTCCCGCGACACGACTATGCTCCAGATATTGAGCTCTTAGCCGATTTTGGAACTTTTCCCCAGGTCCCTGCTCGGACGCCAAAATGTTTTCAACAAACTGAGACCTGGCGCATAACGCCAGCAAATATTCAATGTGAGGTCTCCAGACTGAGACCGAAAATTTTCATTAAGTTGAATGCTTGTCCGGTCGCCAAATATAATGCGTCCGCTTTGTTGCACTTCAATTTTCAGAGTGATTTATTATATGACTTACAACTAACTTATAACCTATACAGCGCATAACCTTGGAACTAATTACATTTATGCGCGTATATAAGAGAATCTAAGAGCCTAGCCCATATAGAGATTGAGTTTAAGAGCAACTATAGACAAATCGAGCGTAAAAGCTTTACACCGCTCTGGCGTAGGGCCTCAACAAATACTACTTTTGCCCTTTTCATAATTTAATTTACAAAAGATGAACGAACGGATGAAGTAACGGCGAAAAAACTGAACAAATTCAAAAAGAAATGTCAAAGTGTTGAAAAAGTATTGATTATGCACCGTTAGCAGCAATCAACATCTTGTACCCGTAGCCCCGCACTACCCTTCCCCAGGAGCACTGGTTGATTGAGTGGAAAAGAGAGTTGATTTGCCAAGTGCAAGACGGGTCTAAGGAAAGTGATCGATAATTTTTGTGGCATTTTATACATTTATGATATAGATTCTTGGGCAACATTAAAATAGGTGTACATGTA
Organism: Cacoxenus indagator; assembly: GCA_035041755.1. Taxonomy (NCBI): domain Eukaryota; kingdom Metazoa; phylum Arthropoda; class Insecta; order Diptera; family Drosophilidae; genus Cacoxenus; species Cacoxenus indagator. Next base: position 9,250,892 of record JAWNKX010000400.1, read on the forward strand.
AATACATAAACACTTTGAAAATTACATAATAACTTTGCCCTTTCCTGTATGTGGTGCGATGTTACTCTATAGTTTTTGCTCGCGAGCATAAATATTTAAGTGCACGAATGTGTGTATCCGTACTCTTGAGCGTAATTTTTTTTAAACTTATCATTCCCTTTTTTTAATGTTTTTCAATGTTTTGAATTTTTTTGTTTTTGTGCTTTTCCTATTATCTTAAACCCGTATTATCTACATTAAAAAAAAAATAAATAAATTGGTTGAAAATTACGGGCAGCAGAGGGAAACAGACGCTTTTTGCCACGTTGTTTCATGTGGGAGTGTGTCATATTATAGCTACTAAACATGAATCGAAGGTCACCACAACTTCAAAAGATGTGACTTATTTAACAATTGACACCCATATTTCTGGAAACATCCTAAGATCGACGCGGCCATCACGCGTTTTTGGAACTTGTATCCTTGGGTTTAATCTGCTAATATTATCGGCAAAAGTGTTTTTAGATAAGGTAAAATAATAATTTCCAGTGTAAATCCAAAATGATATAAAAGTGTTATGTTATGTTAGAGGAATGAATGAAGATAATTTTGAAAGAAGTGACAAACTGATTGACGTGATGCGTCAAAATCGGATAACAAAATAAAAATTTAAATATATCCATAAATTGTGTTTTTAATACGATAAACATTAAAAACACCTTTGAGAATATCAAATAAAACTGCGTGTATTAGAATGTTGAAATGACACATTTGTTTTATGCTAATTTAATTAATAACCCAATTTCTCATATATGAAAACTAATAATGATAATATTATTAATACTAATCTGGTCACGTCAGTTTCTAAATTTATTGCAAGATTCCACCATGACAAAGAGCCAAACTCGTAGAATGCTGCTCATTGGATTAGGTAAGACTGCTAGATATCGATATCTTCTCAATGCGAGTTTGTGTACAATTTCGCACTCATTTTAGGCTGACGCGCGACTAAATTCGAATAGAAACGGGCAAATTAAAACAAGATCAGTGTTATTTATCGCTAAAATATTATTTTTTTTTATTATTATTATTATTATTATTTTTTTTGGTACAGGAGTTTTATTGTCTTTGTTTTTGTTTATATAGCGATTTTTATATCAAGCTTCGAGCGTAAAAAACGTTATTTTTCAGGTATAAAAGTATGGTTTCGAACAAAACTCGGCAAACGCTTCCGAACTTTGGTGGATTTAGTATACGCGAACGCAATTTGTGTTATTTGAAAGAGTTTTTAAATATTTTTATTATTAAGTTCGAAAATGAGGTTCTTTTTGGGGCTTATGTGTGTTGCGCTGTTCAGTGTTGCTATTGCCAAAGAGGTAGAACTAATCTCACATGAAGCAAATGTGAAACATAATGGAAAATTTCATTATCAGTAAGTTATCACTTCGCACGGATGATTTCAGTTAAGAATTAATTTTAAAAAACATAAATAAAAAATTACAAAATATGTGAGTGTGCTTAGCAACATATTGACCATGAAGGAATGACTCAAATAAAATATAAAAAGTTGTATTTTTATAACAATTACCTTAACGAATGTGGTTACAAAGTGTAGGAAAAATACGACAATTCAAAATTATGATTATCGCTTGTAAGTCATGACTACACCCGAGCGGGAGGTGGTGAACACTTCGATTCTTTCGGCTTTAATCCAAATGACTGGACAGTGCCGGTAACACAGTACAAATCAATACTAAACATATTGCAACATTGACATTAGACGATAGACATTAGACAGCAAAAAGACACGTACATAAAAAGCAATTACAACATCAATGCACACACACACAACTAAAGATGTTTCACATAAAAAAACAACACCAGTTTGTGTATACCAACACCTCCAAAACATGGCTTTTGCATGCCAACAGCTTATTTTTGATCACACAATCTTTGATATGCGGGACTAAGAATAAATCATTGGGTGCCAAATCAGTGGGCACCCAATATTTGGTTAACATGTTCAGATGTTCGCTGGATCACTTATGAATACTTTTTAGTTATTAATGAAAAACACAGCTGTTCACGAACATAAAATGCAACATGACAGCTACATTTTAATTCCAACAAAATGTGTATTTATATTTTAGCATGACTGATTATTAATAGTGGATTTTTTAAAAAAAGAGAACATAAAATAAAAAAATAAATTTTTATCCCCAACTTCGTTTGGAATTCTTTGGTAAAAACGGAAGAAACTCAAAGAAAATATAAAAACTATTTAACATGAACATTGTACAAAAGAACAAGTGAGCAAAAGAACAGCTGAGCAAACAAAGAACAATAGTGAGCAACTCTTTTTTGTTCACTCACTCGTGAGCAACCCAATGTTACTGGGATGGCCTGGCCCACTAATTCAATGTTTTGTGTATCAAATTAGCAGTTGTTTAATGAGTTGTGTAGAGCTAGCAATATCACGGCGCATGTTTTAAATCCTTGTTTCACCGAGGAGGCTTGGCAACAAATGATCGTCTATCACTCAGAATTTTTCGTTTAAGACACCATTTATTTGACAATAATTCAAGTTCGAACAACACTTGTTGGATTTAGTTCATTATAATAGACCAGGCCCATATGCATAAGTATATGTTGCGTCCCCTATCACGATCTGTAACACATCGATTAAAGCACAGCGATTGTACTCGACATTCTTGAACACGAAAACCACAAGAATTTTTTTATGTTAATTTTTAAATTTTATAAAATTAGTGGGATGCAACCAGAACAAACCTTTTTCATGTCTGGATGTTTATGCAATATCAATCAAATTTTGTCCTTTAGGCAGTAATCTATCGCCACAACCTTTGTTGTTCGTTTTTTAGGGCAGAACTTGGACAAATTTAAGAAATAGTTGGAGTTGGCTGCAGAAATTGTATTTTGCTTTATCTTTGCTGAAAATCCTTCAAACCTTCCAATAGAAACGACATTTCACTTGAAGTGACATTGCTGTTACCAGATCTAAAAACGTAGACAGCACACAATGTGAAATTGTTCAAGAACATTATTACTTAATAGCACTTCAAATGAATATTAAAAATTATATTTCTTACATATACCTATAGCTACGAACTCAGTGATGGATCAAAGGCAATTCAGGATGGTGTACAGAAACATGTTAATGCCGAACACGATGGTGAATCTATTGAAGGTCGATTCGCTTTTGTCGCCGATGACGGTCATGAGTATGCCATTGCATATACCGCCGATGAGAATGGCTACCAGCCCGTAGGTGCCCATTTGCCCACGCCGCCGCCAGTGCCCGAGTCAGTGTTGAAGACGCTCAAATATCTCGAGGAGCACCCCTATGTGCCGTCACAGAATAAAGCACGCCAATAAAATGTACATTGCGTACAATGTGATCATGTTAAACTAATGGACTGAAAGCAACATGAAAAGCGAAACAAATTATGCGAAATAAATGCCAAAAATTTTATTCCATTCTTTTTATTAAGTAGGTACATCAGGTACATCAAACTAGACGAGATCGCTTCTCGGCCTCAAGGCTTAGATCAAAGTGTAGCGATTTACAAGTGGTAATTAGTGAATCACTAAGTGTCCTTTTTAGATTAGCAGGAGCAGTTCCTTTTCGACTAGTAGCCATAAGACTTCTAAGCTTTATTATCTTTATACATACAGCAGGCATAAGCCATTATATTTAAGTACCCTTACGGGAAGTTTTATTTTTAAGTAAATATTTTGTAATCGGTTTTATTTTATTTATTTATTTATTTATTTATTTTATTTTTCTTCTGTCTTTTTTCACTGGCACATAAAATTCATAGTGAGTACTTGTGAGAAGGTGCGTGAACTGTATTTGTCAGTTTATTGACCCATTTACGCATACCTACTCAGTTGGTTAATATTCGCGAAACATATTTCTTTTGATATCGGTGCGCGCTTTTATTACTCTATAATTTTTTTATTACGACCATTGATGCTTTCAGTCGTCCACCGTTAGATGCGGAACAATAAACGTAAATTCTGAATTCCGTTTGGCGGAATATTTGACAATTTATTTCCATAATTGAAACGTGAGCCGCATAATTAATTCACTTTTTGTTTGATATTATAATATATCGATTTATGTAATCTGGCGGGTAGTGGAGCCGTTGACAACATTATTACTTATTCAGTGTCTGCCAACAAAATTACTTATCTGTGGACATAATCATCCGTTTCAATCTATAAAAATAGTGTTTTTTTACTATCTATCTCTTTTAGGACATCTACTAGAACTGAGTTTACTTATAGGCACACAATTAAGTTCCAGAAGATGAAGAGTTTCTCTTTTGAAATCTAGCATTTCGGCAACGGAGGGTTCGACCTAAAACCGAAAACAGCCGTTCAGGTAGTTCCTTGAATCGTAGAAGAATAGGCTCAATAGTACTAAAGAAGTCCATGTTACCATGAGGTCGTCATAGCTATTTATCTAGGTCAGAGGCTCTCAACTTATGCTTACTTAATTTTCTGTATGGTATAAAGCTCATTGTATGAAGGGCTTTAATGCACACAATTATGAAAACATTTCCTTTCAGAATATTATTCTCTATTATTCATACCAACATTTTCCTTTTCAGGTATTCGTTTGGAGTACATTGAAGTCATCAAAATGAAATTTCGTGAGAAGCGCTTGTGGATAACTGCAGCAGCTGTAATAGAGACGTAAATAAATCGTCGTGGGATTCCTAAAACTATTGAAAATGCACTGAGGCGAACTCATTACAATTACAAATTCCGAATGATTTTTGATCACATATCATTTCACATGCACAAAAAGTACGATGTTTGGCGATCTGATTGGTCGGCGCGAATGTGTTTTTATAAAGGCAGTTTGATTGCCTTATAACGAATGACCAGAGCAACATTGCATGCTGTACAAAACTTTATACATTAATATAATATTCCCCGTTGCAAGGAACACTTCTTCTTTGATATGTTTGTAGGTATTTGTAGGAGCCCTTTCAGTGGGTGAGGCTGCTTACTCAAAAGTGTACTTCAATAATTTAAGCATCTATTTTTGTTCAATCATCTCAAATTTACGTGATTTACTATTGCTTTGTAGTCTCATTTACACAATGATGGAATGCCAAAGTGGACTTATGATGCAATCTATATATAACTACGTAAAGATATCATATAAACTGCTATTTAAATCATTACAACGATTGACAGCCGCATTGGTCACAAACTCTTACTGTTGTAGGTTGAAGCGCCTGGAGGCGTTTGACGTACAAGTTTGCCGCACTGACACAAACAACACATATCGTTGTAATGCTTTATGTTTTTAAATATGTAGTAAGAATAAACAAATGTAATTTATCACAAAAATGCCTGCAATTAATTTGCATACCGAAGTCAAAAGCAAAGGAAAGTCATTGCAATCCATTTCGAGGTAGTTTGGTAAACTTCGCGAACTACACAACAAAATCTTCAACCAGTTTGCCACAGCAGTTCAATAACAAACCACACATGTATGTAAATGTATGAAAGACAACCTAATTAGATGCTAATTGTTGAACAAACAGCAACTTGATTTGTTTCTCAAACCTGAAATCAGAGTTTGGAAATGCAATTTGCAAGTGTCGCCCTCCAGAATTCAACCTCAAACGCAAAGATAATTACGAAAAAAAAAAATGAAAAAAATTGAAAGTATTTTTTGATTAGCATATAAGCGCAATTCACTTATGCAATTTTCTTTGTTTCTTTTATCATAATTTCAAGTTCAAAATTAATTGTTAAAAGTTTTTTTTCTTTTTCCTCAAAAAATAATTTTGCAAAGGATTCGCGGCAGCGGATGATTTAAGTTCTGCACATGAAAGTCACGTACTGAGCCAGGGCAGTACGAAGACACCTCATCCGCAAGCACGCCTGAAGATCAGAATGTATATCATCTCTCAGCTGTCGCTTATCACCTGTTCTCGTCGCTGCTATAAACTTCCAACGGTCGGCGACGACATTTGCTCATCAGCATACTCACCGCAGAAATATTAATGCGCAGACGAGTTAAAAAAGAAAACAAAATTTAAAAAAAAACCTAAAAAAACAGCAAGAAATCCAAACAAAAAAGTACACAAAAAAGATGACGAAGAAGCGGTTAAAATTCGCACATGTCGCTCATAATTTGTGGCGGGTATTTTTTGTGCATGTGTGCTGTTGGTGTTTGGCGCTTATCTAGTCCGCGCATCGAACGCGTCGTTCCCTTTGCGAGCGTGCGCTGTTAAGATGCATAGACACACAAACACACATGCAAACACACAGAGCAAGAAGCTTACTCATAACGTTGCTCATGCCGAACAAAGCAAGTGTATGCCCAACTATTTTGTACCTTCTGCAGCTCTGAAGTCGAAGTACGAGTGCGAGTATAAAAGGCAGCATAATCCAGGCACTTCACAGCAGTCGCGCTTCAACATTTTCGACAAGTGGATTACGCCGACCTACCGACAAGCGAGAATACGCAGCCACGCGCAGAATTTCGAGTGATAAGCTTTCTTGAAGAATTTCTTGAAATTTCGAAATGTACAAAATCGGCTTTGCTCTGCTCTTCGCTGTGCTTTTCGCATATGTACTGGCACGTCCTGCAGACGAACATCTATTCGGTAATGCTGGCACTACGACAACAACACCAGCTACTATAATCAAACAGGACAATGTCAATAATGCCGATGGCAGTTTCAATAGCAGGTGAGTGCTTCTTTTCGTACAAAGTATTGGAGTCACTCTTCAAAAATGTATTTCCCACACAACCAAAAGCTATGAGACTTCCAACGGCATACGCGTTGAGAATATTGGATATCTCAAACGAATCATCATACCAAGAGCGGAGGGACCCGATGGCCAAGTGGTCGATGAACACGAAGAATTGATACTCGTGCAGACTGGTTCATATAGCTACTCCGATCCAGAAGGCAACATCATAACACTACGTTACGTTGCCGATGAGAATGGCTTCCAGCCGCAAGGCGATCATTTGCCAGTGGCACCGCAGTAAATTAATTAAAGTTGCATCCCTTCAAATGGATGATATCCGCAATCACCTTCATAGCCACGTGCTATTCAAAACTACATAGTATTATTGTACTGTCATTGCATCGATTGTATGCATGTACTTATTATATAACGCTGCCATCCTGTGTATATAACCCGATGACGAACTAATTTTAAAACGTGCCAATCTTTAGTTGTAAACTCACCTCACAATATGTGCTTAATTTAAGTTTATGTGTAGGGTACATATAAAAAAATGGAAAATAAATATTTCGAAAACCACTTAAAGTGCGTAATAAAAGCCTAAGGTCAATTGAACACGTCAGCTCAACCTAAGGTGCACAACTTGACAACAACAAGCGTGTCGACCATGAGTATCTTATTACTTTGGTTATGTGGTCTGCTCACCTTCACGCAAGTTTGCGGTTATTACGATCATCTTTAAAACAGAAATACAAACATATGTACATATAGATATCGGTCAACTGATATGCACAAATTGTCATTGATACGCTTTCGTAGATTTGGCAAATGTTTAAATTCGCTTACTTTCTTGGGTTACCTCTCGTTTGTATTACAAGTTTTAAAAAATAATTTTTTCACCTTAAAAGATGACATCAATTGCGATTCCGATTCCGATTTCTATTCCGATAACTAAATTATTTCCATCACTGTATGAACTCCCTCGACAATCTACCACTAATATTACCGGAAGTGAAGCTGGAGTTTTTGTTTTCAAACGATTGGCAAACATCCTAAAAGTATGCTTTCGAGTTGAATAGTACAACTTGGAAAAACAACATGCTGAAGTCATTTGAAGCCAGCAGAAGTAAATTTACATAATTGGATAAGACTGTGTAGAGCGAATGTACATATAAGACTATAATGTGAGACTATTTGAAGGAGAAAAAATGTCTGTGGAAGACGGTGTTTGTGAAGGTTTTCCGGCTCTTATAATAGGCGAAAGTTAAAAAAAAATAACTGAGTACACCAAATAGCCGTCTATGATATGAGTATCATAAGAAGAGCAACAGTGTTAAGGCAAGGCAATCAAGCAAACAAGGGAGCCAGTCATAATCTCTATTTTTTGATATCAAGCGACCGGGAAACCATCGATTGTAGCACGTGCTGTGTGAAATGGTTACCTGTCTTGTTGATACCAGAAGTGGCTTGTACAACCACGATACTTTCATCACATCGTCTCTGTCGCATTTTATTTGGACGCCTGGGATTACTGACAGTGCCAGAAGATAAACATCTTTCGTGCAAACGCTTTATTCTGTTGTTTGACGGCACACTTTTCACGTTAAGTCTTTACAGTTAAGTACAGCTGAGCAATTTCAACGCGTTCGATTGTTGTGTGTGGCTCCATTGCAAAGATATTCTAAGATTGATGCTTCAAACATGTGCTGTCATTCGTCCAACATGTATTTCTTGTCGAAAACTAACTAACTAACTAAACAGAAGCTCGCAAGCTCTTACTGTAAAACAAAGAAAAATGATAATTGGGACGGCACTCTATACATAACGCTAGCATCCAGCTCATTCAGCGCAAATTAGCCATAAATTTGTTGTACTTTCTGACAATGAAGAACTCTGATATGGTATAATTACCCTTTTCAGGACATTGTTCGTTTAGAGTGTGGAACGCATGCTATGGTATTACACTAATAGTACAGATTTGTCAAGTGTTGTGTATATAATCCTACGCAGTTGTATTTCTCTGAAGTAATACTAACACATGTTAAATTAAAAACCCAATACATTGCTTTCTTTGTCATATTAAAAGACATGTATGTAAACATTAGCCTTTATATAATACTCATATAATGCAATAACGACATTTAGAGAATATTCAACTTTTAAACTGGGCTATCGCCCCCCTCACATTTCTCTTTTATCTTACTGCTTAACAAAAATCTAGCATAATTATCATTCTCATTAGGCAGGCCATTAACACGATATATATAAGTTTTTTTTTATACACAAATATGTAATTAAAAAACGTACTGCTACAGCATTATATCATTAACTACTTTACTGGTTTAGTATTGAAAATATAACGATTTTGATTTATTTGTTCGTACAAATTCAGAGTGAAATGACTTCAATCAAAGTACTGGGGATTTTGATAACTCTCTGTAGTATGCAACTAGCTCAGGTAAATGATGTCACGTCTCTCGAAATACAAATCTAACTTCAGAAAACTGATTTCAAATTACAAACTGCCAAATAGAACTCTCGGTTTATGCTGATATGGCAAAGCTTTGACTGCACTAGCAATGAAAAATATGTCAATGACATCAAGTGCTCTATTGTGGAACCGCAGCGTAACACATTCAACATGGATATAAATTTCTTGAAAGATATGAACAGTTTGTTTATTAAGGTGGAATTTTTTGTGATGAGCAAAAAGAAATATAAAAAAACACTTCAATTAGAAATCGATAGTTGCAAGTACATAGAGGGCAGTCAAAGTTTCAAAATGGTTGACATTTTCTACAACAGCATGTTGAAGCACTCTAATCAGCCAAAGAAATGCCCGATCAGAGTAAGTTATGTAATTGTAATCTATTAAGGAGACTTGGACTTTCTCTTCTCTTATATTATAGGGTCATATATATTACCACGACGTCAGCATTATGGAGGAAATACCACCATTTATACCCGAAAATGATTTTAAGATATTTGGAAGATTTTCTTCTGATCAAAAGGTTTCGATACTAAATTTCACTTTTATAGGATCTTATCGAGGTCGTTCACAAATCTGACTTTCGTGCTTTGGAAAAACATTAACTTTCTTCTCTTTCGGACTTAAATTTCTAATTATCGCTTCCACCATATATAATGCACTGCAGGATTTTCTAATGGACAGGCAACCAACCAGTTAGCTGCCTTACCTCTTGGTTGAAAGGACTTACTAAGCCCAAAGTCATTAATAGATTTTAGAGCTATATTTTTGATGAACAGCTTATGGTTTTAGCTAAAATTATAAAAACAAATCTTCTATCTAACATATAACAACAACAAAATTGGTTTTAATGCTTAATAATTCACAGGTATTGAGATTATTGATAAAAATGTTGTATGTTAAAATATAAAATATATATATTTACAAAAAAAAAAATTTAACTTCAATAGTGAGTATTCATTCCTCTTACGTCAATTATACAAGAATACTCGTAGATGAAATTCAAATTCAGCTTTTTAGAAAAAAACAAAAATTAATGAATGAATTCGTATTGGGCCCAACTGATGATGATGCGAAACATTTTAAATTGAGCGCTATTGTCGGGCGTGGCAAGCTAAACTCAAAGCGTAGAGCTAATCAATAAGACATGTATGAAATTATGTTGTCTGAAATGGCTCTTTCACAGTCTTCGTGGCCCAATTATTAGAGTTCTGGAGTTTGTTGTTATCTTGAACTTCAGAATTCTAAATAATAGCCAAATCCATCGAAAAGGATTTTTTCTTTTATTTTTATTATTCAGCAGCTTTGGTTGCAAAATTGTTTAGGTACCCCATTTATATAATTTTGATTTCTTTTTGTCGAGAACTCATCGAGATATTCGTATACTATTTTTGTAATGGTTTGCATGTTTAGTTCCTTCTTGCTTATAGCTCTCCAAACAAGTAATGAGAATAAAGTGTTTTCAAATACTTTTGAGTCTTATTCCGTTATTTTTGAGGCAATTTTTCTGTTTTTGCTTTGTACGGATTGCACAGACATATCTGATCAATGGTGCTTATAATTGAGGGCAATTTTTATATTAAGCGATTTCCTAGTATAAAAATTAATTCTCCATACTATGAGCCATGTCTCTATTTCTCTTTAGCTTCTTGCAAAGGTTTGGTAGTTACTTTTGTAATTTATGCTGTTTTAGCTTTGAAAGTTTTTAGAGAAGTTGAAGATATAGTTAAAGATGATTCGATTATATCACAAGTCTAATAAAAATACTAAACAATCCTTTTTTCAGAAAGCAGTTTTTTAATTTTATCTGTCATTCGTGGTGGGTATAAAGTTATTTTTTAAAATGGGCGAATGCAACTAGTCTGTTCGATAAGATCAAGGGATGTCATTTACCTTAGGGTATTTTATTTCTATACACAATTATTTTATATTTATTATTTGTCAACCAGATTGCTGCAAAAAGTTCGCTGTCAGCTTCCGTTTTTCTGCTGTATGCACGCATATATAGACATTTTTTTATATTTTTAGACATTTCATAAAACCACAAAAACCAGTCTGGAAAAAAAAACTTGAACCCCAAAATGTCAAATGTTATTTGAGCGTAGACTCATGAATGCGTCCATTTACAAGACAAGAAGCAGCAAGAACTATTTCACTAAAATTTAATCTAACCAAGTTGGCTGACATTTTCTTTGCTATTGAAGTTGTGTTAGAAAGGTGCTTCATGTAATTTAATGGTAACTAATCATTTGAATGAAATTGCTTAGTCGAGTACTTCGAAAGTAAAATTGCTTTTTCTGTAGAGATTCGCCTAAATTGCTTAATTGCTGAGAAGCACGTGCACCGAAGTGCTAAAAAACAAAAGCAAAACAAAAAAATAAGAAAAACAACACGAAAAAACCCTACCTCAACGACACACTTTCATGCAGGTAGAATTGCACAATCTTGTCTTTATATTTGGCGCGCCTGAACTTTGGCCAAGAGTGAGTCACCAACGTCGCTTAAAGCCTCAACGCCAACTCAAGCAAAGCAAGGGGCAAACGGTGCGCGTATTTTTCTTCGTTATTTGTGGGTGCGGAAGATGCATGTCGTCTAACCAGTTAACTGACTGCGGATACTTGTGTCAACATGGCCAACTACTGCCACCGTTACCGCCACAGCCTCTGTCTTCATTATCGCTAGCAACTTCCATCATTATGTGTGTTATTATTATTATTATTTTTTTTTGTGTCGGATGTCGTTTATTTTTACCGGCTAAGCGGTTATTCAACTATTTCGTTTCCATGCGTATACAAACCGCAATACGTTCAAAGCTGAAACCAAGTATTTTACTTACAATATTCATTATCAAAATCTCATACTCAAGCTGTCAACAGCGCCAACGCATTGATTTATTACCAGTTCATCTTGCCAAACTTTTAGCTCAGACTCAGATTGGTTGGCCCATTTTCATTCTTCGTTGATTATTTAACATTTAACAAAGCAATTGAACTCAATTATCGTGTTTGCACACCTTGTAAAACAACAATAATTTTCCTATGTAATATCGTCTCAAGGTATTCAAATACAAATGCAACTTCGTCATCATGATCAACAGCGTCACCAGCGATTAACGAAATTGCAAGAATGCAGTTGAAATTATTGTTTCAGGTGTATTGAGAACCTGGAATTAGCCATACTTGATGATCTAATCAATTCGAGCAACGGAAGCCTCAAGCCGGATAGCGGTCTTGACTTCAATACAAACGGAACAAAAATCGAGGGAAAACGTTGGTTCTAACGTCTTCTCGAGGGAAGTAAAGCTTAGGCTGAGTGTCCGGCTTCCGTGTTTTTGTTGTTGCGGAATGGCTAGGTAGCCAAATGTGTACTCATGTAGTCAGGTGGCAATAAAGTAACTCAGCTCAGTGATTTTTCAGTCCAAGAGCGTTGTCTTAACGAGATATGAAGAGTGGACGAAGTAGCGTGGTAGATTTCGACGGCATAAGAGTGTTGGTATGCCATTAACCACATGTACTTTCCCCTTGAACGAGGAATTGTCTCAAAGAGCAAATAAAAGATGGGAGAACGGCGTGCACTGTAGAACTGCAAGGCAAATTTGGCCAAATTGAGATAGTAAACCGTCGTTGGCACTACAGAGGTTAGACAGGTAGTTTTTGTCTATAATGGTGGGCATTATAACCGGCCACTGTTTATTGGGAAGGCACGCTACGAGGCAAAACGTTGCAACAAACGATTTCTGGTGGAGCCGTGGAGATGAAGAGGAGGATGAAACCATCATTAACTTGATGTGCACATGGACTTCTCTCTCCACACGTAAATTTCTGCACCACGATTTAAGCACATCATCATCATCATTTGTAAATCGTATTATGACAATTTTTTAATATATTTCTTTCATCTTATTTATTTCTTCTATGAAATATTAAAAATTTAAATAATGCAACTGTTGTACTATCCTCTAAATGGAGTATTTTCGAAAAATACCGGTTTCTCCCCCAATAAAATCTTGCACAAAAAGTCTTCAATTAGAGGCAGACTCACACACGAACTACCAAGCGAGAGGCATAGTGATTGTGCTCTTAAATATTGACGAGCCTACTAAACCACAATTACCAATAGAGATCGACAAAAACAACAGCGCCAAAATTAGCAACAACAGCAACAAAAAGAGCAGAGACAATAACAGGTTCACTTGAAACCAAGACAGTTACACAAAAACAAAACAAAAAAGTCAACGGCATCGCTGCAGACACTTCTGAATCTGGTATGGCAAATGTTGTTCAATGCACTTGTGTGCAACATCTACTTGTCGAGTGCAGGAGGCTCAGTTACGCTGCTATATAAAGCTTAAATAGGGCTTGCTAGCGCGCAGTGTCGGTTAAACTTGCTTTCACTAACAATCGAAGAGAAGAGCGAACGGTTTGCGGTTGAACGTGTCTAAACGGATCGGGTCTAAAACGATTACTTCGAGTGTTTGCAATTTTCAATTGTAAAATTGTCTTTAGATAAGAAAAAATATAAAAATACCATAATGAAAGTGCTTGTAAGTAACTTCGCTTCGATTGCATTTATATTGACTTGCAGGTTTGTTTCATGGGATTTCTTTGTTTTTATTCTCTTCGCCTCTTTGCGTGTCGTAGATACTAATTTCGCTGCTCGCCTTGTCCTGTCGTGCTCAACAGCATCATCACCAGCAGCAGCAGCAGCAGCAACAACATCATAACCACCCAAACGCCAATAATATACCGCGCGACGATAAACCCGATTATCGCAGCGATCCGCGCGAAACAAGCACCTGGATACCAATACTCAAATACAATAAGGAACAAAGCGAGGATGGTAGTTATAAGACCGAATATGAAACAGGCAACAATATAATACACGAGGAGACTGGTTTCCTCAAGGATTTCGATACGAACCCAAATGGCATACTCGTACAGCATGGCCAATACTCGTATCAGTCACCCGAGGGTCATTTCGTCAATGTGCAGTATACAGCTGATGAAAATGGGTTCCGAGCCACCGGTGATCACATACCCACGCCGCCAGCTATACCCGAGGAGATACAAAAGGGTTTAGATCAGATTTATGCAGGCATAAAACTACAGCAGGAACGTCAAGAACAACGCGCGAAAACCGATCCAGAATTCGCAAAACGACTCGAAGATCGTCGCACTGCCAATCAAAATGGTCAATACATTGGGATACTGGAGAATGCTTAAATATTACCCCAGCGGGTGGCAAGGAGGTTTTCACTTTCCTTACACTAATTCGAAATGAATACAAATCAATGTGTGTTTTTAGAAAACCTTTTCGTAACTAACCGAAATCAGCGGACCAGCCTATTCAAATAATCTGAAGTGAATCATAAACAAAGACTGTTATTAATGCTGAAAGTTTTGTGTCTATTTTTATATAACAACATCCCAGATTAGAGCAACATTTTAATTAACAAAATTTCACAAAAAAATTACAACAAATTTTAAATAAAAAAAATATTTTAATTAATCTAAAAAAGTACAATAAAAAAAAACAGTACACTTGTGCTTCAAATGAAATAACTATAAACTATGTAAATAAAATAATTTAATAAATACACTTTAAGAAAGTAGTTGATTTTCTCTTTGAAGTTACCTCTGTAAATTGTGAAAATGTCAGGTAAACTTTTACTCTGCCACTCTGCCTTATAAAGCCGCACAAACATCCGACTTTTTCCAGATCAATCGCAATTGAATCGCGGCCTATTTGAATTGAGCGCAAGTCGTGACTGCATTCGCACTGGCTATTGCCAAATGGGAATATCTCAGTTTGTTGATCCCATTTTTCTTGATGCAATTTTCTGTGATTTTCTATATTTTTCTAGATTTTTCTTCACCAACTCACAACGGAAATCGGCCATCTGCAAGTGGCACAAGTTGCTAATTTAATTTTCATGATTTCCATTCCCCTTCCTAGCTTCATTCAGTTGTATTTTATTTTTTTTCAGTTGGATTTTTTTGCAACATCATCGAAGATGAAAAAAATCATGAACTATCAACTCAAGCGACTCAACTTCAGCTGCAACTCCAATAACGACGGCAACTCGACGGCTGGTCATTGCGTAATGACAAAAGTTGTTTGCTTTTTGGCGGCATTTATGAGTGATTTGCGCTCATTTCTCTTTTTAATTTTTAATATTTCGCATTCAATATTTACTCAGACTGCTGCGTCATCGAAAATGTCAGTTTGCAATCAATAATTAGTGGTGGTCATGAGCATTAGCAAGTGTTCAAATTGACTCCGAAAAACTTTGCTTTAACTCTTGGGACTGAAAACTTGTGAACATATTTCTGTAGTGTAAATAGTTCAATTATTATGCATAGAATGAACACCTTACGTAGTTAAAACATCGCGTACCACAAAATAATTAGTACATACTCATATGAGTATACTGAAATGGAAAAATCGGTTCTAATTATTTGGTTACCAACGGAACATCCCTATCTACTTATTATCAGGACTTACTTGGGGATTAAAAACCAAATATATTTCTGCATTATATAGATAGCTATAAAATACATTCAATTAAATTGTATTCCTATTAATAAACCCGAGAAATCATATTACAGTTTACATAACAAATAATTCTATAGAGTACTAGCAGGGACCCGGCGCGTTGCTGCTTTCGTGTGCGTTTCGATCTTCGGATGTTCAGTAGCTCGGCATTCCGTCTACTGCTGTGACTTTCTCGTTCATCTTCCAGTGTTTGGATTTTTGGGTGTCATTTCGTATTCTTCCCTTTTTTGATTTTTTTTTTCATTCGAATAGTTGCACATTTCGACTTTGTACAGTTCGAGCAGCACTGCCGGCAAACTCAATTCTCAGATGCTGCTTTGTTTTTGTGTTCTATTTGTATCAGTACAGTTTCAGAAGTATCTAAAAATTGAGTTGGACTTAATATATAACAAATTCAACTATTTTTTCGCACCAAAATTCACAGTAACCTTCTTAAGGCTATTATAGAAATTCCCTGAAAATTTCATCAAAATCGGTCCAGCGGTTTCGGCGTCCATAACGGATAGGCATACAAACATAAAGACAAACAGACAAAAATACTTCTTATTTTTATATATATAGATAGCTAAAGCACTATGTAACTTTATTGAGCTATTAATCCCCTCTCGTACAGAATTTTAAATTCAATTGAGCGATTAATATTATTTTCTATAATATGGGCTAGCTAAGGAATTTTTATGTAACATTAGCTTCGTTTGAGGCTTATGTTGAGTTTATACTGTACCAACAGTTGATTCAAGTGGCGGCAAGTGAATAAATGCACTTTATTTTATATAGAATATTAACTATATTTATACCAGTAAATATATAGAAATATACCAAAGATTACCTTATATAATATTTAATAAACCAAAGTGGAGAGAAGGAGCTTGAGGCACCAGAAGAAACCAATAAGTTGCTGATCGAAGAACATCGAACATTGCATCAAAAACTGTGCACAATTCAAATATATTTGGGAAAATATACGAAAAGTGTGTCAGTGCGCTGCTTTGCTCGTAAACATCAATGAACAAAAACAGTTTTGCTTTGTGTCTAATTTGCATGTAGTCGTCTAGGAGAGTATCGTAGCTGCATCTTATTAAGCCAAGTATTTCAATCGCCACTTATTTTCCAAGCATGCATCAAACTTGCAAAAACAAATCACCAACGGATTCTGTCTTCTGTACATACTTCTGCGTAACTTTGGCAGTAATGTGTGGCATGTAGTGTGAGCACACCTGGTGCGGGCTGTTCTTTTTTCTGTTTTGGTTTTAGTTTTGGTTTCGGTTCGCTTCGTTAGTCAGCCCGAGCTGAAGTTGGATACTTTGTGCGCTTCAGTTGCCAAAGCATAGCGGAACAGTGCAGTTGCGAATAACGATAGAAACGGCCATACAGATATAAGTTACCAACTCTCGAGATCATTCAAGAATGTGCAGATACCAAATCGAAGCCAAAAATCATACAATGCGCGAAAATCAATTAAATAAGAAATTGATCACGTATCCAAAAAACCGTTAGGTTGAACAGAAATCTTAAAATATGTTCTACAAAATAGCGTAATAATATTCAAAGTTATTTAAACACGAATATCAGTAAATCGAAAATTAATTAAGAAATCGAAGCTAGAAACGATAGCGTTTCCGCGAAGAAAATGTGTCCCATTTGAGATGTTCAATTAAATTAGTTCAGTGTGTATAAATAATACATAACTTGGTCAAAATAACGAAATGAATAAACCAAAAAAGTGATAAACATTTAAATTAAATAAAATGGCAAAATCCTTCTTCAATTTATTAGTAGGAATTTCTTGCTTCCTGCTAATTTCGGCACAAAATTTGTACCGGGGCCGTATACGCGATGCTGATGTGCCACCACGTACGTTGAATAATCAGCCTCCCATTCTACATGTGGATGATTTAAATGTCTTAGATGTGTTCAGACCACAAACACCATCAACGCCGCCACTGCGCTATCCACTAAATGTGGGTGAATGGTTAGTACCATCGTCGACGTCAGTAGCGCCGCCGCATGAAGTACTGCATGCACATATACCGTTATTACGTGAACCTAAGCCAACACAACAAACTTCTACGCTACTAAGCGTTATGCCAGAGTTTGAGGCTGCCATGAGACCAGGCTCAGCCTTTGAGACGATTGTTTATGGTAACTGGAAACCAATACATCCTCAGAAACCGCAGGGAAACACGTCTGATCGCTTACAACCACTTTTAATGGGTCTACCTGTAGTTTGTAAGTATATAAAAATGATCTGACCATTTAATCGATTCGCTACTAATTTTTCAGCACTCGATTCTGTCAACAGTCAGCCGGGTTGGCAAAGTATGATGACACCAAATGCCAGATTTGATTACGTAATTGGTTGGAACAAAAGGAAACTTGGCCGCCGCAGGATACCAACACGTGCAATGCGGCCCTCACAAATACCCATTATAACGAAAAGGAATGCAACCACTGATCCACTGATATACACTACAGCTAATCAAATAAACGAATCATTTAAGACAACACCAACTGCGAATAGAAATGCCTACCAAAATGGTTACATCAGAACTACTGCACGTACAACGGACAACACTTGGATACCATTTGTGCCTGTCAGTTATGAAACAACAGCGACTCGACAACCAACGACGCCTATGGCTATAATGTCAACAAAACTAACGGAGACGTCAACACTAAACATTGAAACAACAAGATCGACGTATCTGAATTGGCCTACGGATTTCTTAGCACCCACCACAACCAACCAACCAGAAGTCTCGCGCGACAGTGCTCACGAATCAGATTCAAAACACTACAATGCGAATGTGCTCAACTCGGCACAGATACACAGTGATTTCAGCATTCCTGAGTCTTTAGTGCCACAATTGCCGTTGAATATAACACGAGTTGGTGTGCCCTACGAACAGCTGAACTCGTCTGACGAGCCAATTATATGTGTTCCGTTAACTGTGTCTGAAATATCTGTATCGGCGGAGGTTGAAGAACAAATCGAAGTGGAGCGGGTCTATTGTTTTCCACTGCCCCAAGTTGAAGTGAAACATGCAAAGAAGCCGCTAACAGAAACAGACATAAGAAAAGTGAGCTCACGTGGTGCGACCCTGAAGACATTCGTTCTGTTACTGACATGGGGCATCTTTGAAGTATGTTTAAGTTTAATGACATCACAACACGGTTTTACCTAGTTTATTAGCAAACAATTTTGTTTATAAAGTTATAGTAATAAGACTCAGGGCTACTTTAAGCAGTATACATATGGTAATAAAATTAAGCCTTAATATAATTACAATCAACTCAGCTACAACTCAGCTCACCGTTCTAGAGTTTCTCTTTGGAAAAACTGCTTTGCAACATTTTTAATTATCTTTCCATTTTCACTCTCGGGTAGCTGATCGACAAATATTACGCCAGCATGCAACTGTTTATAGTTGACAACCAAGCGATTTGCCACGTATGCTTTTATGTCGCCTTCTGTCAATGTACTGCCCTTATTCTTGACCACAAGAGCACCCGCAGAGTCACCATTTCTCTCACCGTAGATGCCAACCACACACACCTCATGCACATCCGCCAATTCCGCTATGACAGTCTCGATCTCGTTGGGCCAATAGTGCATACCTTGATATTTCAAGATCTCCTTTTTACGGTCTACGATATGCAAATTATTGTCATCATCGAAGTAGCCCAAGTCACCGGAGTGATACCAGCCCTCATCATCTTGCATACGTTGGGTGTCAATGGGATTGCCATAATAGCCATTCCACTTCAAACCAGTATGCACGTAGATTTCACCCACCTGGTTGGGTCCCAGGTTTGCACCATTATCATCCACAACACGTACTCGAATTCCAGCACTAAGCTTACCAACAGAGTTGCTTGTATTTTTTCCGACTATGCCGTTGCACAACCCTGAAGCTTCAGTGAAGCCATAACCGTAAACTAAGTATGCCGATTTAAAAAGCTCCTGTGCTTTGGCGAGTGTTTTTGTTGATATAAAACCACCACCGAGAAAAACGTTTCTCATGTTAGCCAGATTATCCACTGTGGCCGTTGGACACTCCAGCAATGATGTAATATGACGTGGTGGCAGAGTCGTTGAACTAATCTTGTATTTCTTAACCATTTCAACAAAGTGCGCTGCATTGAAGGGCCTTGTAGAGATGATTCGTTTGCAACCACTCATAACGCTCATCAACATTTGATAAAGTCCCGTTATCCAGTCTAGGCCGGAAGCAGCATAGATGACTGTATTACTGGTAATATGCCTTGCACAAAAAAAAAGGTACTTTTTTAGTTACAAGCCCATATCAAAGCTCTTAAATCTTTATAAATCCAGGTTAACTTACGGATTTTCAAAATGCAACAAGTTATTTGACATGCAAACCGCTTTAGGCATGCCAGTTGTTCCGGAAGAGCATAGTATTCCCATTGTTTGGTCGCCCCCAATGACTAGCTTTTCAGGCCTGATAGATGAAACAAGAAACAAATTTCTTATTTCGAACTCATTTTTATCCATTAACTTACACAAAGAACAATTCATTTACTGTTGGTTTCAATAGATCCTCTACTTTCGGCACGCCTGCAATAGGATCTATCAACGTGATAATTGCTGGTGACCAAGCTTTAGTAGCTGCCCTTATTTTCTCATAATCGGCTCCATCGCAAAAGATGAGACGTGGTTTCGTGATGGCAAAAACATGACCCAACGCTTTCTCCTCCAATAAGGGATTGATCGCGTGGAAGGGCGTGGCATTGAAAAGACAGCCTACAGCTACTGGCATCACATAAGTGCTATTTCGCGCACTAATTCCAATGACATCGTTGTGCTGAAATGACTCCCTCTTCATGTACTGAGCAATACGCACAGACCAACATAATGCTTCACTATTCGTCACGGACCGGCCATCGTTATCGAATATCTGTAACCATATATAGTACATACGAGTACAAAGACATAATTGTAATATTGTACTTAATTGTGTCAACATTATTTCAACTCACCTGACATACATTATCCGGCCAGTTCTTTAGAGTTGTATATATTATTTTCCCTATGGAACAGTTGAAATCGTAAAGAAGCGACTTTTTGGGCCCGCTCCAAATTTTCAGACGTTCGTCATATTTAACCGTAGGCGACGTCATTGTTATTTCCTAATAGATAGTTGTAACTAAATCGGTTACATACACCATCCTTAAATAGTCGAGAAGACAGTGACTATCTTGAAAATTTGATAAGATTGCACATTCTATTTCCTAAGTACTTTACGGTTATTTGAAAGTTAAGTACGTCTAATTAATTATTTTTGTATATTTCATCAATTCACTCGCACTTAAGTATCGCCATCTTCGCCAGGCGATAACTACGATTTACCCATCTTACCCATTGGTCGTAATCGGTCGCTAATTGTTTCTTGTGCCACATTTAACATTCCGCATCCACAAACTATTTTGTCTACCCAAACGATGACTGTCATGCACCACATTTTCGTACGTTTCCACCAGTAAAGATGACTTTCAACTGATTAAATAAGCAAAGCATTTCATGCTGCAAATGCTCATTTGCAGGTACTAAACTTGACATCTTTTGGAAACTTGACATCTTTTCGATAAATCGGAAAGAACTTTCTGCTATCCCCATGTAAGTAGCTCGCGACTCAATGAGCCTTTTCATTTATTCACGAGTTTTTGAGTGGAGCGAAACTAAAATATTCAGTGATTTGCTATTCACGTGCTACACACTTGTAAACATTTGCGGCTTACATCCGAAGGTATTCACAAGCCGAAATTCGGCTCAAACTTACTCACTCTTCGTTGGGATTAGCTCACAAGCACTTTTTTCTGATATACTCGTACTTTACTACCTGGTATCCGGCGCGTTGCTGCCGTTGAAGAAACAGTTGTGCAATTATCGTTTGAAATTTGTAAGAGTTATCGTGATTTCAATTCACTTTCATTGGTCGACAGTGAAATGAAAAAGATGGCATTTGAAACTCTGGGTTAAAAAGTGCTTGGAATAAGTCGCCCGAAAACAAGGACAACTATGTCGGCAATTTAATCGTCATTCTCTCAGCACAGTGCTTAATTTTTTAAGTTATGTTAATGTCAATACCAACACACCTTATCCATTTTCGGATATTTTCACTTTGATTCAAATTATAATCGCATTGAAATGCAATAACAACAACAACGATTAGCGCGTAACCGTTCTCTTGCTATTCTTTTGGCATGTAGATTTGATTTATGTGAATAAGAGATTCGCAAACTATCTGCTTCTCTGGTTTGCTTGAGAAGCTCGAGATTCACTTCTTTCATTCTAACCCACTTGCCATGTCTCTTATGGAGAAAATGAAGTCTATAGAAGGCATAAATGACACCAACCGACTGATCTGGTAACTATAATCTAACTCTGCTGTTATTTTGGCTGTAAGCGGCACATGCTTTCATTTCAATATTGATATGCAAGTAGACGCATTGACATAAATACTGACAATACTGAGATTGAAGACCTGATGATACAACTTTTTCAACAAGTCAAAAATATATTATCGTCATAACAATCCTCATATCGAAGATGGACAAACAAAATGGAAACTAAATGAAGGATTAGAACTTGGAATACAAACGGACTGTAAAACCATATTGATGAACTACAAATGACACCAGCGTTAACATAGCCCTAATCTCGGAGACACATTGCACAAACAAACAATTCATATAAGTTAGAGGGTACAAAGTATATACCACAAACCACCCCGATGGCACAGCGCACGGTGGAACAGCCATTCTCATTAAGCATTGCATAAAGCACGACGAGCTTGAGCCTTATCAGCATAACTACATACAAGCGACGAACATTCAAATTAATGATCTCGTAGGACCCCTCACAATATCTGCTGTATATAGCCCAACAAAGCATAATATTACAGACACAGAATATAATAATTTCCTCAACTCTCTGGAGAACGCTTCATTACAGCCGGTGATTACAACGCGAAACACACTATGTGGGGATCGAGGCTAACGAACAAAAAAGGCAAAAATCTCCTCAACGCTATGCAGTTCACACACTCTAAACACTTGAGTACAGCCGAACCAACTTATTGGCCAACAGACATTAATAAAACACCTGACTTGATAGAACCTGGACATTCGGAAATGTAAAATCTTATCACGATTCGAACTCTCGTCAGACCACAACCCTATAGAATTAATATATGACACACACGTCTTGTTAACAATACAACAAGTGCACAGAGTTACGCACAAAATTCTAAATGACATTGACGATAATAAATTTTGTATTGGACCCTTCTTGGACGTGGAAAAATCTTTTGACAAGGTTTGGCATAAAGGACTCAAATGGAAATTTAACAATGTATTCCTTCAAAACATAGGCCATCATTAACATCATATATCACAGGTAGATACTTCTTAGTAAAATACTCAGACGAATACTCAATCCTTAGAGAAATAAATTCGAGAGATCCACAGGGAAGTGTGGACCATTATTATTTACCCTATACACAGCAGACATACCTTATCCCAATTCACAATTCATCGATAATTGCAACTTTCGACGATGACACAATACTCCTAAGTGCTCTTATGCCACATGATGTTTCAAGCAGACTTAAATAAAACACTTGACTGGCTTAGAGAGTGGCATATTAAAATAAACAAAAACAAAACAGTACAAGTTATATACATTACTAAGACAAGATTCACACCAATCCATATAAATATTGACGGAGACGACGTAACCATTCAAAAAGAAGCCAAGTACTTAGGATTATATATTGACAGTAAACTAAACTGGAATCACCATATACAAAAAAAGCGTGACCAAATCAAAATGAAAGTAAGACAACTGTACTGGCTGCTCAATCCAAATTCAAACAATTCACTTGAAACAAGCTCCTAATCTATAAGACAATTATTAAACCAATTCGGACATATGGAGCCGAAATGGGGGAGTTGGGGAGTTGCTAAAAAATCAAATATAAAGTTAATCCAGAGGCAACAATCAAAATTATTCGCACCATCACAAAAGCCCAATGGTATATTACCAACACGGACCTTCATCGAGACCTAAGAATTGCGACAGTAGATGAGGAAATAAACAATTTAAGCAGAAAATACCAAACCAAACTTTCCCAGCATTCGAACGATGGTGTGAATACATTAACATTAGATGAACTAACTCGGCAACGTAGGGTAGGGTGAGACCAGTGGACCTCACATAACACATTACTTCATTACATTACTTACTCATTCTTAATTGGTGTTATCTTTAATTGTTTATTTATTGTTAAAATACATGTGTTGCTAATTCCAGTCACAACACTACTTTACAAACTGATTGTAAAGTTAAAATTCACCCACTTGTCCTAAATATTAATCTGTACAATAGTCGATTTATATTTTATAATAGACAATGTACTCTTCTTTTGGGAAAATTAAAAAAAAATATTCAAGATTAGAAAATATTTTCAAGATGGTGGATTTAATTTGTATCCATAAAAATTATTATTATTAAAAAGGAAACAAAAAGGCAACATAAATCGTCTATTAAACGAAGCGCAAAATAATTGCTTTAGTAATGTCCGCTGCAACCTTCTCTCATTACAACATATCCGGCAATTATGTTTACATAGTTAATATATCTACTGTAATTTGTCATCAGCTCAGTTTTGTTTACAACTTATAACTGAAATGATCAAACGGGTAGATAACTTTTAAGTGTTTTGTTAATTAGCCACTTCAAAATAATAAATCTTATCATTGATCTTTAGTTATTCAATAATTTCAGTTGCTGCAGTTATATTTGTGTACTACACTTAACAGTAGTCAGAATTATTAGTATTGTAAGTTCTTGGAAGTGATAGGGTCCGCCACCAGAAAATACTCCACAATAGTCTTCCAAGTAGTCAACTAAGGCAATCAACAATTATAGGTATGTATGTCTCCATGCACTCTTTTTTCTTTATTTTCCGTACTGGCATAGCATGACCTCTGCAGTTCTAAACTCTCTACGGCAAAGATAGATTAATTTTATTACCCATTGCTGCTAGAGAACGGTTTAATTACCAACGGTTTATGCGGCCCCATGAACGTAGCACAAAGTCAAAGTATTGAAAGGGTATCATCGTATCAATATCAAATCTGAATGCGCACTATGAACTTCAGTTTAAAGTCTTAGGCAATGAATATCGGGGAACGTCATTGCGGAAAAAACTGATTATTCCGAGTTAGCACAATTTACAAAGATTGTGCTTGTCGGATGTCTGCTACCTAACGTCACTATTATTAGTGCCTCAAGATATTGAATTTGACTCATGGCCTTTTATGATACATAAATATTCAAATAAATAAAATCTACTCGAACAAAAACGTTTTTATTATGTGTTCTTTATTGTATATGCCATCTGACAGTCTAAAAACATTGGATTTTAAGTAACCGTAAATAGCATACAATGAAAATAAAAAATTAGACAGCGAATCTATTGTTGTTATAGGGAATCCATATATGGTCGTATAGTTAGGTCTCCACTTGTGTGCTAAGGATATATAATGAAAGGACTTTACGAAGGTCGGCTTTGAAAACAAGCAAAAAAAAGCAAGTAAAAACCAGAACTGGCGACTGACCATAGTTGTTGCACATATAAATTAAATTGGCAAAGTTCTCCTCAGCCAGCGTGTGTCCCATTGAACCAAAAAATGTTTAATTGTTTATGTTTAATTTTTAAGATGTTTATGGTATATAATAAGTTGCAGCAGATCATTGAACATTGAAATCAGTTAAACAGTTTATCGGTTAGTCTGTTCAAGTAAATTTCAGTGCCGTAATATGATGCTATGAATGGTATTTTATCTTATCAAAAGATTAATCAGGTACTGAGTTTAAATCGTTATAATAGTAGATTTATTGGTACGGCTGATAAGTGTCTAAGAAAAAGGCCTTGACTTAGATTTAAGCAGACAGAAAATATTTTTCAATAAAAAAATATCAACAAAACAAGGGATTTCACCTTTGTTTTATTGAAATAATACTACATTAGCTTAAAGTTAATTTCACTAAAATAAAGCCCCAGCTTCGCACGTGCTTCGCATAGGTAAATGGTACCGATAGTCCAGCAAAATCTTACCCAAAACATTCAGTCTAAATTTAATAGGAATTTGACAAAAAAGCTTTCTAACTTTAAGGGGTTTATTCTTAGAATTTTCCAAACATATAATACTTGAAAACCTTAAGTACAATTTCTACATATGACGTACACAATCTCATACCACTAATCTCGATAGGAAACGAATCTCACTTTTCGCTTGACATTTGTAAATCAAAAACGTGTATGCTCAAATCAATTGAAGTACTATAAATAATAAAATAAACGAAATTTTACACCTATGTTGCTATCTTGCTGCCAATACAAATAATATAAAAACAATAGCATCATATATTAAAAGCTAAGCAGTAGTAATATTTAGTCAACGAGTATAAAACCTGCAAATCAAGAAATTCTTAAAAATGAAATTCTCCAATGACAGTTCCAAGACATCTTTCTGTATACGCTCAAAAACTTTATTGTGACGAGTTGACCACAACCCCCATTTACTGATTTCCGCCTTTTCGTAATCGGACGTTTGTTCGTCCATGACTTAACCACGTGACACGTGATTTCCTTATATTAGGAAGATAGTCATAAATTTAAATGATTAATTTTTTCATTATTATGTTATACAATCTATCGGTCTAAACTATCATACCACATGAAGGAAACTAACAATTGCTAAATGAAAGCAGAGCAGATAGCGTATGAAGTAATCTTATCTGCAATCTAAGAGCAAGAATTTCTTTGCGGAAAATTTACTATTGCAAAGATACTCGTAGTTCGGTCCACAAGTTGTTTTTCCTTTGACTTTTAATCTTTTCAAGTTAATTGAGCAGCTATCTGACCGACCGTTTTGTTAGACTTTAATCGAAACCAGAAACGAAAAAGAGTATTCAACTGAATTATTGTTATTATTGATAAACTTAATTAATGGGCCTCAAAATGAAAAGTTTGTTTAAATAGATAAGTATATTTTTAAGTTTAATTATTTCAATTATTTATTTCCAAACTACTAAACAATACTTTTGCCGCTCCTCTCAATACTTTGCCGTTTTGATTGTGTGGCAACTTATCAACGAAGCGGACTCCGGCGTGCAAGCGTTTTTGTTCTGCCTCCGTGCTCTTGCGTACGTGTTCCTCAACCTGCTCCGCACTTAAGGTAGCGCCCTTGCGCTTGACCACCAAGGCACCTGCACAATCGCCACTTCTTTCGTTGTATATGCCTACCACACAAACGTCCTCCACTTGCGGCAGTTCAGCAATAACGTGTTCAATCTCAGTAGGCCAAAAGTGCATGCCCAAATACTTCAGTATCTCCTTCTTACGATCCACAATGTACAAATAGTTCTTCTCGTCAAAATAGCCAATATCGCCAGTGTGGAACCAACCATGATAGTCGTGAACGAGTTGTGTCTCGATGGCGTTACCGAAGTAGCCCTTCCATGAATTGCCAGTGTGCACGTAAATTTCGCCTGGCTGATTGTATCCAAGATTCTTGCCGTCCTCATCGACAATACGTGCACATACACCGGGCACCAGTTTGCCTACACAATTCGCATTAGCAACACCCATATTCAAGGAAATTACGGATGTTTCCGTCATTGCATATGTCGAATTTACTATGGCATTTTTGCATATTTGCCGAGCTCGTTGTAATGTGGCTGGTGTGATTAGACCACCACCGTAGGTTAGGAATCTTATCGATTCCAAATTGGTTGCTGTTGCCGTTGGGCATTGTGTCAGCTCTGATAAATGTCTAGCGGCTAGCATGGCATAATTAATTTTATATTTTTTTACCAACTCAATGAAATATTCAGCCGTAAAAGGCTTATCGCTTATAATGCGAGTGCAGCCCAAAAGGGTGCTGAATATGAAAGCACCCAGGCCAGTAACCCAATCTAGGCCACTGCTGGAGTAGATAATTGACTCGTTGTTCAGCAGCCTGCGTATAAATGAGATTTACTTTAACTTTTCTTGGTAAATCTAACAAAAATTTATATTACACTTACGGATTTTCAACGAGTAAATAACGGTTTGACAAGCAAACTGCTTTGGGCAGACCAGTTGTGCCGGAAGAGCAAAGTATAGCGACAGTTTGATCGCCACCCAAAGTCAGTGGTTGTGGCCTGATGAACATATAATGGAAAAAAAAGGATAAAAACAAACAAACAATATGCTTCTAGTGATTTACATACTCGTATTACTGTGGTCAAATTTTATTTGGAATTTAGCTATTAAAGCTCGATCTTTAGCTGAGTCAAAGTAAATAGTTGAAATTTTAATTCAAACTCTAATTTTGTGCCTATTAATTTGGTTTTCATTCAGTCAATTTCTCAATTCGGTGGTTTAATAGTTATTGCATTTTTACCTGAAATTTCATTTACAGGGCATAGTATACACAAAAATAAAAATAAATTGTGGAAATACCTTGAAAATATACCTTAATTCTACTCGTATTCAAATTCAAAAAGAAAAATAAGAAACTTACAATTTCTTTAATCAACCAATTCTGAATATGTTTGAAACCGAGTACTACCTGAGTCAGACAATACTTACTGGTAAAACAATTCCGTTTTTGTTGGCTCAAGCAAATCTTGAACTTTTCCCACACCTGTAGTGTGATCAGTAATAGTATAGATCTCTGGACTCCAAGCCTTTGTAGCTGCCTTCACTTTTTCATAAACTTGACCATCGCAAAAAATTAACGTTGGCTTGGTAATGCCGAAGACGTGTTTTAATGTACCTGTAAATATTAAATATATATTAATATATATATTTAAACTATTAAATATAAAAAAATTTAACACATCATATATCATACAACAACTATAGCTTTAACGACTCACTTTCATCCAAATTTGCATTGATTGCGTGCACCGGTGTCGCATTAAAAAGACATGCTAGGCCAACGGGCAGGACATACGTTGAATTTTTGGCAACGATGGCAATGATTTGTTCATGATTTAGACCCTTGGCTTTCAAATGTTGCGCAATGCGTATGCCCCAAATCAAGGCTTCCCGATTTGTCACTTTAACACCGTCAATATCTGATATCTAAATCAGTACATTCAAAGCATTTTTCTCACAAACATTATTTTTATTATTATTATTTTGTTATTAACCACTCACCTGACAAACATTTGTAGGCCAAGTCTTCAATGTATTAAATATTACTTTACCCGTCGAGCAATCGGTATTGTGAATATTAACCAATTTCGGACCACTCCATTTTCCCTCTCCTTTATCGTAGAAGCTTGGAATCAAATCCATTTTAGCAATATTTGCGTCCGTTTTCCCAAAAGGTTTAATGCCAACTAACTGATACGAAAGAAACATCTGACCATGTAAGGCTCAAAATTTGTTGAATCTTATCAGGCCCAGGCCTTAAGATAGAATAGACATGCACGCACAACTTCATGGTGTGAAGCCAATCGATTGCGTGATTTAATGGCGATAAAATACAGCCGTCAAGTATATATTCATAATTCTGATTTATAAAAAGCTGATAGATAATCAATTGAAAATTGGGAATACGCCTTTTGTTGTAGGGAATTAACCATCCGATTAATTGCTTCTACTAACCTAATCGCCACATTGACGTCATTCTTTCTATCATCTATAGAAAATATATATATCAAATTGGAAGTATGTTTGTTTGTCCGTTATGGACGCAAAAACCGCTGGACCGACTCTGATAAAAATTGATAAAATAAAAATCAGAGAGCCTCTATAATAGCCTTTAGATGGTTACTGTAAAGTTTGGTGAGAGAAAATCGTCGAATTCGCTATATATGAAGATCAACAAAATTTTCAGGTGCTTCTCAACTATGGAGATACATATAAAACACAAAAAAAAACCAGAATCTGAGAATTGTGTTTGCTGGCATTGCTGCTCAAACGGTACAAAGTCTAAATGCTTAAATAATGGAATGAAAAAAAAAAATCAAAAAAGTGAAGAATATGAGATGCCACCCAAAAAAGTCATATACTGGAAGATCAACGAGAAAATGTGCAGAAGTGCTGGAAAATCCGAAGAGCGAGACGCACACGAAGGCAGCAACGTGCCGGGTCAGTTCTAGTATACATATATATAATTATCCTGTGAACAATTATCTTTAATCTCGAATACCCAATGCATTTCATTTTAACTCAAATTTTCATAAAGAAAGGGGAGTCGCATTTATTTCTGGATTTTTGCACCATTCTCTGGCGCATCGAAAAGGTTCTTGGCCAACTTGCGCATCGTTTTTCCATTCACATTGTGCGGCAATTTATCGACAAAACGCACGCCGGCGTGCAAATGCTTATTATGCCCTTCGATACGCTTCCTGACATGCTCTTCGATTTCGACCGCGCTCAACTCGCTATCCTTTTGCTTGACGATTAAAGCCCCAGCGCAGTCACCGCACATCTCATCGTAGATGCCTACAACGCAAACATCCGCCACCTGAGGCAGCTCAGCAATCACGTGCTCGATTTCAGTTGGCCAGTAATGTACTCCTTGATATTTGAGTATCTCCTTCTTGCGATCTACAATGTACAGGAAATCCTTCTCATCGAAGTAACCCAAATCGCCTGTATGAAACCAGCCATTTGAATCCTGCATATGCCTCGTTTCCACCGGATTGCCGTAGTAGCCGTTCCAGGCGAAAGGCTGATGTATATAAATCTCACCAACTTCGTTGTAGCCCAAGTTCTTGCCGTCCTCATCAACAATGCGTACGCGTACGCCTGGCAGTAGTTTGCCCGCTGAACTTGACTTAACGATGCCAATATTTACGGATATTGCGCCAGCTTCTGTCAAGCCATAACCGGAGTTGAGCATTGCGCTCTTGCAGATCTCCTGGGCACGCTGCAATGTGCTCGCCGAGACCAAACCACCGCCATAGTTCAGCATACGTATGGAAGCCATCCTTTCGCTCGTTGCTGCAGAGCAGTTGACCAAAGCGGATAAATGCCTAGGTGGCACCATGGCATAGTTTATTTTGTACTTTTCAACAAGCTCAACAAAGTACTCCGGTTGAAATGGCTTGTTTGTGATAATACGTGTGCAACCAAAGACCGTGCTGAATATGAAAGCCCACAAACCGGTTATCCAGTCAAGACTGCTTGAAGTGTATATCACAGATTCGCTGCTGACGAGCCTGCTCGAAGGAGGGAGTTCGATTTTACAAATTAAGGATAACTTTAGATTTACACGGTAACTTTCCATCTTGCCTTCGTGGTCATGGCTTCTGTGTTATTGGCCAACAGATTATATTTTATCATTTTTTTTTTCTTTTTTAGCAGAATAGGAATAAATCAACAGATAAATTACAGAAAGGCAAAAAAAGCCAAACACCTTCAGCAAAAGCGGAAGATTGATTCTCTTGTTCAATGACATGACCAAATAGGCAAGCGAAGTAATTAATCCTAATTTTGTACTAACATGTTATCCTGTATAAGGACACTATTCGAAATGCAGACCGCTTTAGGCATGCCCGTTGTCCCAGAGGAACACAATATGGCCATAGTTTGATCACCACTCGCAATAGGTTCTGGCCTGGAAAAGAGACACATTAACTTGCAACGCATCAGCCGGAAGAAGACAACTCCAGCAACTCTTACATATAGAACATTTCCGTTTTAGTTGGCTCTAGTAGATCTTCAATTTTAGGTACACCTTCGATGTGTGCATAGAGCGTGTAGATGTCCGGTTTCCAGGCTTTCGTCACTGCCTGCACTTTTTCATAATCACTGCCATCACAAAATAGCAATGTAGGCTTCGTAATTTCAAACACGTGCTTGAGTGTGGCTACAAAATTAATTAAAGGTTAAATAAATAATTAATTAATAATTAAAAGTCACCTAGAGGGACCTCACTTACTATCATCCAGCAACGGGCTGACGGCATGAAAAGGCGTTGCATTCATCATACACGCAACACCCAAAGACATTACGTAAGTAGTGTTCCTAGCGGCAATGCCAATGACATCCTTGGAACCCAAACCACGTTTCTTCAGATGTTGTGCTATGCGTATGGCCCAGAGAAGGCCCTCCTGATTGGTAACTGACTTACCATCAGTGTCGGATATCTATGTGGATAAACCAATTTGGTATAAAAAGTTCTCAAGGATTCTTTTTTACGCACTTGCCTGACAAATATTTTTGGGCCAATTTTTCATCGTTGTCCATATCACTTTGCCTACGGAACAGTTACTGTCATATATGGAACTGCGTTTCTTGCCACTCCATATTTTATCCTTTTCATTATAATAAGTCGGTAAAAAATCCATATTGAGTGCGCCGACAGAACGCTAGTGATTGGTGAACAACAGCTTTGTGACTGTTCCCTTAAATAACTTTTTGGTAGTTGAAAACGTATTTATGTACTTGTATTGTATTCGCAATCCGGGTTCTTAACTTTCGAGTGCCGTGCCGCAATCACAATACAAGTGGCTCGGATCTGTGCGTACTGATAAGGTGGCAATACGTCGTACCTCTTACAGAAGTGCACATTTCAGATAGTAAAGATCGTAGATCTAGCAATTTTTTATTTTTGTTTTTTTTTTTCTTTAATATGCAGGTGGTTTAATCAAATGGAAATCTTATACAAAATCGAAGACGTCAGTTAGCAACTGAGGCGTATATTAAGTGGCAATGACTATTTTAAAGGCTATCATTGGTCGAAACACTAACACTGCATGGGGAAAAGCGAAAGTCTATGTACTGATAACAATCGCAGCCAGTCGTTATACAAATCGAAAACAAAATAAATGGGTAAATAAATTAAACGAAATACGTCATAAATAAGGAACACTGATTAATCGGATTGTAGTCGGTGCCTTAAGCCCAACCCTCCATTGAGCAAGAGTTCAGGCGGAAGTAAGTAATTAAATAACTCCGCCTAGGAGGGTAAAACAAAATACGTTAATCAAAGAAAATAAACCTTTTTTTTTGAACATGCCTATATATGGTTGTTGTTTGGATCATACGCTTTATCTCAAGCAAATTTATGTGGCAAATTGCCTCAGAGATCGGCATGTCAAGTCAAACGTACAAGTGTAGAAATGCACCTAAGGCGAAAAGGGAAAATATGAAAATATGAGAAAATATTCGTGGCCAGTACATATTTAAATGGCACATACCTTGATTTCTTTGGTTACTGAAATCAGTACCTCGTATCAGTATCGAATTGATTGTGAAAGTGACATCAGTGCAAACGGATGGAGTTTCTGTGGTGTTTTGCATGGAGAAACTGGCTGCGTTTTCGTGCTGTTTGACCTACTGCCCACTTGAGCAGGTAGCAACTCACTACACTTTTAGTTAGCCTCTCCGGATGGTACAAAAGCCACTGAAATTGTAAAAGAAATCCTTTAACATATCACAAAAGAGGGACACCCTATTTATGTCTTACGTGTATATTGCACCTCTCTCCATTAGGAGCAGTCAATAGCGCCGAATGACTTTCTCCCTACCTCATGGGGGCGGTTGCA
Source organism: Cacoxenus indagator (assembly GCA_035041755.1). NCBI lineage: Eukaryota > Metazoa > Arthropoda > Insecta > Diptera > Drosophilidae > Cacoxenus > Cacoxenus indagator. The sequence goes on from JAWNKX010000400.1 coordinate 9,284,245, forward strand.
CTGCTTCTCCCGACGGTACTGCAAAACTAACGCATAATTTAATCGTCCGAAATTCATCCACTAATGATATATCTGCTCGTCGCTGGCGCAGTGCCTGTATCAGGCGGCGATTAGGGGTGCTGCGGTAACCACTTGTTCGGAAATTTCCGGAAATTTCGCTAGATCCCATGCATATTAGCGTCGGTTTTTTTTTTTTATTTTGTACCAAACTCTTCGCGTTTTTACTCAATGCTTTTTTCGACAATTGTATTTCTTCAGTTTTAAGCTAACCACTTTCGACTTACCAAACAGCGCACTCTGTTTGAATCCCAAAATCTTGAGTTTTACAAATCTGAAAATTGGGTAACGCTGGATTTGGATGTGAGTGTTCGTCAGTATATTTACGCAGTTTCCTCGATATGGAATGGAAGCCAAATAAATTTTGATAATATGAGTTACGTTTTTGTATCGGCTTTCCATTACGAACACCACCCACAATTAATTTGCACCCGGGATCTAGACCAATTTCATTCTCGTATTTGATAGACCCCATCCGATTTAAGTCTCCAATACAATGGCTTGAAAAGCAGCGAGTGAAAGGCAAACGGTCATACCTTATATGATGCAGGCCGTGATTCAACTGGGGTATCAGTGAAAAGTTACGGATATTATTTCTCTCAATATATCTTTGAAGATTGTAAAATAGTTCGATGTTCGACCAGAACAGTTCTGGGTCGTGAACTGTATCCAGTCCATCTTAGTGAAGAGTTAACTCATATAAGTGGACAACCATTCCATCAGAGTATAGTGGATCTATATCAACACATCCACAAACAGGCAAGACATTTCAGCAACGTCTTTCTGTATACGCTGGAAAACCAGTTTGTTGTAACGAGCTGACCACAACCCCATTTTAACTGTCGTAGACCCTATGACAGTTCTACTCGGCGTATCATTGCCGGACCTTCGTTTTCGTACCATAACTAATAAGCAATGGAAAGATTTATTTACAATTTTAAAAAATAAAGAAAAGGAGTTATATGAAAAAACTAAACTAATTAAAATTGTTTTAAAATATAAGGAGTGATATGGATATAAATAAAAATTCCTATTTTTTGCGCTAGGAAAAATAGTGGTAAAATTTAATGATAGTTATTGAAAATCGAAATTAAAGCAGTTGGGCTTCCGCAAACATTAGGAAAGATGAGAAAATAAATTTGCCTTCGCGCACGGAACAACAGAGCATTGTTTTGCATCATTTTTGCTCGTACAACAGACACCCACCCCCTCATGTTCATTGCCAACGATGCATATATCGATGGGTATAACAGTAGCAATGAGTTTGTAAATGTCAGTCATGAATGTAGTCATGAATGTGCTCTGCAGATTTTCGGAGGTACAAAAATCTGCCATTAGAATGAAAAGAACCTGCACGGTTACAGCGTTTAATATACAATTTTTTATATTATTTTTGTTTAAAAATAAACGTATTGAGTCCAAAATAAATGGTAAATCAAATTTTCATTAGATAAGGTTTATTGCCCTATAAATTATCTTTCAATTTTTACAATCAATGTAGGAAATGGAAGACTGATATACTTGAATTCAACAGCAAAGACTTATGGACTCACTACATTTTTACGATGTCCTTGTATTTCGTACTAACGAGCTTGACATCAGTTGGATTTAGCAATGTTTCGGCGAATACGATTGAGGAGAAGATCTTTTCTATTATAACAATGTTAATTGGTGGTAAGTGTTCGGTTTCAAATTATGTATACCTTTCAAATGCTTTCAACTTCCTTTATTGAACTTCTTTTGCTTTTCAAGCTATAACATTATTAGAGTTTTTTAATTGAAAATACATTTTTACATAAAATTTAGTTCTTCAACAATTTGAATGGTAGATTATAAAACTTATATTTGAACAAGAATTTATTTCTCAATGTATTTCTTCGCTTAATGTGTCGCTTTGCTAAACAGAACTTTAAATATTTTAAGTCCTTATTGCTTTTTATGACATTCTGTTCAATGTGTGAATGACAGCATCCTAAGTGGTTAACGTCTGGATAAATACATACCCAATGTTATGAAATCTTAAGTTTGTTTCCCTACGGAATATTTTTTTTAATGTTACAAAAGCGTGATGCACTAAAGGAAAATTTTATTTTTTTTAAATAATCTAATAAAAATTGTCTAATATAACCAAATAGAGCTACAATCTACTTCTTCAACTTAGTCATCTGATATGGTCTTTATCTTAGTTAATGCTTAATGTTAATTTGTTTTTCTTGACAAGATAATTTACCTTATGTACAAATTGCTCTAGACTGCTTTAAGGTTATGTGGTAATTAGATAGTTGAACCCTTTAAGGAGCTATAAACAAAAGGGTGATACTTTTTAAAAATATGAATGTTGGTAATGATAATTCTATAAGGGATTGTAAAGGAAATTTAAAATAAATTTTTCCGTATTTTCTAAAATAAGAGCACATGTGCTATAATAAATGCTAACAAATAATTTCCCCAAGACAGCCGTCTTAGGATTCAGCTAAGGTGAGAAGGCGAAAAAACCCCTCGGTGTGAAGTTGTGCGTAGGGCTTATAACCCACCACGTAAAAAACGTATATAATGAATACACGTAATATAGCCTCGGATACAGAAACCCCACCTATAACGTTGACGAACATGGCAAACGAAATAAGGCTAAAGATTTAAAAGTATGGACCTGGGACGTTCGTACCCTTTATAGGGCAGGTGCCTCCATGCAGCTGGTAAACGCCCTCAAGCGAGGTTTTTTTACTTCAGCCTAATCTGTGTGCGTGCACATACAGAAGAAAAGGACGATGCGATCAAAGATGCCTTCTACACAGAGCGCTGTCCGACCCATGAGATTAAGATTGTACTTGGAGATTTTAATGCCAAAGTCGGTCAAGAAGCATTTTTATTCCTACTATTGGACGGCACAGCCTGCATTCAACACGCTCAGGCAATTGCTTCAGGCTAATAGACTTCGCAGCAGCTCACAACATGGTGATTGGTAGTACAAGATTCAAATATCTCGACATTCATAAGGCAACATGGCTGTCTCCTGATCAATCCACTCGGAACCAGATTGATCATATCGTGATTGATGTAAGCCATGCATCCAAAATAATTGATTTACAGAGTTTCAGCCAAGATAAGAACCCATCTAAGTGCCTTCAGAAAAACCCAAACAAGTGTGCAACGGCAGCTTGACATCAATAAGCTGCAATCACAAGAAACAGCGAGGGACTTTTTGGTTCGACTCTCAGATCACCTCAATCAATCCTCGGTTATGCATGACATTGGCGATATGTGGGCGCAAATATCACACTCCATGCGCGCCTCTGCCTCTGAAACCATTGGGTTTCAGCGACCGCTACATCAAAACCAATGGGGTGTCGTGTAGCCACGGCTGTGAAGGAAATGCTATAGAAAAACACTCCAGTCGACTGCTACGCGAGCCATGCATGAATATTACAAGGCGAAGAGAAGAGAAGAAAAGACGAAAAAAGCGAGAGCAGGAACGAGAAGCGGCCGAGAGCCATCGGACCAAAAATGAAGCCCTAAAATTCTATCAACAAGTCAAGCGCCTGACTCAAGGTTTTAAGCCCGCGGCATCTCTGGCCTGTCGTGATGATAATGAGAATCTTCTTATAAATGTGTAAAGTGTCCTGGGTCTATGGAGACACCATTTCTCACAGATGCTTGCAGGTGATGATACCGACAATACCACTCGCGTAGAAGCAGCTGCAATCGTGGAAGACGAAATTAAAGTACCACATCCCAGCTATTATTAGGTTAAAGTCTATATCATGCGTCTAAAGAACAATAAGGCGGCAGGTGCTGATGGCCTTCCTGCTGCTTGTTAATAACATGCAAAAGCTCATCTGCAAAATATGGATAGCTGAAGACATTCCTGAAGAAGGGTGACGCCACCATTCCCACCAACTATCGTGGAATTAGTCTTCTTCCTATTGCTTATAAGGTCATATCAAGGGTAGTTTGTAAAGAAAGCTCAAACCATTTGCGGAAGCGCTAATTGGCCCCTATCAATTCGGCTTCAGACCTGGCAAATCAACAACTGACCAGATATTCACACTACGTCAAATTCTTGAAAAAACCTACGAAAATGAAGTTGACACACACCACCTCTTTATTGACTATAAAGCAGCATTTGACAGCCCCAAACGAGATATACTGTATACAGCCATGTCTGAACTTGGAATCCCCGCAAAATTGGTCCGTCTCTGTAGCATGACTTTGACTGATACGAGATCCTCTGTCAAGATAGGAACTGACGTCTCAACACACTTCGAAACCATACGGAGCCTCAGACAAGGTGTCTCTCTGTCATGTGATCTATTCAACATCATCATGGAGAGTGTATTAAGGAAAGCACAAGTACATCTGTCGGGCACTATACTAAAAAATAAAAGTATCCAGCTCCTTGCGTACGCTGATGACATTAACATAAATGGCCGTACCAAATGTGATGTAACGGTAGCCTTTAATGCAATTGAAAGAGAGTCGCTAAAAGTAGGTTTAGCAGTGATAAATGCAAAACTAAATTCATGGTATGCTCTAGTAGAGTCGCTTCGTCTTGACTCTCAGCTAACGGCAGGTACCTATAAATTTCGAGGTAGTCAAGGACTTCATATATCTTGGCTCTATAGTCACCAGCAAAAACGACACCATCATGGAAATAAAAAGAAGAATCACTCTGGCCAATAGATGCTTCTTTGTGCTCAATAGGCAACTGAGTAGTAGGGCCCTCTCTCGTAAGACAAAGATATCGCTGTTTAAGACAATCATCCTGCCAGTTCTATTGTATTGTACAGAATCTTGGACTTTGTCTCAAACCGATGAAGCAGCCCTGGGGATATTCGATAGAAAGATTCTTCGAAGAATATCTGGACCCATTCGTATTGGCGATGACTACCGTATTCGATGGAATGACGAGGTGTATGAATTATACGATGACATTGACGTAGTCAAACGGATTAACATGCAACGTATCCTCTGGTTTGGATGCTCCACCTCGACTCCGGTGTAAGGACTAAGTGACGCAGGTTCTGTGAACTTGGGAATTCAGAACAGGAGAAGGTTGGCGCAAGACAGGAATGCGTGGAGGGACATTTTACGTGAGTTTCGCAATCATTATCGGTGTCACTCATACATGCGTCACTTCACACACACTCTCCATGATCATGATTAAGATTAATAATGTGTCCTCAGCATTACAAATGAAACATTTTCGTTCTGCGAACTGTTGCCAAGCACTGCCTCTTAACAGCTGTTTAGTTGCAACAACAACAAAATGAACAAAATAGAAATCAAAACAACACATAATCGCGGAAGTTTATCTGCTAAGTTTATATAACATGTCTAATTCGACCAGTTAACGAACATTTGACGTACTAAATTATTTATTGTGTACATTATTTAGTTAATTAAAAATATGTTGGCCACCCAAGCTCTACGCGTAACACTCGGTGCGGGTCATCGAAAATTGTTGTGTGACCAGGTAAAAGCATCCGTGATAGCAGCACAAAATCGTTACCTCAGTCCCCTGGCGGAGTACGAAAAACGTGTTCAGGCTGGTCAACTTAAAGCCGATGAGCAGCAGAAGCAAACTATGAAACTTTTGGATGTACTTTATAAGCGCCTAGAAGGATATCAACCCACGGAGCAACGCAAGCATACTAGCCTGTTTAGGTCACTTCTTCGTCTCAATAAGGAAGCCGAAGAAAATCCAGACGATCTAAACGCCGGCAGCCATGCGCCGATGGGTCTCTACATATATGGCAGTGTAGGAGTAGGCAAAACGACGCTAATGGATCTATTTTACGAATGCTGTGCTGTAAGCGAACGAAATTGAGCCACAAACCGATATTTACACTATCCACTTCCAGATTGACAGAAAGCAACGCGTACACTTCACCTCGTTCATGACCAATGTGCACGCTCGCATACACCAAGCGAAGGAGAACCAGGGCCCAATTGATCGCGCATTCAACTCGGAGAAGCCGGAGCCATTTGATCCGACAAAGCCAGTTGCCGACTTGATAGCTGCGGAATCTTGGCTAGTATGTTTCGATGAATTTCAGGTTACGGACATTGCAGACGCCATGATCTTGAAGCGCCTTTTTACACATCTGTTCAACAAGGGTCTAGTCATTGTGGCCACAAGTAATCGACATCCTGAAGACCTATACAAAAATGGGTTGCAACGTGTGAATTTTCTGCCCTTCATCGCATTATTGCAACGACGCTGTCAGTTGGGCCAACTTGACAGCATTGACTACCGGCGAATAGCGCAATCAGGAGCAGAAAATTACTTTGTCAAGTCGAAGAGTGATGCCGATGCCCAGATGGATCGTATGTTTAAAATACTATGCGCTCAGGAAAATGACATCATTCGGCCGCGCACCATTACTCACTTTGGGCGAGATTTGACTTTCGAGCGCACATGTGGGCAAGTTCTTGACAGCAGCTTTGCGGAGCTGTGTGATCGCGTGAGTGACATAATCATTTTTGGCCAAAACCGCACTTTTAAGCCAATGCATTTTCAGGCTCTGGCAGGCAGTGACTACTTGCAGATATCACAATTTTTCCATACCGTACTTATTCGTGATGTTCCACAGTTGAATCTGAATATAAAGTCCCAAATGAGACGCTTCACCACGCTTATAGACACATTGTACGATAATCGCGTACGTGTCGTGCTGTCTGCTGAGGAACCGCTGGAGAATCTCTTTGTACTGACGGATACATCAGACCAAATTGCCGATACAGATCGAGTGCTTATGGATGATCTAAAAATTAAACACGGCACGGTATGTTGTAACATTGTTAAAAGCACAATGTAAGGGAAGAGGAACAAGTAAAAGTCTATAATTAGTGTGAACAGGGTATGTGGAAATTTACTAGGCAGGCTCGAAACAAAGGTTGCATGGCATTTCAAAAGCGCAGAGACACTGTGTGCCAAAGACATCAGGATGTATTTCGGACATTTATAGGGAAACTGAATAAACAGATGGAAGATCGTGCTTAAAAAGAAACCGGAGATGCAACGTATGTGAGAGATTCACTCTCCAGGTGGTGGACTTTGGTTTGGTTTTAGCTTCGCAAGTTTAGTCATTGAAGTTTAGTCAATGGATAGGAATTATGTGTGTCTTTGTTTTTTTTTTTTGTTCGTTTCTTCAGTGTATGTGTGTGGAGTAGACTTTGGAAACTGCGGGATGGAGTTGTGGCTGCATAATTATTAAGAGTGTCCCTCGCCGTATGTTAGATTGGTTGGTTGGTGGTCATTAACCAATAATTATGAAATCTCTGTTCTCTCTTCATATTTACAGGAGGCACCGGTATCGAGTATCTTTACGGGTGAAGAAGAACTTTTCGCTTTCGATCGCACTATTTCGCGCTTGTACGAAATGCAGAAACAGGAGTATTGGGAACAGTGGGCGAAACATCGCTAAATGTGTACTTAACTTAATTGCCGAGATCCTATTTGTAATAATTCAAATTGCTTTATTTATTTTCTACTGTAAATTAATCATGTATCATAGTATTCCATAGTATTTTATGTGTGTATGTACTTCAAACAAATTCGTAAAAGACAGCGAAAGCTTAACCTGCTGGTGTATGTGGAGTCTCATTTTAGTTTTTGAACTAGGTTGTTTTATTTTGATTAAACGGAATTCCAAAAACTAAATGGTATAATTTTCCAATTTTAATTTTCTATGTACATTGTAGCCATATGCTGTAGTATATACATACTGGGAAAAAACTAAGGTATTTGATGTTTAGATCTTTTATTTTAATATACGTGCTTCTTATCGCACGTTCAAGAAATTGATTTCTATAGCAGTTAGCAAAGTTTGGGAAGGCTTGGCTCCTATTGAAGACACAAAAATGCCATCTTAAGTTTTGCTGATTAAGTAATGCTATATTCACATAGGCATAGTATGTATGTACATACATATCTTCCAACATTGACGTCACCGTTGTAACACGTATTAAAGCGTATAATAGCAGATCAATTGTCCCATATAAATACTACATTCCTATAACATTCATCCGATTGCATTGACCTGTTTTACACGAATCATGCCCTTGCGTGCAACTCTATTTCATTCTTCCTTGGTGTTGCTGTTCGCTCTTAGACCATACAACTCGTTGCTTGATTCAACCGCATACCTCCCGAAATTTCGATAATACTCACTCTACAAAAACCGAACTAAATAAAGCAACGGCGAAAAACCCAAACGAACACAAAGAAGAACGCAAAACAGTTGCACGATACACAAGGTACAAGCAACACGGGCTACCCCGTAATCCTCGTGCATCTCTTACCGACAAACAAGTGTTGCGAGAGAGGAGTTGCAAGAAATGTTGCCTCGTTAAAAAGGGATCATTGGAACTTGGTGAGATATTGCCCGCAAAGGTTTTTATAACAGACAGAAAAGCTAGTTATAGGCCCCATCTATAGAGCAGGACGCCATGAAATTATAGAATGAAGTCTCAGTAAAGTCCTGTGGGATGTTCCATTTAAAGTTCGAGGTTATCGATTAAATTATCGATTTTGAAACTACATAATATTTTTTTTATTCTTTTTATTCTTGAGTTGACAACCATTGTTTGCTGATAACAGCAATATTAATTATTAATATTAAATACTAAAATTATAAGCTCAGGGCACTGGTAAAGCTGTTAGTGTGCTCTGCTCAATCAGTTTATTTGTTTCATTGAAACATGAAAACTAACAAGGTTTTTCCTTTCGGTATGTAAAATAAAAAATACGTACTTTTTGAAATGAAATATAAACAAAAATGCCCATTCCAATAGACAGAACGCTGTTTAAGATCGCAATCGAGCTACGATCACTGGAAGAGATTTCTAAAGAAATATGCGCAGTAGACAATATAAGTGGTCTGGAAGAAGTCACCCAAGCATTGAAAGCACTCACACTGCTTGACCTCACTACCTTAGCTGGCGATGACACCGATGCTAACGTGCGAAGGCTGTGCGTGCGCGGGGCGCACCCATTTACACCCGTTTTGCGAGAAGCACTGGACAGTGATCTGCAAAATGATTTGCATACCGCAGCTGTGTGTGTATATCCAGCGCGTGTCAAAGTTGCCTTTGAAGTGCTGAAACAGTTGAAAATGGAGCAGAGAATATCAGTGGCAGCCGTGGCTACAGGTTTTCCCACTGGCCAATACAAGCTACCATCGCGTCTGCGTGAAATCGAGGAGGCAATCGAGGACGGTGCCACCGAGATCGACATTGTGATAAACAGGCAAATGGCACTTAATGGCGACTGGGAGGGTGTATACAATGAAGTGGTTGACATGCGTAGGGTATGTGGTGATCGCGCCCACTTAAAGACTATACTCGCCATCGGGGAATTGGGTACTATGAAGAATGTGTACAAGGCGTCAATGGCTTGTATGTTAGCCGGTGCGGACTTTATCAAGACATCAACTGGCAAGGAAGCTGTGAATGCTACACTGCCAGTGGGACTTTGTATGATCTATGCGATACGTGAATTCGCACAGCGCACTGGCCAAATTGTTGGTCTAAAACCCGCTGGGGGTGTGCGCACCGTGCGAGAGGCGATCGCTTGGCTGAAGTTAGTTAATGGGACCTTAGGTGAAAAGTGGTTGTGTCCCGAACTATTTCGTTTTGGCGCCTCTAGCCTATTGGACGACATTGAGAAAGTGGTAATTGATTGGTACGCAACTGTAAACCCGTAGAGGACACCGATGAAAATGAAAACTCAGAGGACTAATTCCCACATAAATATATCTATTTTTAAAAGCTTAGTACTACGGCTCGTTTCTATGCGCGCTTTGCTGCTCGGTAATTGAGTCTAATCTGTGGCACAAGCACCCCTGACGCTGCCATTAGATCATCCTCGCCTGCCACTTCATCATGTCTGAATAGATCCGGCGATTGAGTTTGATGATGCGGCTGATTATCCGGAATTTTCACTTGCATATCGACAGCAAAAAAAGAATCATCAAAGTTGATGCGGTTACGTTCGTCCTGCTCCAAATAAACTGTTTTCGGCCACTCACCGCCGGCTTGTTCGAACATATTCAGCCATTTGACATTGATCTGTTTCGCAGAACCATTAAACTTCTTCGGCGACTTCTTTGGTTTCGCAGTGTAGTAGTTGTACTGATCTTGTACTGGTGGTGGCGCTAACTTTTCTAACTTACGACTTCTAACATCTAATTTTGATCTATCTTCGTACTCGTATAGTGGCAGATAGAAGTTATACGGTTGAAGCGATGGCGGTTGCATATTCTGCTGTAGTTGCTTCGTATGAGAATCGTCCTCTGGCTTCGATTCAGCAATCCGTGGCTCTGCGGCCGGCCGGAAAATCTCGCCTGCACGACGTAGCAGACTCTCCAGCCGTTCAATCGTTATAATTTGTGGATGCACTAACTGTGCATCGCCTTCTTGCATTGGCCTACCATCCACGACATTTTTGACTTGTGCACTAACGCATACTAATAACGAGAGCTGTGGATGTAGAAAAACACAAAGCTAGTAGTGGATCACACGCTTTTGTAATGCTTTTTGATTGAACTCACCATGGTTAAATATATAACGAAGACACCTTTCATCCTAAAGGCAACTCCGATCAAACTGAAAATTGAAAAACTTTACTGACACGCTTGCTCTTCGGCGCTTGAGTAAAACTCGAACTGAAAAGCATAATCTTTTATACCACGGCGAACTGAGCAGACAACCAATCAAATTGAAAATGTTTCCCAGCCTAAAACGGAAGATCGGAAGTCTGCACCGAGCGCAGCATAAGCAGGGCAAAGCGTACGCGTTTTCACAAAACGAGTTTGCATATATGTACGAAAAAAATATGTAACAAGCCACCATAATCATGTTAATGTAACAATAGAGTGCAACTGACGGCGTGTCCAAAGTTGAAGAAACTGGAAAAGCAGCAGCGCTGTCCACTTTGTCAACCAGCTCATTTAGCCGAGTCCAATGCGCTCGTAACGAGTCTAAATTGGAAACTGCAAGTCATCGAGTAATCACTTGAAAATTGAAAATTGTCCAATATCGCTTTTCTACCGCTATGAAAAGTGAAACACTTTAGTTGGCTCCATTGCTGTTGCAATACAATATATGCCGCGATTGGTGCAATGACACTAGAAAACACCGAACGACAATGCTTCTCACACGATTTCCGCACATGACTTTCGTGTGAACCTGTTCCCATTATTGTTACCCGAACCGTACGCCATTTAAGTGCAAGTTCAAAGTTATTCGAATGATGCAGGAAATGGCGTCCCTCGCATCACGTTTGATACAATTTGTACAACAAATTTTTATTGACGATGGTCTCGACTCTCTTCATTATAATACAAATTTCAGTTATAACAAAAGCAAACTCCTCCCACACGTAACGTTATCATCCTACTCATCATGATTGTTGTAACTCCGGTAAACCCTGTATGATAATATCCAACGCTTTCATATCTTTATTTACCATATCAGTGAGTACTTCCAAGGCCCTTTGTTGCATAATCAATACATCATTCATTTCGCTTCCCATTTCCTTGTCGACTCTGTAGTCGGCATTGCCGTTGAACACAAATTGATTGCGCTGCATGCGCATCTGGGAGAGCAATTCGCTTAGGCGTCCTTTGAACTGTGTGGGTGCAGAGAGTATAGCCTGCATGTTCTCTAACTTGGTGCGTAGTGCTTCCTCTTCAGGAGAGAGTGCCAGGCCCACTTTACGTGTACATTCTTGCTTTACAATTACCTGAAATAGAGGCGTGCTAAATATAATGGGAATAGTTGAAAACTGACTACTATAAAGCGAACCTTCAAAATATGGTGACTCAACTCCGCCAGTTTGCGTTTGTGTTCTAATATTTTTGCCTTCGCTGCAGTATGGCGATGCCGCAATTCTTCCAAATCCCCTTCCACTTTCTTCAAATAGAGTGAGTGGATTTCTGTCTCACGCTCTTGGCAGACCACACGCCATTTTAAATCACTGTAACCGATCATTGGTACGGGTATCAACTTTGTCGGATCGGGATTGTCCAACATAGCTTGACGCCACATGCGCGGATCAACACCTTTCGGGGGATTCTCCAGATAGGCCTTTAATTGATCGTCATCGGGAAGTACCAGTGCGAGTGCCTCCGTCACGCCCATATTATTCAGCTGCTGCTTAACATTTAGTTGCGCCAAATAGTTTGCTACATCTGTAGCCAGCACACGTTTCGACTCATTGGGCGAAAACTGTGACTTCTCCTCAAGATAGATAACCATTTGGCATTTTTTATCTTCGATCTCCTTGCAAGATTCGACAAGCACCATCACGTTTGGCTTACTACCAAACATGCTGTGCAAAGTTTGTATAATTTGCTGTTGTTGTGCCCTGAAATGAAACGATTGTCAGCGAGTCAAAATCGAGGGTATATAGAATAACTTACCGTACTTCCCTTAATGTCCTATTGAAATTCAGTGCGACCAAACCCATCTTGTTATCCTTACCTGGCATACGGCTGTAACTCATAGCTTTAAATCGACACAAGTAATTCTCTTGCGTAATGTCCACGGGCGCGGCGCTTTGAGAATAGAAGAGTTTACCAGTGCCCCACATGGCTTGCAGATAGTTCCACTTGGCTATAATGTTGTCACGTTCATCACCGAAGATTGCTACGTTGAGTATGGACTGGGCGAAAGCCTCGTCCGATGACACCTGCGACGCCACCTGTTGCGGTTGGCCGAGCATGAAGTTTGTGGTGCCTCCAAATCCTCCAAAGCCTGGTGTTACTGTGCTCATTGCTGGTTTACCGAAAGCTATTGAAAATGTTAACAACTATAAATTTGGTTTCAATAAAACTTCACTTTTCGTATATGAATTGACGTTTGTTAATAGTTTCTTTTTATTTTAAGGCTAAAAATCATCAATGTTGTCGAGACGAATTTTCCGAGAACATAAATTTTTTTTAGAATCGGCCTGCTGTTTTTTACTGATAATATACTTCTATTGAAATGGGACACTCACGTCATTATTTTTTTCACGTCATTATTTTTTAAATCCGACAAATGTTTTATGCAGTTTACTGCGTTTAATGTTATAATTTAATTTAAAAAAAAAAAAAAAAAAAAGAAATGGGACACGACTCGTTAGGACTATTATGGTGAAAAATCATTGTGGGTTATAGCTAATTTATATGAGCAGAAGCAATAATTTATATCTATATTCATACATATATAAAACAAAATGGGAAAAGCGTTTAATTACTCTCTGCTGATCGACATTTTCAAGCATTTAAATTGGAAAGACTACGCTCACGCTTATGTATGAGCAAATATTTAATTCTATAATTTATAAAGCAGTATTCCCTTTAAATATCATTGATTACCATTTAAGTAAATTATTGAATTTGTCAATTGTCAAAATATAATTATTTATTTTGAGAATCACACCAAGAAAATGTAGTCTATGACAGCAGGCAAGCTGCTGCCAGAGAAGAAACTGAAGTACAGCGCACACATGCTATAGAACCCATTGTTTTAATTCTATTCAAATTTAAAAAAAAAAAGTTATTTTTCCTGGTAAAGGGCGGGGTTTAGTTTTTTATAAGGAGTTTTTGAAAAGTTAGTGAAAATATGAATTCTTTGTACCTGAACCACCAAAGGCGTTTGTTGTTTGTGTACCAAATCCACTGCTGGCGGCGAACGTTGTGCCAGGGCCACCAAAACCGCCAAAGGCCGGTGCTGTCGACGTTGTTGATGTTGCACCAAAACCGCCAAAGCCCGTGTTGGGTGCACTGTTTGCGAATCCACCAAATGCATTGGCCGTTGGTGCTGTTGCCGCTGGAGCGGCGCTACCGAACATAGAGGGAGCAGAGCTAACTGCTGGTGCTGTGCCAAAGCCCCCAAAACCGGTCAATTGTGGAACAGCTGGTGGTGCACTGGGTGCTGCGCTGGTAGCACCAAAGCCAGTCGTTCCGTAGGACGGCGTTGATGTACCAAAAGGTGCAGCTTGCGCTGTCGGAGCAACGAAAGCTGGTGTGTTGCTCTGTGTTGCACCTGCGCTGAACGAAGAAAAGAGGCCACCAGCTGTAAATTACGAGAAAGTAATATTTTATATTTTATATGTAGTTAATAATACCCCTAGATATAACGGAAAGGGATAATAACATAAGTAATCATAATAACAATTGATTTATTTTCTTCCAATGATATCGCTCACTTAAACTATTTTTGGCAAGATATTTTATCTTGCTTAAGGGGGCATATGTGTGACTAGCTTCGTTAATACAGATACGCTTATGATGGCCAATATTTATATTGAGACCGAACGGTATGTCATGATTTTATTAGTTGAAGGGTGTTTCCTGAATGTCATCCTAATAATTTCTCCAATAGCATCCTTTCCATTGCTCTTATCAACAGCAAATTCATTACCAACGTTTGATGAGTTTGTTTGGTGTATGGCCTTGTAAGTGTTGCCGCTTACAGTGCCTCTGCACGTTTATCGGTTATGTAGTTTTTAATATAAATGAAAACAACTAACAATAATATAAGTACGACGCATATGAATATTGTAATTAGCCTAAAACCAAGGCATATACGACTGCATAGCCTGACCGACGGTAAGGAACTATTGATGCTACCAAAGTATGACGGTAAATAGAAATATTTAGATAAAGTAGTGTAAACAATTTATTTATTACAATAGAACTCACGTTTGGCTGGCGTGCTTTGAGCCCCAAGATTAGTGGTGCCGCCAAAGAATGACATCTTTGTGAACACAATCACACACGTGCTCTTACTCAAAAGTGTTTAATGTTTAGACCGCCTATGTTTTATTCACTGTATCATTATTTATTTAACAAACAAATTATTTTTGGCGCTTCTATGGTAGTTGATTAAGTTTCCGAGTGTTGGTAAACCAACAACCGAACCATATGTGTTAAGCTAGTGTTGTAAAAGTGCTATTGAACGTGTAACGTTGCACGTTTTGCAGCACACCCACCCCTTTATAAACATTCCATTAACATAAGCCAGTCAAAGAAACCACCCAAAATGAGCAAATATACTGCCAAACACCTAGAAGACAAGTTGAAAGAAAAACTTGATGCAGACTACGTTCACGCGATTGACGAATCAGACGGTTGCGGCGGTAAATTTACTGTGGTCGTTGTTGCAAACGCATTCAAAAATAAAACGCTTTTGCAAAAGCATCGATTGGTAAACAGCGTTTTAGCAACAGAGTTAAAAGATATACACGCTTTCTCACAGAAGGCGTACACACCTGAAGAGTGGGAGAAAGTTCAGCAGAAGCAGCAGTAAGTAGTTATCTTTGTTGTATTACCTGTTGCCAGAAGTTGAATTCAGACGAAGTGTGGAGTGGTACGACTCATAACCTGTATACCGAAAACAACAACAAAACAGCAAACAACAACAACACCACAACACATACATCATTGTCAGTAGCAGCCAAAAAGCAGCAATAAGACTTAAAACGACGGAAAGTGAAAGGGAAAACGAAACGACGAATACGCCGCAACGGTACAACAACGCAACTCCCGATGAAATAAATTACAAAATTACAAAAAAAAAGTAATAAATAAAGAAAAAAAAGTACGCGTATTTGAAAAGAGGCTATTACTCAAACCCTCAAAGTTCATAGGCTACAGTATCACCGTAACTCATTAGAAATTCAAATTCTCCGCTGATAAACAGCAAAAAAGAATGCTCAAGTTCCAGATACACTCGCCTGGCAAAGTTATAATACACGGCGAACATGCGGTTGTCTATCGGCGACCCGCATTGGCCGCCGCCATTGGTTTGGGTACTACGTTGAAGCTGCGTTCGCAGCCAGACAGCCAAGTGGCCAGTTTCCATTTAGAAGCACTGAACTGTACCTTGGAAATACAACTTGCCGACTTCAATGCCTTTTTGGACGCATTCCGTGCGAAATATCCTGGCGAAAAACTCGATAGTAATGCGAATCTTCTGGAGGAAGTACGCATCGAAGTGGCTAAGCAGATGGAGCGCAGCACAGGCAACTCGACACAACAGCAGCAGACACAAAAGGCATTGGTTTCCATTTATTATTTGTTGGCAGGCGCTGTACTTTCAGCGCCAGATAGTTTAATGAACTTGACAAACGGATTGGAGTTACGAATCGACTCAGAGTTGAATGTGGGCGGTGGTCTGGGCAGTTCGGCATCATTTGGTACTGCATTAGCTGCCGCATTTCTTCTATTAGCTGGTCACTTTAAAATGGAAACGTACTTGGACGAGGGCAACCAAGCGCTCATATCCCAGTGGGCCTACGAATCGGAGCGCGTAATGCATGGCACACCATCAGGTGTGGATAACACTGTTTGCACTTACGGTGGCATGCTTCGTTTTGTCAAAGGCAAAGGCTTCACACCTGTGCGCATACAGAAACCATTAAATATTTTGCTTGTCGACAGTCGCGTCAGTCGTAGCACCGCCGATATTGTTGCCAAAGTACGACATTTGACTGAGACATTTCCGGAAATATTCGAAGCAATTTGGCAGGCTTGCCAAGTAATTGTCGACACAGCTATTCCGATTTATGAGAGCTATGGTAATGGTCAGGACGACAGCGAGAAGTTCGAGAAACTTGAGAGTCTTGTGCAAATAAACAATGATTTACTGAAGGCGATTGGCATTTCGCACCCGAAGTTGGAGCAAATCTTTGCAATAGCATTCAAACGCGGGTTCTACTCAAAACTTACTGGCGCCGGTGCAGGGGGTTACGCTATAGTTTTGTTGCCCGAGAATTACGAAAACCATCAAGTGTACTGGCGACTCAAAGAGGAACTGGAGGCCGCTGGATTTGATGTGCATGCTACAACTGCCGGCGGTGTTGGCTTGCGTGTTAAAGAGTTGGATTAAATTTATGACAAAGTATACATAAATATAAGTAATTTTTATTATAAATATGTCAGCTTATTCTAATAAAAAAACACAAAATTTCTTAATGTAGTTGAATATAGTTCTTTAATGTTATAGTGTTTGTGACTCTTCCCTAGAAAATGCTAAATTTCGGTGTCCTTGGTCAACTGCCGGTTGCATAGGTCCGAAAGGAAAGGGTGCTACCGCTATTGAGAACCTCCAGCGATATGTATGGTTGGCTAGTATCACATCGGTGGTAACGAGCCAGACAAAGATATCGTACAGTGGCCCCTTGTAAAGCGTACTGTGTTTTGGAAGAGATACTAGCAATGTACAAGGGATCTAACTTACTTAAAGGCCATCGAAATTCTTGCTTGTGTGATCGTACACGTTGTCCTGATTGTTTTTCATGAGGAGGCCCTCTTCTCAGTTACCATAGGCATCAACGCCAGCAAATGTGCTTGTGTTAGGTATGCCACACGGCCATTGTCTTGCCCTGGCATATCGTTGCTAGGCTCTATTCTGAAGCACAAGCCTGCGCATAAATACCTTGGAGTCATACTGGACAGGAGACTTACATTTCAAAGACATGTAACAATGGTTCAGCGGTCCGTGCTGGATCTTAGAGTTCCTAAAGTCGGCGATGTTATCCAGGCACAAGCGGGGAAATATCTCGAGCGCCTTGGTTCTCACCCAAATGCACTCGCGAGACGGCTAACTTCGAGAGCCAGAAAAAGAAGACTCAAAAGGTGTCACCCACAGGATATTCCTACGAGGATCCTTTCATAAGTTTATTCTGTCAAATTTAGTAAATTATCTTTATATAAATAAGTAATTGTAAATATGTAAATAGGTTGTATTCTTTATAAGTTGTTTGTAAGTCATAGGTTTACATTATTTTTTCTTTTATATACAATTAGGTTAGGCTGCCACTGAAGGTAGTAAAAAACTAGTTAATTATTTTAAATTAAAAAAAAAAATTTTAAAAAATAGTTCTCGAATCGTTTAAATTTGTATGAAACGGTCTCAAGGCGTGTGGCAAAACACACAACTGATGGTGCAACTGTTGTACTCGCAGTCGTAAAGTGTGTGCCTTGCATAATAACCACTAGTGTAGTGATTCTCAACCACTGAGCCGCGACACTTTAGTATGCCACCAAAATGTTAATATGTGCGCCACATTCTAGAAGTGTATATTAAACTTATATCATAACCTGTTTGACACAGTATATTATTATAGGGTAGTAAACAAGTTTTAAACTTATCTTTTTCTTCGCGTGCCGTGAAATTTTAAAATCATTAATAGTGTGCCGCCACAAAAAAATTGGTTAAGACTCCCTGCTTTAGGGACTATTTAGTTAATGGCCCCATCCACTACACGAACAAACTTGCCAAGTGCCGTCCTTTGACTGGCTTTTTGAAAAACGTATACCACATACACTACACAAGCATTTTTGACAAAAGTCATTTGCAAAGTTTGCTAGCGAGCATTGTTTAAATATGGATGGTGTGAACCATGTGCGGTGATAATAAGCAAACAGAAGTTTAATATGTAAATTGGCGTGCGAAATAAATTTAGCAATTGTTCCATGGCAGGATAAAATGTACAATAGAAATAAAAACAATAGTGTTTAATTTTAATTTCAATTTTTATTTCTAAACTTGTCATTACAAAGAACTTAAAATATGTAATTCAACAATACGATATACAAAAGATTTACCATCGTTTCCAAAACTACTAAAATACTCTTTCAAACTTGGAGTAGAAGATGAGTTGCTTTGGAATAATTCATTTTTTGTGACAATATGATTGAAAGGTGGAGTGGTGTTGGTAGATGTGAACGATGGGTGCCTTGGTGGATTTTCATTTATTACAATATACTGCTTGGTAGTGGTTGGAGGTGACAGTAATGTTTCGCCTCTTTGCTGTGAAACCACGATAGTAAACTATGTCTGTGACGGAAAAAAATCTTCAAAGTAAGGCATTGAAGACCGCAGTGAAGTGAAGAAGACCGCAGTTGAGATGTTAGACGTACCCATTAAAACATGGTGAATAGTTTCATCCATTTTCTCAGTCAAACGGTTCATTCAGCCGTGAAAAAGGACATCCAACCAAGTAGTTCGTGGCTGTGTTTGTGTATTCCAACTAGTTCAACTTTGTGTCGGCTACAAATCCTCTGTTTTACTCTATGTCTCTCTGGCTTTCTCTCAAATGACAAGCACAGCTGACTGTGATTCAAAAGAAAAACGGAAATAGACGAGGACACATCGGAGTTAATTTTGCTAGTGCAAAATAAAGATGTTTTATATAATTTGAAGTACGCAGACTACAAAAACTTAAAGAAAAATCAAAATACGGGGATAACTAGAGCTCCCAGACCCAGCTACACCATTCTGTTCCAGCACTAACATTATCACATCGAACGATCGGGCCACTCTGTTCATGGTAAAGTGTTACCTTTTCCCGCCAAACAACTGTATATGTCAAATAAACTTTCTTGTGCTCTGACCATGTCAACCTTTGTGCCAACCAAACGCAATGTGCGGGAAGCTCTGCTTTCATTTGAAGAAAACTGCAGCAGGCGGACGTCGATTGCTGTGTGAAGCATATGGAGAACATGCGCCATCAATAAAAACGTGAATACTGGTTCCGGCGATTTAAACGAGGCGATTTTAACACCATTGACAAAGGACGCGAAGGGAGGCCAGTGAAGTTTAAAGACGCTAAGTTGGAGGTGTTATTGTACTCAGGCAAAAGTCAAAAGGTTCTCGCTGAAAATTTGGGAGTGACTAAACAGGCAATTTCAAACCGTCTTAAATCATTGCCACCAGGAGCACAACAGGAACAAAATGAGGTTAAGATATGTATCGTGAAAAGGGAAAAGAAATGAGGAATACGCCGCAACAATGCGACAACACAAAAACGAAGAATTATTAGCATTATTGGATAGTCACCGATTAACATTAAACATAGTGAACCGCGTAGCACCTGGTATCTATGCGGTGCCCAAAGGGCACCTTTGAGCTGTAAATTGCAGTTGGACAGACCTCTTGTCTTAGAATAAACGTGCAGTTGGTAGATTTGGCGACGTTGATGACTATGTCCCTCGTACTCGGCTCTTGGAGTAACTACATGGAGGCCGCCGGGTTTCCATGTACGCCACAGCTACCGGCGATGACGGCTAACGTGGTACAGAGTTGGAAATATTTTCAACAAAAAATATATATATTTACATATGTGATTTTTATTATAAATATATTTGAGGTAATTGTAATAATAAAAAAACCAACATTTTTTAATGTATGTTGCAGTCTCTGACTCTTGTACAGGAAATACTAAGGTTCGCTGCACTTGGCCGACCGTCAATCGCATAGTTCCGGGAAAAGAGAAATCAAGCAATCTAACGTTGGCTAGTATCGCGCGATCTGTAAACGATGCCCCGGTTTTTCATCTCGCGCAGCGTCGACGGTGGTAACGAGCCAGACACAGATATCGCATAGATTCCCCTTGTAAAGCGTGCTGTGGTTAGAAAGCGAGAATACTTAGGAGTTTCTGGGAGTAAATTCAAAGGTGATCTAACTTACTTAAACGCTGCCACTTGGCCACCCATGAATCCTCAGGTGTAGTCAATGCAATGAGGCCATCGAAATTATTGCTTGTGTGGTCGTACACGTTGTCCTTATTATTTTTCATACGGAGAAACTCTTCGCAATTATCACAGCCATCGCTCTCGAATTGGTCAAAACTCTGTGGGCGTGTAAATGCTTGTTTGAGGCGTCCCGATATAATAACATCGAATTTTTATACAAACCTTAACAAGGGAACACACTAAGCAGGCACGAAGGCCGCGCAGATCCTTGGGTATTGACTCAAACGACATTTCTTAACAATTCCCTGAAGCCGGTCTTCCGCTAATTATCAACTTCTCACTAAAAAACTGTTCGGAGTAGCGAAAACTGATGAGAACTTAGACCAGTAGCAGCTTGAATAGTAATAGTCACTAGTGACTACTAAATAGTATTTAATTACTCGACGCCGCTGTAGTGTTGCCATATCTAAAAAATACTAATAATCTGTTTACAAAACGTTTTAAATATTACCAATAATAATGCCGTCGCAACGGCTTTGGCTCGTGCACGGTGGCATACGAAGTCGTTTGGGTTACTTTCTAAACCAAGTTTTCATTTTGCTGTCTGCTTCACGTTGCAATATATTTTTAACGTATTATGGGATCACGACACGATCATGCACGCGTGAAGAATGTTTCCTTGATGTGCGTATGATGTACGACCGTGTCTGGGCTGCATTAGTCTCATCTAGTCTGCAACTGATCCAATGTTGCCATATATCAAAATAAGAAAAATATATAAATTGTTAAACAAAAAACAATTTGCAGCGAAAATTACATTTGTTATATTCATAGTAATATAAAATCAAAAAAATTCATTAAATTTTCGACTGAACACCTGTGCTGTTTCTTATGTGATCTAAGCGCAAGCCTGCAATTGTTTGTCAAACAAAACAAAAATAATAATAATCAGTTTACTTGGACAAAAATTAAATTTAAATTTCGTTAAAGACAAGATTTTGAAGACAAATAAAATTGGCACACTCAGCTATGTCAGCAAAAACCCTTGAAAAATCTCCAGAGAATGAAAAATCCGCGGATTCAGAGGCCATATCGAAATCGTCGCCGAAGAACACCAACGGCCTCCTCCAGAACACAAATTTTTCCCTATGTGATAGTGCCGATGCCGAACTGTTGGATCTGATGCGTGGCGATGCTGTCGGCGACACATTATATAGTCAACGTTTCATATTAAAGACGATCTTAGCTCTTTCAAAACCGCAGGATTCGAGGAACGAGCGCGTTCAGCTTGAGAAAGATCTTTGCAGTGTCTGGGACATGACCGTTGAGCGGGACGTAGCGGAATTTCTATTAAAAGAAGAGTTTCTTCCCGTATTTGTGCACGTCTTGAACTCTACAGAAGATCTCCGTCTGACAGAGATCATGGTTGGCATGCTGGGTAATATTTGCTGTCATGATTGTGGCTTCGAGGCACTGACAATGAATCCGACAGCTGTCGAAATATTGTTAAAATTGACAAATTGCATGGATTCACCTATACTGGTACAAGTGATGCGTATACTGGAGACTGTAATGGCGAAATTGAAGCCTGATAAGACGGAGGAAGCGAAACTATGGTACCGATATTTTGGCGCAATGGATGATTTCGCGCATAAATTCGCCTTTATATTAAAAATGTGCAAAGTGGGCGAGCTCCTGACGGGTTGCCTGAAAGCATTGAATGCCATTTTGGCCAAATTCGCATTGCTGGATGAACAAAGAGAGCGTGAGGAGGATGATGCTCGTGCAGATGAGCCAGAACTGCCAAAATTCGTTGATGTTTTTCTTAACCAAGAGCTTATAGAGGGTACAAACATGGCATTTGTCTACTTGATGGGTAAGGAATCATTACCAACAAATGACGACAGCGATGACGACTGTGACAGCAGGGGCGATTGTGATTTGACAAGCATCAGAATCCATGAAACGATGGAGATTTACATAAATATACACACAATTCTCGCACAGTATGAAGATGCCTACAGTGTTTATACACATCACATCGATGAGTTTACTTCATGTCTCGCATTAATACTTAGCCAATTTACAACCAGTGCACAGTTGCTGCCATTAAGCAAACAGACCGAGTTCTACTTGGAGGGTGTAATGCATATATTCAGCGTAAGTACTAAAATCCACAGAGAGCTGGTTATTTTTAATGAATTCTTATTTACAGTGTCTTGGTCATCCATTTAAAAATGGACTTTTTGTAAATGCATTTAAAATTTGGTCTTTACTCGACACCCAACTGAGTAAATTGGAAAGAGAAGTCAGGGTCACGATCGACTTTGAATCAAACCAGGACGACGGTTCTTCAGCAGACAGGGTCAAAAGAAATCGAAATGCATTGTTAGAATTCATTGCGTATATGATGAATTCCAGCACAAAGGAGTTGCGTCCCGCGTTGATAAGTTTTTCACGCAACGAAGCTGAAAATTTTCTTAATGCTTTGGAAGATGCCTTTCCAAATGTGAACGAAATGTCAGCAGCAGCGACCAAGATGCGTGCCACATTGGAATACTCGACTGGCTCAGTAGTTTAGAATCGTTTTTTTTTAAATAAATACTTTATGATAGTAAGCAGACGAATTATGCGTACAAATTTTACTTAGTGCTGTCCATGGAATTGCGTATAATATCCGTCCAGGATTGCCTGCCAAAGTGAAGTCCATTGCCACCGGTACATTGGACAACAAGCTCGCACCCATTCTCCTGATTACCAGATAGTTTAAGGTTTTTTTTGTCTTCACTTAGAGCCTGGCTGACTTCGTTTAATGAGGGATCCAATTTAATCTCTTTTGCGTTTATATTGAGCTGCGCATTTTTTTGTGCCAACTCCGATATATTTATGACAGTTTCCTCCTGATTATTGGCCATTATCACACATTTCCCCTCAAGTTCCGAGAGCTGAAGATTCATGCGGCCGCCCTGTGCTTGAACCTTTAAATTTCCATGCACGCCGCCTAGAAAGGAAAAAGAAATTCTTAAAAGCTTAAGCCTTTTAATGCACTGTTGACCCACTCATGTTTAGTTCGCCACCGTCACGCACGTTTATCTCACACTGCTTGTGCACATTCTTCAGTGTCAGGCAACCGGAGTCAGTTTCAAATTTCGATTTCGATGCGTAACAACAATCAGTCTGAATGCCACCACTTTGTGTCCGGCACCACAAGTTGTCTCCCTGCACCTTATCCAACACTATTAACTATGAGAGTTTGGTTAGACACTGCAAACTTATTATATTCTGAACACTACCTACACCATCCTTCGTATCAATTCGCGTCCACTTGCCCAACAAGGTGCCAGCGCATTTGACACTACCATATTCGCTACTTATGGAGATTGTTGTTGCGCGTATTCCTTTCGTATGCACGTTGCCCGTCGCTTTGACCTTTAGAGCTTCACCGTAGATACCCTCTACACCTACACTGCTCCTTGCGTTGATGTGCAATTCAGCGCGCAATGGAATATTGAGATTACAACAGAAATTTGTTCTTTCCATTAATTTTCGAACCACTATATTGACCACTTTCTCATCATCGCTAACATCAACTTTCAGCGTGGCAGGGCAATTCTTGACAGCATCGCCACGCAACTGGGCGATAAAAACATCGCCACTGGTGAATGTATGGACGTCAATGGGCTTCACATGAAGTCGTATGTCCGAATTGACGTTGATACGCGCATAGGGGTTTACATAACGCAACGTTTCCTGATGTACAATTTCCATGCCATTGACGGACATTTTCCTTGCCGTTTTCTTGGCGTAGCTTCGAACAAATTGATTGAAAATTTGCGACTTTACTTGACGCAATATCAGCATAATTTATTTATGTGAGCTTCGATGCCCCAGCGATTCGCTCTACAGCTTTTTTGAACAGGTGAACAGGGACGATATTCAGAAAAGCAGCTGAGAGATGACAAACTTGTGTGAAATAAACACTGCCGATTAATATGTGAAGTCATTGGTTTCAGTATAATATAATTATTAATTAATTTTGCTAATTATGGGATATTTTATATTTTCTTACGTTTTAACTTGCTTTTTGCGAACTACAGAAAGTAATGGTCTCTAAAAACAACTGTCGTACATGACAATCACCAACAGCTGTAATGTTGTGCTCATGAAACACAGCTCAATCGACCATTGGGCTAAAGTTTCGTCTTCATTCGCGAACTGTTTTTCTGATAGGAAAGTGCAAATACCTTGAAGCAATAGATAAATTTTGTCGCCTAAAAGAGATAAATAGTGAATATTCTTAAAAAATGTCGGGCAAAGATAGGCTAGCAATTTTCCCCTCACGTGGTGCTCAGATGTTAATGAAAGCTCGTCTCGCTGGCGCACAAAAAGGCCATGGTTTGTTGAAAAAGAAGGCTGATGCCTTGCAAATGCGTTTTCGCATGATTTTGAGTAAAATCATCGAGACAAAAACCTTAATGGGCGATGTGATGAAAGAGGCAGCGTTTTCATTGGCTGAAGCCAAATTCACCTCTGGTGATATTAATCAGGTGGTGTTGCAGAACGTAACTAAGGCTCAAATCAAGATACGCACAAAGAAGGACAACGTTGCTGGTGTCACACTGCCTGTCTTCGAGTCATATCAGGATGGTTCTGACACTTATGAGTTGGCTGGCCTCGCCCGTGGTGGTCAACAATTAGCCAAGTTGAAGAAGAATTACCAGAGCGCTGTCAAACTACTCGTCGAGTTGGCTTCTCTGCAAACGTCCTTCGTCACTTTGGATGAAGTCATTAAGATCACCAATCGCAGAGTGAATGCCATCGAGCATGTCATCATTCCGCGAATCGATCGCACACTCTCCTACATTATTTCGGAGTTGGACGAATTGGAACGAGAAGAATTTTATCGTCTGAAGAAGATTCAGGACAAGAAACGCATCGCTCGTGCAAAGGCTGACGAAAAGAAAGCTTTATTATTGCAACAGGGCATCGATGTTCGTGCTCAATCAAATATGCTGGAGGAGGGCGATGACGATGTACTCTTTTAATTATTTATGTAAATGGCACGCGACTTTATTAGCCACTGCCATGAATGAAATGGCCAATTTCTTAAACTGATCCATATACATATGTATGTAAATCAGTTTAAACTGGTATTATTCCTGTGCTACTGTTGTATTCAAACGTTTATCTATTCCATAATTATAGTGCTTAAATGTAGTAGTTGCGAAAATTCGGAAATCATATTGTAATTTGTGTTTTTCATCAATAAAATTCGGAGAATACAGAAAATCAAAATGTTCTACAGAGTCATCTGATGCAGTCATGTGATATCGTCAGCTGTGTTTATGCGACGCACGCGAGCCCGAGCGGTGTTTCATTGACACGTTTAATGTGGGCACGTCAGAATTTGTTGTCTTTCATTGCAAACAGCTTCTTCAGTAGCAGTAATTAGATTTTGTAATTTGCGCAAGAAAAAATGAATATTGAATTTCAAGCTGTTGTATTGGGTGCCGGGCGTGGTACACGTTTACCGGAAGTACTTGGCGATGCGCCAAAATGTTTACTGCCGATTGGGCCTTATCCATTGCTGTGGTATCCGCTCAACATGCTGCAACAACACGGCTTTTCAGGTAATTCAACGCTAGAGAAAAAAAACATTTAATACATAAATAATTTAAAAATTCTCTTTCCTAGAGGCAATTGTTGTTGTTCTTGATCGTGAACGTTCTGAAATTCACCAGGCTCTCGAACGCACCTCGTTGAAGATAAAGGTGGATCTCGTTGCCATACCTAGTGACAATGACTTCGGCACCGCAGACAGTCTACGTTATATTAGCGATAAGTAATTAATTAACTAAACTAATATCAAAATTATGTTAAAACACACTGCTCCTTATGCACAGAATCAAATCAGACTTCTTAGTGCTCAGCTGTGATATTGTCACCAATGTCAGTCTCTACCCACTGATCAACAAGTTCCGCGAACACGACGCTTCTCTTGCTGTGCTGCTCTTTAAAGGCGGATTTGAATCGGATGTCAGTGTACCTGGGCCGAAAAGCAAACACAAATTAGAACGCGATCTCATTGGCATACATCCGATAACACAGCGGTTGCTGTTTCTTGCTTCTACCAGCGACTTTGAAGATGTGCTGAATGTTAACGCGCATTTACTGCGTAGAAATGAAAAAATTACGATATACTCTCGCTTGATGGACTCGCACGTGTATGTGTTGAAGAAGTGGGTTCTACATTTCTTGCAAAGGGTAATGAACCTACATCAAAATTATCTAACTAAACCCAACTAACTAAATCTTACTTCGTACAGAAAGAGCATATATCGACGCTTAAAGGTGAATTTTTGCCGTACATCATAAAGAAACAGATGTCAAAGCACTTAACGCCATTTGTTCCCGACACTACATCTGAAGTAGGTCTCTCTACTAAGCCAGAGGATGATATACTACACGTAAGCATAATTAGTTTCTCCAACGTTTAATTGTGCTTTTTTTGGTAGAGCAGGCAAATTTGTTTCATTGAAATTCCAGCGGTAGTATCGTATCCAAGAGTTGGTAGTACTTGGCTAAACAATCTTTTTCTGGGTTGGTTCCGTGGCGTAATCTCTTATGCCTTGGAAACCTACCCAAGCTTACTCATTTAACTTATTAACACATTCTTCATTCTCAGTATGTACCGTACACCGCATTGAATCAGAAAATACAAAATTCCACACTTTTCAACGATTCGCTCTCAAAAGCGCCATACAATGGAGATCTCATTCGTTGCTATGCTATTGAAGCGCCAAAGGACGCTATTGGTGTGCGCGTTAATACGACACTCAGTTTTTATGCCATTAACCAGAAGCTGGCTACTATTTGGACTCAACTGTTTGACCAAGATGCGCCGCCACTGATTTCGAGAAATGCTATTGTCAACTCGACTCAGACCAAGGAAATTGTCGTCGGTGATAATGCAAAACTGTCGGAGAAGACTTCGTTGAACTTCAGCGTCTTTGGTCCAAATTGTACAATACACCCGAAGAACATAGTGAATAACACCATCATTATGTCACACGTTATCGTGGAAGAAGGATGCAACATAGAAAACTGTGTCATCGGTAATCGTGCGATTGTGAAGAAAGGCTCTGTGCTCAAGAATTGTCTCATCGGCTCCAATTTTGTTGTTGAAGAAGAGTCCAAGAAGCAAGCGGTTCATTTAACAAATGACAATGATTTCATGGAAATTGACATAGAATAAAGTACATCTTTATTACATTTATCTTTTATTGTAGCTATATCCTCCTATATAATAACATTGATATACGAGTACACGTCCGTTTTGCGACATATACTCACGTAAGGGTATAGTGTTCTAGATTGTTAAGTGGCACTGCGACTTCGCTCTTAGAGGGAAAATGTATTGGTAACGTACAATGCCCTTTTCCGTATGTACTTAGGACTGAACAAAGTCACAACCATAAGTAAATCTATAAGTAAATATATAAGACCCAAACCAAGCTTAGGCTTGAAAACATAGTCTGTTCATATTAAGGCGACAATCATAGTGCACTCGGTTACGAAGCTGATGACGAAGACGAAACTGAATGCTAAAGCCGCCACTAGTTTGTGCTAGAGGTAAACATTCGTAATGGGCGGTGACGTTTTCGAAAGCGTTAGAAATTAATTCTACGGTATACAATAATCAAAATGGGCTTATAAGCATTTGGCCTAAGTATAACGACAGGTCAGTGGTCATTACCTAACAAAATCCAAGGGTGACTTCAGCAACCAGGCCCAATCACTCGAAGGCGTATGTAGTTCATTCTTAGACGCTACTCTTGCGAACCAGTGTATTTGTTTAATTTAATTTTATTCGAATTGGTTAGAAGGCTTCATCTAACAGGAATTAAATACAAATTAATACAAAAATATAAAAGGTACATACGCACTTTCACTAAGTTACGATTGGGACTATGTGTAAGTGTAAGAAGCGTCGACTTAACCTAAACAATGTTGAAGCGAAAACTTGATGGCTTCCATAATAGCTTCTGCTCGTACACAAACACAGAATGTGCAAGTTACAAAAGGACGACAAGAATGTTGTGCTACACCTCCACTGAGCTGAACTGGCCGCCCGGCTTCGGCGGAGCGCACGATCTATTTTCTTCGCTCATATAAGTATTCGTCTTCATAGTAACGCGGCGTTGATGTGGCAATAAAGAGCTGTGGTCGTCGCTGTTGCAGCGAGATGTTGATCTCTTCGGGAGTGCGATAGACCTGCTGTTGTTGTTGTTGCTGCTGCTGTGGCAGATGTAGATGAGGCGCGGATGTAAAGAATCGGTAAGGTGTGGTCGTAATCGCCTGCGCGAGAGTCTGGGGACGCTGATGCTGAATCTGTGGTTGCAGTTGGTGCACTTGCGGTTGTACCGTGGTCACTGCCACTGGCCGGCGATAGGACAGCGTCGTTGGTTGTTGCTGCACGCTGGGCTGCTGACGAATCTGAGCAACAGGCTGTGGGCGTGGCTGTTGGTATTGTATTTGCACTTGCTGCTGTTGTTGTGGAGGAGTCGTTTGTTGAACATGCTGTATTTGCTGTTGTGGTCTATAGGTAACTGGCACCTGCCAAGGAAACAACTAATTTAGTTACAATCAAAATTTCAATGTCTGAATGTTGCTTACAGGTTGTCGTGGTTGCTGTTGTTGAATTCGCTGACGGGGCACCTCCTCTTCCTCCTCATCATCGTAACGCTCATGTTCGTAGTAGTTCTCGGGATAGTAACGTTCCGAATAACGGAGCGTCACATTCGGTCTGCTTTGGTGCTCTTGTAGATTTATGGGCTTGTAGAGATAATCGTTGACAATGTGATATTTCGATGATTGTTGACAAATATTGTCATGGGATGGCGGCATGCAGATTAGATGTATCTGATGGAATGTAAATCCCTCCGGACAGATCCACGAGTGCTTCTGATTGTCCTGACAATAGTGGAATACCTCGCAACTTAGAGATTCATCAGCATAGTAACTGAGAAGAGATGAATTAGCTTTAGCTTTGTGAACGCATGTCCCGTTGTTTGAAGTCACTTACCCAGAGTTTTTGGAATTACAACTAAATGTTGACTTAGCCAACAATGTTGTTAGACGATCAGGTTCCTCCTCCACTTCTTCCTCCTCCTCGATTTCTTCGCTCGATTGTTTCTTATTTAATCGGATGTAGTTACTTTGCTGTTTAATATTTCGATTGCTGTAGATCTGACGTGGTGCCTCTTCTTGATCCTCCTCTGATTGACTATAGTCATAGAGTGGTCGTTGCTGCTGCGGTTGCTGTTGTTGATGTTGCTGTCTGTAAGCCAGATGTGTTTGCGCCTGGGTCTCGAAGTCATCCTCCTCGTCATTGGCCTCGATCGAACGTGAGGCAAAGCCGCTTGGCTTGGCTGTCGTCGCTGTGGCGGTAGATTCGCTGACACCGCCATTACCGCCCGTACTGGCGCTGAGTGCGCTGCCCAAGAGGCAGCACGAGGAGACTAGCAATATTAAGCGTAATCTGGAAGAAAACAAAGCAGAGTACGAATGAGAAAAAGTGTAGGGAAAGCAAATTGAATTTTGCGCGGGGATATGGTTTCTATAGCCTCCCAGCATCGTCTCAAAATTCACTACTTCAAACGTATGAAACATAACAAACTAACACCTATAACAGCGCAAAATAAAAATGAATAACAATAATAATAAAATAAAAATATCTATCTATCTATATATATAAAATTGGAAGTTTGTTAATTTATTTGTCCGTTATGGACGCCGAAACCGCTGGACCGATTTTGATGAAATTTCCAGTGAACCTCTAGAATTGCCTTTAGATGTTTTACCAAAGAGTATACATTCATATAGAGTTTACATTTCTCTCTTAAAAAAGGCGGGAGAGACGAGTCAGGCACGATTAGAACCGGACACTGATTATTCTCCACATCAACAGAATTGTTGGCTGTTCAACTTATGCAGCGTACCATATTGCTGCTGGTATGAATGAATGTATGAATTAGTTCTGTCTGGTGGTGAGAAAATATCGTTGAATTCGCTAAATATTAAGACCAACTCAATTTTCAGATGCTTCTCAAACTGCACAGATATAAATAAAACGCAGCAGTGCTGCTCAAACTGTATAAAGTCAAAATATTCAAATATTCGAATGAAAACAAAAATCAAAAAAGTGCAGAATACGAAATGCCACACCATTGAACAGACTTGATTTTTGTACATTTCTTGAATGTTTATTAAAAACATTAACTTGGCCTATTCCGACGTTATTATGCTCTTCACCCGGGCTTGTATGGAAAGGCCACCAATTCCAGGTGGTCCATTTACACAAAATAAATAAAAAATTATTTTCAAGTTGACATATGGTCTTAAACATACAGTGAGTATGTGGCAGTGATAGCTTAACTTGTGAATATACTCAAATTTTCATGAAACATTCTCGAATCTCACAAGCGTGCTCGTGAAATTTTGATAATGAATAGCTCTTGTAATCATTTATTGAACTACTTGAGAATGGACACGAGCAATTATTATGTATTATAGCTCGTGAGACAACGTATATGGGTTCTATTTATATCCCTTTCGACCTCCTCCTCCCACTCATAGTGTCATTTGTACTAAAATTTTGTTGCATCTTTTCAGTGCCAGTGGCTCCCGACTCATTGAGCTTATTCTTTTATTCATGGACTATTGAGATTTTTGTTGTGATTAGAGGGAGACGACGAACAGCTAAAGTAATTTACTATTCACATGCTTCACATTTGTGAAGATGAGCTACTTAGACCAATTTAATAAGTATTCACATCAGAAGAGTGCAGGCGTGGCAGAGCAAGGCTCTCAGAAGATTTATGGGCGCCCCTTGGTACGTCCGCAACACCACGCTGCATAGGGATCTTGCCGTGCCAACTGTTATGGACTACAGACTTTTGTCGCATCCAAATCCGCTAGCTTCCTCCCTCACCCGTATCTCAACAAGGCGTAGACTAAAGAGGCTACACCCGCATGATCACCCCCTAAGAAGGATACAGCCTTCTATATCATTGCCTTTTCGGCGCAATTTACATCGTTTTTAATTTAGTATAAGTCTAATTTTTTTCTCGTCATTATTTTTTAAATCCGACAAATGTGTTATGCAGTTTACTGCGTTAAATGTTATAATTTAATTATGAAAAAAAAAAAGTATTCACAAGTGAGTGAAAGAACGTGAAAGTGGAAACTCAAAGCCTGAGGGACTAGTGCGCCTACAATTCGTATCATTCATCTCATCCCTTTGATCGGGAATATATTACCATATATATGGCGTTACAAGCTTCATGACAAAGTTATAATACCTTTCACTGCATATAGAGTGTAAAAAACGAAAATAAAGCCTCCGTTTTTTGTGTTTTCTTGCTATGAAACTTTTCAACCTTACCGAATCGACCGCTTATGGAGCGGGAACAAAAATCTATTATGCAACCAAAACTTGTTGCAGGTAAGTGAAAAATGTACGTTTGTTGCCTTAATGCAGTTGTAGAGGTGAGCAACGCTTGCCAGAAGTCAAAAGCACATTTTAGGGTAGTATTCAAATTTGAAGAAGGCTACGGCTTTCGGTAATGTCACCGCTACTTTACTGTCCGGTTTGAATTGGGCTGGCCGGGCATACACGTACATACAGTATTGAGGTTATGGTTAAGTGGCACATAAACTAAACAATTGGGCAAGGCATTGGCACTTGCGTTAGCCGCGCCATAATGGTCAACAATAACGACCAGCAATTTGCTAACCGTTAGCAAGCATTACGTGCGCTAGCGCCGTAATTGGGATCATTACGTTGAAGTGAATGAAAGAAAAAAGAAATCAAAAAAGCACAGAAAACATAACAACACAGCAAACTTTTACTTTCAAGCGGCTAGAAACGTCCCGACGCCTGACTCGCTCGGACTATTTTATTCGCGCAATAGGCTTTCGTTGGCAGTGACGTTGATTGACTTACTTTTTGTATGGTCGTTACGGTATTACGCGTATTAACTGTAACTGTAACAACAGCGCTGTGTGGTGTACAAAAAATACCGAAGCCGCCACCTGTCATCGAAATGGTCACTCCCGGTAGGTAGCCACAAACGGATTCAAGTGCCGCAATTAGTGCGTCTAATTATGCCCGATTGAAAATTATGTAAAACTGTTTAAATGCAAAACGTTTAGATATTCAATTAATTGCGTATCGTCTTCGGGAAATTCTGGCACGTAACGATAAAATTGCATGTGTGGACATGCAAGTATGCATATATGTACATATTTCATATATTTATGTGCCTACAGTGAGCACTGAAAAAGTAAACAACTTTAGAAAGTACAACCATAGCAGTAATTGGAATACTCTTCTATATTCAAATTTAACCGAGGCTTTAAATGGGGCTATCAGTTATTGTAAATCCAGTATTTTAAATTTTTCAGTGTTTTTTTTTTTAATTTTAATTTACGTTAACGATCCTGTTATAGGTTGTGCTAAAAGCGAAAGGTTATTAAAAAAATAAAAATAGAATAATATAATAAAAAACAACAAGAATTCGAAGTTGTCCAATAACTTAAATGCAGCATTAATTTCATTCCATTAAATGATTTTGACGTTTTTACGACTTATGCGACTCTGTTCCTAAAATAAGGAGTGCCCAACAAGGCGAACAGTTTTCACGTGGAAATTTGCAATTTAAGCAATGGTTGTTTATGGAAAAAGATGTTTTAGTAAACATAAATTATCGAAGTTTGCACCTATGGTTTTGAAATTGAATTAACTAAAATTTCAAAACATTGTTATAATAAAGTTTGAACTTGACCCATTGATCTTAATGATAAGATTTGGCTTGCTCCGATAAATATGCAGCGTATGCGCGAAATAAATTTCCATGGAAAATGTCTTTGCGATGCACAAAGGCAAAGACTCGTATAGATCTAAAGCATTTCATCTTGTAGAGCTGATCATTAATATATAATATTACTTATTTTTATATACATATGTTTTTCTAATTCCATGCTTCCTACTATTTCGTATATATGTATTTTGTTATTTCTGAAATGCCTTTCTAATTGATTGTGTCCATATTTCTCCCTTTATTTCCAAAATTTTTTAATATAATCATATTAAAATGATGTTCACATCATTTTGACAGCGACTGTATGTTTGTTTAAAAGTGGCTTCCCAAACATAAACATTTAATACGTGTTTGCTGAGCCATTAGTCGTTTGTTCACCTATGCACTTTAGCCTTTTTCGTAGCATGCTCCGCTGTTATATTAACATTGTCACTCACTTCCCTGCTTGTGTGAGTGTTCGTATGTTTGCGTTTGTGTCGAGCGCAGCATCTTCGCTAATTACGAATGTGTCCATATAAAAAGAGAAATAAGCGAAATAACAGTATTGAAAGCTCAAAAAACACTATGCACTATGCACACTCGCAGTCGCAGACACAGTCGATGCAGCAGTGAACGCTGACTGCAGTTACAATAACAACAAAAATGCTTAAAGCGTCACTTCTTCTTGTTGCACTTTAACTATGCTAGTTGCGGTTAAAAAAAAAAAAAATCAAAGCAGGTATGCTGCATCAACAAAGTCCACTGGTCTCCCTTCTCTCTCTTTTTGGCAGTGTCTATCTCTATGGAAGACTTGTTGTTTTAGGAAAATCTAAAATCAGCAGAAGCGACGCGAGGCTATTAAATGAAGATGCGCTTCAGCAGCAATCGTAGATTGTTTCATGTTGTTGCTGCGGTTGTTTTGCCTTTTCTTTTTCTTTGAAATTTTACATTTGCCGGTTTTATTATAGTTCGGTTTTATACGTTGTTTCCTGTACCCTTCATATTTATTATTAGTTCAAATATTATACTAATGTCTATTATTTGGATGGGGGGGGGGGGGGGGGGTATAGAATTGTCATTGACTGAAAATCAAAAAATGCCCCACAGAATAACCAATAAATATAATTGTACGTACATATAAATTCATATTAGTTTAGTGTACAGTTATTGCGGTAAATCAGAGAAAATATTCGTTGTTTGATTTTTTTATTGTCGGAGACTTCATGGAAGGCCAATCCAACTGATTTACCTGCTCTTCTACTCTGCTCTTTCACAATAAAATTTTCGGTAAACATTCGATTTATCAAGGTTTCCACATTGTTCTACAACTGCCAAAAATCTCTGGTCAATTTTGATGCTCGATATGTTCTTTCTACATCTTCGAGGCACATATCGTTTGAGCTCCTTGAAAAATCTTTTATTACGCTTTTTGGTGTGAAATGACAGTGTGGCTTTCTCGAGTAGAACATAAACAATATGACTAATTTATAATAAATATTAAATACACATTTGACAAAGGAAGCTTTCTACTTTTTTCATACAGATCAGTTAGAAATATAGACTGAAACTTACTCCGAGTTTGGACAAGTGATCAACTATAATAATTGCCACAATAGTTGTGCTAGAAGTAAAACTTCGTAAGTCTACTAATAACGCATGTACACTTTGTACACGTAATGAAGCGTACTTTTTTTGCAATTCAAACTAGTCAAATTTTATCGAATTTAGTTTTTATTTATTTTTTTTGGCTAATAGCACTTCACACACAAAAGGTCAAATGCAATTGAAAAAAATTATTATCAGCAATAAAAAATATAAATAAAAATATTTCTACATAAAAATTAGATTCTGCCAAAGTGCTGGAAAAAATATATAATAATAATAAGAGGTGAAATGTGAAGAAGAAGATACGAAGAAACTTTAATGCATCGCAAAAGATTTCCTAGTGAACTACATAATCAGCGTTGCAGCAGGTAGCAAAGTGTGGCAGGCAATGTGCAACAACACCGACTGCCATAAATGGAGCAATGTTTGGCGTATTTTGGCCACAAGTGTGTGCGTCGCCTCATCGTCATCATTGTCTCGTCGTCTCGTCGTCGTCGACGACGTATTCGTTTTTATCTGTCTGTCTGTCTCATTTTTCGCTTGATTGTAAGTAGACCAAACCGAGTCGTGCCAAGTTATTGCACAAAATTACATCACCGACATCAACAGCAGCGATACAGCGACGGCGGTGGTGCCGATCACAGGCGATGCGTTCGATTTTGTTTATTTTTTTAAATATTTTTTTTCCGAAAGCATAACAGCTTTGAAAAGTGGTTTTTGTTATAAATATATGTATTTTTGTGTCAGTATCTGAGATTTCCTTAATAAAAGCAATGGAACAAAAAGAGAAAAAAAGTTGGGTGTGCTAACTGAACACATTCCGATATAACTCGATGACATAACTCTTAATCACATAACACATTTTAAAGGATTTTTCTTTGTTCACCAAAGTGAAGATAATATAATGCGAACAAGCAGCTCGGCCAGTGAAGCTTGCAGGCAAATAAATAAACACGAAACGATCGAAATCTATCTGCCAATTACCGGCACCAAAAATGTGTGGGTGCTCATGTCAAGGGTCAAGGTTATCAAGCCGAAGATCCCCCTGTCGTATTTATTAATTTTTGCCCCGGATTATTTTAGAATTAAATAGATTAACTTGAGAACTCCAGCCTAACTAAATTATTATGGGTAAATATATTTTAAAGAGAAAATAAAAGGCTGGCATTTTCAAAAGATATTCGACACTGCCGTTTCTGGTATTGCTGCAAGCTTGATATACACGCTATGAACATAAAACATGCTGAATTCATCCGTACGATGTGTTTACATAATTATGTAACTATCTCAAAGTTGGAGCCAGGCAGCAGTAAGTTGATTTAAACTTTTGTGCAACTGACCACAGTCTGTTGCCAGGTTTTTAGACAATTTCACTAGTACTTACTCTATCCATAGTCAAAACAAATTAACTCGAAATGAATGAATGGCTATCTCAGTTCATGTCTAGCATATTAAAAATATATTTGTACAGAAAACTGCATTTGAAGCCAATGTTAGTCACCAAAAAGGTCATGTATATTTAAAGGTCCCGCTATTTGTTAAATTACTAAAAAAAAAAAAGAATCATTCAGATCTTTGTTGGTCATGAAACAATTTGCTTATCGTCAACTATGGTCCTGTAGAATTTTTCTCACTTTATTTTTATGAATTAAGTGAATTCTGTACTTAGCTAAGTATTAGATCAATGGGTATATGTATATGTATCACTCCAATTTAGACAAACCATACATTATAAACAATATTGCCTCTGTGTTTTTATTGATCATAAGTTCAAACAGATTTAAATATTTAATGATCTTATACAGAGAGTACCAGTTGAAATAGTCTATGTTATTCTTAGGTAAGAAGAAATTGTTAAAAATAACACCTGGGGCAGTGAATATATGATATGTTATGATATTATTTGATGGAGTTAATCTTGGTGTTCATTACTGTATATTTTTCAATCTGATATGTCCGATGATTTCTCGAATCTATCTAATAGTTCGGCAGTTTTCAAGCCATTGTGACATAACTTTTAGCAAGCCTAATAAAAGGACTTCACTATGTTGTATGCTTATTTCACTTATTATGGATTGCCCGTTATGCGTTGTTTTTGTTTAACATTTTAATTTAACGTAAGTTATGGCCGTAATCGAGTTTATTGAGTTGAAATTAATTTATCCATTTAATTTTTTCATAGCACGCACGCTCGAAATTCTCGTTTAAGACTTTAGTTTGTGCGTGATTAACACGAGTTCAATATGAGCAGTTAAAGCATAAAGCTGGTAAACTATTTCACAAATTGCTCTTTGTGAATTCGCGTGCATTTATTTAATTATACACTTTTCTGCCACACGTCGCTGCACATATGTAAAAGCTCACACAAAATGCGGTGAGTAACCTTGTGAAGTATTTTAACTTTGTTGTTGTCTTATTGAATTTCGTTTGTTTAATCATTTAATACAGCAAATGAATTAGATCTTCATAACGTTTATTTTTTACTTCAAAGCAATAAATGTAAATCGCTTTACACAAAATGAGAGCGCAGCTTGAATGATCTGCCCCTGAAACGCCATGGCATGTACCCGAATTGTAGATGGATTTGGTTGAGTGTCAATAATACAAAAGAAAAAGTCATGTTAAGAGGGTGTGTTTAATGTGTATTTTCGTACTGTTGTTCAAAATGTTTTTGCGCGCAATTCTCAAGGCTGTGTTGCAGGTTTTAGAGACGCATTATATACCTTTTAATTTGTCAAGGAAAAAGCGAAAAAACTATGCTCTAACAATCTCACGTTTGATCTGCGCAGAAGTTTAAGCGTTCTTTTGTCGTTATACCCATTTTCAACGATGGCTACAATTCACTCATTTATTGCATATATGTATTTCTTTCCAACGCATTGATTACATCGAATGGCATAACTGTAATTTCAAACGCCTAAAGTGGAATGGCAAAAACAAGCACATTCACACTTACGCACATAAACACGCGCATGTTTGTGAATGTCTGCATTAAATTGCGTATACGCCCGTCTACACTTTCAGCGATTGCAACAACAGCCTCAACAGCCGACAACTTCACTTTGGTCATGAGATACTCGTATCGCTACAACAAACTATATATTGTATAAAAAAAAAAGTGCGTTTAACCCAATTTCAGCAGAAATTTTGTAATTTATTATTAACTCCGCAGAGTTTTGTACTTTTAGAAAGGACGTGTGGTGTCGGCTTCATTTCAAAGTTATGACATAAGCTATTGTCT
The DNA here is from genome assembly GCA_035041755.1 of Cacoxenus indagator. Classification (NCBI taxonomy): domain Eukaryota; kingdom Metazoa; phylum Arthropoda; class Insecta; order Diptera; family Drosophilidae; genus Cacoxenus; species Cacoxenus indagator. Next base: position 9,322,482 of record JAWNKX010000400.1, read on the forward strand.
GCTTATGTGTACTTAAGTGTGGTCATTTTTTGAACCCCTATCTGGCTTGTCAAATCTACTCGTATTTTGCTGTTGCACAGCCGTGGCTCAGTTTTGCAAATATTTTTTTAAAAATATATCTGCACATTATGATAAATTACATTGTTGCGATTTATTTTGTTATTACTTTTCGTTATTGATTAATACTCAATTAGTGTTGCTTATCATATTTGGGTTTGGTCGAACCAAAATAATATTTCAATGTTGTGCGCTTTTTGCTCTCGACATCTGAATTATTTAATTTTTTTTCTTTAATAACTGTCATTTTAATTAGTAAAGCATTAGCTAGGATGGACCACCTTCATCGACTTGGAATGGGTTTTTGATATTTTGAGATGCCAAGTGTGTTTTTGGGCTACGCATTAAGGTCATAGTAATGTTTTTTGTTAGTATAGATGATCAAAAGGTTGTTACAAAGTGCTGCATCATTACTTAGGCTAACGTAGGGTCATGGTGTGGCGTTATATGAATTTCTAACACTACCCTAACCGAGTATTTCAGTTTTGATATAGATGTACGTTGGCAACCTAATAACGGCTGGAGAAAATTCCGATCAATATGGTTATATCTATATTCTTTGGGTGTTGTACATCAGCATGGTAATAGACAATAGTCTACTAGGCGAAGTTGTAAATTCAATTTTAATGTGCAAATTGTCGATAATTTTTCTAATCTAATCTTCTTATCCTTTCCGATGTTTAAACTTTTTCACAAGTTCTTTGAGAATTGGGAATCCAAGACATTTTGTTTATCATCATTTTACACCTAAACCATATAACAGATTTTGATAAGAAATATACCATTCGACAGGTTTTAATTTGCAGATGTGCACAATATACTGTTTAATAAAAGAGGTTAGGTACTGAGGGCGTAAAACCAGTTAAAAGTTGTCACAAATCCAACAATAAGAAAATCTCACACACACGCTTGGCATGACACACCGACGCACTACAAAAACACATATTCTTCATAACTCTGACAATGTCACATGTCAGAGAAAAAGTGAAATGTAGAGATAGTACGTTCTATCATTTCTTTCACGAATGGGTCTTGTTACCAATCCTTCAATATTAATTATTAAGTGACTGAACATTATGGTATTTAACTGTTTTATATTGCCGTTGTAGAGGTTGCAGCTCAACAGTTGGGAGAACACTAGTAATAATAGTAATAACAACAATATAAAGATATCAAGGTAATGTTTATTACATTCTTTGGTCTGCTTTAAAAGATTATAAACAAAAGACTTAAGACACGAACTTGCTGCAGCGCAGCCTACACACGCTGGCTTATGCAGCTTATAGATGATTTGATTGACATATCCTTTCAATGATTATAGCTCCAAATTTTCTAAATGTAAACGTAAACTCAAAGTAACACACCACAAATTACAGGCCCACGTAAAATTCAATTTCTTTTTGTTTAAGTATATCCATTTCTGCTCGAAGTTGTCTACTTTGTGCAGCCAATGACGTTTAGGGCAAAGACAATGGGATTTGGTAATAGCTAAAGGCATAACACTAAAATAATAATAATGCCAAGCAAAACAACAAGACAAAAACAAGAAACAACAACAACATCAACAATTGCACGCTATTATGGTAAGTTAAAAAAATATGAATTGCCAGTGCCGCAAAAAGACTCCCACGAACTAAATTCAAGATACGTTTTTTTTTGCGTTTGTGTCTTTGCAATACCAAAAATAATTTATATCTCAGAGTATTCGTACAGCTGACGAAGTATAAAAATATTTGGACTTTTCTGTTTTCTGTTACATATATATTTTTTTTTAATTCTAAGCTACAGTCGAAAAATTATTTTGTAATGCTCATGTGCCGAAAACCTATGTGTCCATTATGTCACAATGTATAATAACTCGAAAGTATTTGTCTGAGTGCATTTTGTTAAACTCAAGTGACTCATAAAACTTGTAAGGCAACGCCAACGTCCCAACGGCAACGAAACTAATACAATTATGCAAAGGAGCTGACTCGTTTGATTAGTCATGAAATACAGTCCATTATACACTTACCGCATTTTAATTGTTAATGTTGGCACTGAATTGTGTATCCACAAAGCAGGAAGCTTGTTCGCCGCACTTTTGTATTTAAATTATCCTCAACTGTGCTTTGTCTTTGTATATCTTTAATTTTATCACTTTTCGAACACTGCACTTCAGCTTCAATGCACTTGGAAAGTTGCTTTTATTTTCTACACAATTATTTTTAGAAAAAAAAACTGTTAACTACGACTTTGGATGCACTTCGTGGTCGTTTTTAATAATTACAACAATTTAAATACTCGTAGCGTATAATATTGTATTCTTCAAGCCATTAACTTCGGTTCCACTTCTTTATATCTGATCCGTGTACGGTTTTAGATCTTCATGGCGCGTACTCAACGAACGAATTGAATGAATGTCTTTGCAGTTTTTGTGTTTTATATTAACACACCAAGTCGAGTGACTCAAATTCAAAACAAAAAGAGTCTGCTGAGCATCTAAGGCATTGTAGAGAGCATATAGCTTTGTCGTGATGGCATTAATGTTTTAAGTTAGTGTGGTTTCTCTTACATGCTGGTAAAGCTCAAAGAGAGTAAGTAAGTTGAACAGTTTATGAAAACCTGAAATTCGTTTGGGCTTATTACACTTAAGAGGCGCAATGAAGAGTCACTCACTCCATTATGTTTTGAGTGTCTCCTTGAGTAATATTGTTTATTGTTTGTGAAATAATTTATTTAATTAACGAAAGTGGTCAATATAGTATTATTTAAGGATTTGCTGAAAATAGTAATTTATTTATTTTGTGCTTTTGCTATTTGAATTTATTTTTTTTTATTTTGCATCATTGACAAATATTCTTTTAAGTGTTTTATTTTGATACCTTTGAAATAGTTCGATGTTAGAATTTCTTTCTACCTTTTGCTGTTGGATAGCTTGGTTTGATTTATACAGATGTTATACCGAATTCGTCTCTGGTGCGTATCTCGTAAAAGAACTCAGTTGTTTATACGATTACGTAAAAAAATCTTATGTTGCTTACTAACAAAAAGGCTAGTGCTTTTATTGCAGTGTTAACTTTTTAGTTGGAAACAAAACTCTTCCCGTTGAGCAGACCCTTTAGGCTTAATAGCCTAATAGGAACAATCTCGTCTCGCGCACATATAATTTGTCTTGATGGAATAATATATAAATTTTTTTTTGTAGCTAAATACATTTTTTGGCTACCTTTTGATTACTGCAAATATTGTTACTCTCTCAAATTAATTGCAAGATTACATTTGGAACCAATTCTGAGTGGTATACACGCTGAGGAAAAGTTTCGCATCTAAACTAAACTACTAAGCCATATCATATGGCTATGACCTAAACCATCTTAATAAAAATAAAAATAATTTAGCAGATTTTTTAATTCTTTGAGATTATTTAAGTTATTATTTTTTTCTTTTTGTAGTGACTTTAACTGCACATTCGACATGTTCGAGGCCACCAGTGTTTGTGTGATTATAAAATTCAGTAAATCACTGAGATTTACTGACTTAATAATCCGCGCTAATTGAAACAAATTCGCTGAGAAAGTTGAACCTTGTTTTTATTTATAAATTCTCGAAAATGTATGTATTTACAAGACAAACAAAAAATTTAAAACAAAATAAGAAGCTTGGTTCAATATTAAAGTAGCATTGCATTAAACAGCTTTGCCGCCGGCGTTGTTGCATCTGTGTGAAAAATTAACTTTTAATCTTTTGATTTTCCCAGCCTTCACAGCTACACAACCAGCTAACATTTATTTAGAGACGAACGTGTGTATCTCACTTACACCCAGACAATAGTTGCAGCCGCTAGGTAGACGATGATGTTGTTATTTTCAGTTGCGCATACTCGTACCTATAAAAATCATTTGCACAGGTTGTTGGTTCAGACAAGATTCTCCCACAACGAATTCATACAATTGAAAAGCGACAAACAAAACCACAATAACTACCATAATAACAACAGCAGCAGCAACAATATGCAAATGAAATTATTTGTGGTTAATTCAAGCAGTATAAGAGATGTAGGTATACATTATAGTAAAAAATATTTAATTAACACTCAGATGCAAAGAAAAGTGTATATTGAACTCAAATTCATTTCGTTTAAGCCACCTTTTGTTATAAAAATGAACTTTTTATTATTTTTGAGCAGCATTCAAGCATTCAGCATTCGTTTTCGTTACGCTGCTGGTAAATAGCAATGGCAGCAACAACAACTACTACAACAATAACAACTGTTTTTGCACTTTGTAGTTGTGCATTGAAAAAGTTTAACTGCATTTTGTTGTTGCTGAATTACGAGTATTTCATGCCACATACGCTCACTGCAGTTGTCCGATCACTGACCGCAGCTGTGACTCATAGAGGCTACAATTGAAAATCAACTAAAAACAAAATAAGAGAAGCTAAGAAAGTAAATCGATGCACGATGCGCAAGGAAGCGTGACAACAACAACGAAAGTCAGTCTGCAGTTTAATAAATTTTCAATACCTTCTTTTTGCAGAGTCTTTGTTTTCATACCACTTTCGAAGCGGCTGAGTGATATATTCAATAACAAGTTCAAATTGGTGCAGTTGTTGCCAATGCTGTTGGAAGCTGTGCACATGTGGCAAGTTGTATATTAAGCGTGAGTTGAGATATCCCACTTGTAAGAAAACATAAGGCCAGCACCCTGTATGCAACGTCATAACATGACGTCGTAGGTTTGGACCCACCTGTAATTGTTTTCTGGGTTTCAAGTGCGTAATTAACCAAGTCGACTAGCAGCCGCAAAGAGAAGCATGTCATATAAAATTTTCCTAGCTATAATTAATTGTGTAATAAATGACGAAGTGAGAGTGTGCAGTATTATAAAGAAAGGTAAAAAGGAAATGAAAAATATCAAGTTACTATTACTTTGCATATACTCATAGTTTTGTCGATTACGTATGCAGTAAGGCGATTGTCACTGTGACTGCGTGACTGCGTTATGGGTATGAAAAATAGGCCAGATTTGGACAGCGTCCAAGAGAACTTTTTCAATATTTTGTATACTTTTTCTCGAAGGTACATACAATCAATGAAAAAAAAAACCAACGAACGAAACATTTTCCAAATAAAAAGAAAGTCCAACCCCACCCGCCGTATTCAACAGATACTGCACTTACCGACTACCACTTGTTCCGGTCGATGAATCATGGCCTGGCGGGGCAGCACTTCACTTCCTTTAAAGAAGCCAAAAAATATTTAGATTTTTGGATAGCTTCAAGAGACGGATAATGTTTTCAACACGGTTGCTGCGTATGCTGCCTGAAAGATGGGAGAAACTCGTAGCTAACGATGGACAATATTTAAAAAAAAAAAATTCAATGTACGAATTGCCTTCAATGTAGCCTAAAAGTTACTAAAAAAAACCATCAAAATTTATTTGTATACCTAAATAATAAAATAGCATTCTTTATATGAGGATCTGAAGATCGCTAAATGATAACAATTCAAAATTCTTCGCATGATAAAACGAGTCTTCTTACAAATACGGACTTTCACACATTCCCCAATACATCCGTAGTTAATGAAAAAATAACGAGAATTAGCTATGAATACCACAGAAACCCGCACCGACAGTAGAATAATAATAATTAACGAGTATTGATATTGAGTTTCTGGCTACTTACTCTCCTGGAGACATGGTCCGTTCCATTTCTATTTTCCCTTATTTTTAATTTCTTATATTTCCTTATTTTTCCAACCCTCAGATTAACGTAACTAACCCAGGTATAGGATATTTGAAAGATGTTAGAGCCTTGTGGTGGCCCTATCGCCCAAAAGGAGTGTATGGGAAAAATTGATATCTAATCTTTTCATATTTATGTTCTCTTCAAATTTCAACGGTTTGATAACCGCACCTATAATTCCACAACAAAGGTAAATTTCTTTTCAGCTTATACAATAACATGAGCGAACTTTGTACATCACCCATAAATCGGGCGTAATTAAACAAAAAAGGCCTGACCATTAAAAACACACAGACAATTGCTTTTATTCCCTTCAAAAATCGTTAGACATTTATGCGAAAGACACTTGCGAAGAAAGTACTCACACATGTATTCAAACATATTCGCCAATTATAGTTAATGCTCTACTTAACCGAACTCGTAAATCAAACAGCTTATGTCATTTTACTATTAGTGAGCGCCCCCAGTGAATGCCACACTAAATTTTACACTTTTTCGCGCCTTCCCAATTTATTGTACTCGTATGAGCACTGTGCATTACTATAATTAAGTAACTATATTTTTCTCTTATTGCTTTGTCTTTCAGAAATCCGGTTTGCGTTTGCAACTGTTATAATAAGTACGCGTCTTGTTAGCGTTCCGCAAGAATCGCATTTGACTAATTTAAAATTAATTAATTAAATTCCTTTTTTAATTAAAGATCAAATTGAAAACAAAAACAGAAACAGAAACAGAAACAAAACAAAAAAACACAAAAAGTGAAAGTCTCCGTTTGCACGCGAACAGCACAGGTGAGCTCAGGTGAGCATAAGTGAGTGAACGCATTCTGATTGGTATCCGTTTGAAGTTCAAGGCCGCTGCCAAATAGTAATTAAAGCTAAGTTCTACCAAGTTTCAATAATTACCAGTCTAAAGCGCAATTATGGGCTTTATGACTTGCGATATTTTAACGCTGCCAACGCCCAGAAACCTGTTTCTTTGATTGATGTTAGTTTTGTCGGTCGATCGACCGCGCTATGTCGGTTATTCAATACTTTTTGGCAGTTCCTTTGGCAATGGAATTATTGAAAGCACATAACTTCTTAAGAAGTAGTTCGTCTTTTCTTGCCTCAAATAATAAACTCGGGGAAATACAAAGGCAGTGTGAATTGAATAAATATAAATGAAATATATTATTTTTACCTACATAAAAATACTGAAAATTGGCTATGTGATTAATTAATTAAGGCCAAAAAATATAGGGAGAGGTTGAAAAATCATCGAAATAAACTAGCAAGGCGCCTTCTAAAACGTCGCAAAGTGGGAGGAGTTTGGGTGGCGAGACGGCTAAGAATTCTCGCACCCTGTCGACCTCCGTAATAGATCCTTTTAATATTAATATTAAATCATATCCCATCTTACTAATTTATGTTAACAGAAAAATGAAATATTAAGAAGAAAAAAAAATCCACAAAAATCTCAAGTTGAAATAACATCTGATTATAATTCACTAGGTGGCATTTCCAAAAGTACAGTATACGTAGTCCTTATAATATTTAAAGGTGTACGAGTAGCTTGTTGTAGTTTGGTTGGGTTATAAGTCAGTTTCCTACTTCTTATTTGTCTGACGACGACCAGAGATTATAGCGAAATACCTGACGAATATATTGTGGCTTATTTCCTTTCTGATTTTGGATAGCTGTGTGATATGTTGCGTCCATCATTTGGCATGGAGCACAGTTTACCCCAAATGTGAAAGTTCTCAATTGAAAATAACTCATCTCTTGGGGGTGTGGAAGACATACACACATGTCTAAGGTATAATATTGGCAGCTGAATGTTCAGCTCAGCCTGAATAACGCAATTCTGCAGAAGACATTCCGAAGCTTCGTAGTTATACTTTCTGCTTTAACCACCGACTGTGAAATTAATTTAGTGCTTTCCGAACTGTATAGATTGTATAGATTGACCGAAATGCAAACCCATCACATTAATACTCTTCAAATGAACTATCGTTGAAAAAAGATTTTCTCACCAGAAAAACAATCCCCTAAAACTCCGTTTTTCTGTATGAAAATTAATTGAAAATGTTTATCATTTAATGAATAGAAAAATTTGACTACGAACATAATTTTTGGTGGCATTTTTCCCACATAAACTACCAATTCATGCATTTAACAAATTGCGGAACTTAAGACTCTTCCTCCATAGTATGAATTCGTATTCTAAAGAATAAAATATGCGCATTTTTTAAAAGTCTTTCCCGGATATGCGCATAACTCAAAATGGAATCCAACCATGAGCTAAAAAAAAAAAAACCGTAATAATATATTTAACTGAGCATGATTTTTATCTTTCGGCTATCTAGACGGCACGTCATTCCGTAATTCGTATAATATTTGAAACAACTCATTTCAGCTGCCAACTTATGGTTTGTTTACAGGCTAAACGAGCTGAATTTTACATTGTCTTTCTAGAATTTTTTACATACGTTTTAAGTCTTATTCCACAAATAAAAACATTATGAATAAATAAATGTGAAATAATAAATGTGTGCAAATCCCAAAAAACCCAAAGACAATTTTAAAATCTTGGCGACGTAAGTTGACCTTTAAAAATGCTTTGAATTTGATTTGTTTTCGTTTTAGATTTGAAAGCCCTTCACCACTTTAAAACTGTTGGCCTTTGGTATGTGCGGTTTAAATTGTTTGGTTTTTGTGATCGCTTTAATTAATATAGTTTTGATATCGTATATCTCATTAAAAAATAAAAATAATAACACATGGTGCATTTCAAATGCCAAGTATGGCAATGTACGCATTCCTATCAATAACGTGTTTTGGTAACCGTTATGGATTTACTATATACACCTCTGGGCCACTACAGCCAAATCTGAAAATTCTTCAAAGACATTAGTGTATGCCATTCAATAATACCTGCTGAAAGCGTTCATCAACCCTTAAGCTCACAACTTACCTACGCCTTGAAGGTATGGATCTATATTTCAGATCACTGTGATCAAGTGATCCAATACAGTGATTTCTTTTTATATGTTGAATTTTTTTTTTTCATTAATCTAAATTCGTGGTCTGTTGTTGGAAAATAGCAAATAAATAAAAAATGCTTGTCATCATTGTCGTACACTCAATAAGCAGTCACAAAACTGTTCGCTATGATCATGAGGCGTGTACGTGCACCTTTCGCAAGACCGTAACATCGTCTCACTGACAATTGACACTGCCACCTGCAATAGCACTTTTGACTAACGATTTTGTCTGCTGATCGAACGGGCGTTGGGTGTTATGCCCGACGCTTTGACTAACGCCCACTGTGCTTCTGTGCTGAATTACATGAAACGAAAATTTGTGAGCTGCTGAAATCTTTTGTTGGCGCATTAATTTGATTTCAAGGCCTCATGTAAGCCCGACTTTTGTGCTCATATCACATCTATAGCTGCGTTCGTCTACTTTTTTGTGGAAAATTTCGCATTTTTATTGTTTCGTTAAGCAGAAAAAGAAAAATAAAAATAGAAATCACAATAAGCTAAGAAAAGAAATTGCTTCGGTCTAGCAATCGCTGTCTGCCCGTTCATATTTATGGCTTCACTCTTTCGGCTGTTGCCAGTTCAACAAATTTGAACCTAATAATTATCACATTTCAACAACGTTCCATTGTTTTATTTCGTTCGTTTTTTTTTTTTTTTTTTTTGTATGAATACTGTAATTAAACTTGTCTATTTAATGTGCAGCTAACTGTAATAGTCAGACTTTAACAATTAGGTCAGTTTCGTTTTTCATTGTTTTTCTTTGCATTTTTGTGCCACAAATTTTGAACTTGACAGTTTTTTCTGCTGGTTTCTAGATGGGTGTAGTTGAGTTAATTGTTATAGCATTTCCAGCCATTATCAACCTTGACGGGGTTTTATGGGATTGCTTATTCTTTTTCAACATAGTTCGCTTTTTGCTCGATACCTTGCTTATAAAGCGAAAAACCCACAGACTCCAAATTGTCAGCACATTCCTGCTCTGCATTGGTACCAATTCTCTTTCCAATAAGCTATTTCTTCAGGTTTGAGAACAGAAAATAGTCAGAGGCAGCTGAAATCCGCGAATAGGGTGGATGAGGAAGCAATTGGACTTCAGTTCATTGATTCTTGCCATCTCGCGAAACTTACTCATAGTGCAGTTCCTGTTCAATTGTTACAAACGCGGCACCCACCTTGAGGAGAGCTTTTTTATATCCCAATCCTTAGCCAATATGCAATGTGCTGCTATCTGCGTCAACTTTATCCGACAACCGTTTGGAGAATTCTTGTTGATTGCATTCAAACATTGCTATTACCAACGATAGCAACGGTAATCTCAGTGGTAAGTGACTACTACTACAACTTTCTTAGTGAGAAAAATTTAAACTAAGCATAAACGGGAATTCCCTCATTTTTAGCGCAACAAACAAACGTACAAACAAATTTTCCAAATGTTTTGTTCACAGTTCAAGTGATCGCATGGTCAATGTTATAAAGTTCTATATACGATGTTTAAGTACAATCTTTTATTGGCATTATCTCTTTTAGTTACTGGTATTATATATAAAATAGGTGTGTATTTTATTGCGTTACCTTATTTTCATACAACCTTCTTAACTTTACGGGGTTCCTTCTCAACTTAACCGATAAGATTATTTCATTGAGCTTAATCTTGTTCGTATTTTGGTTTTATTTTTATTATTCTTTTTGGCATATACTTAATTACCCCAAGGTGTGCAGAATTTTGCCCTCTCGTTAAGTAATTTAATTCAATTTCACTCTCTGAACGCACAACACAAAACATTCAATTAGATGTCGGCTTTAGAATTCATTAACTGTGTACTGATTATTTCAGGAGTTGTTGGCATTGTAATGGTAAGTTAAATTACAAATCAGATTACGTGATACATTTTAGGTGTTCTTTTATCATCTTAGTTAATTCTACGTGTGATGAATTCAACGGATGGTATAATAGTCATACGCAATAGAGGTAAGTAGAATGTTTTACTTTTAAACTAAAAGTTCATAATTAACAGAGTAACATTATCTATTCAATCATTGGGAGAGAGGGGTACCTAGTAGTTTCATTGAGAATTGAATTGCTGTAGCTTGGGAAAATTTCCGTGGGAAAATGACTGTTGATCAGAATTTAGGCAGAATAGACCATAACGTCAGTCACTACAGAGAACTTTAAGGAAGTAAATAAATAAATATTTAGACAACAACAGCGTAAAGAGTTCAGATATAGCCGCAGATTTCGTATCTATCTATCTATCTATATTTCTATCTATGGCTGTTTGCGTTGACTTTCCCTCTACATGGCAACTGCTGGAATTGTACAATATAACCTCCCTAGTCCGGTCAAATATAGTTTCGACCTCTCTCCGGTTTACTGAACTGTCCGGACTACAATATAAAATCAAAACATTACACAATTTTTTTTTTTTTTTTTTTTACATTGACATTGTAGGTACGCAATGACCACACACTGATCTCACATGGGGCAGGCCCAAGTGGCATCAAAATTCACCCAGTCATATAGACTGGGCTCAGCTGGTGTTAATTGCTAAGTTCTTTGGTGAACATGCTATACCAAAGCTAATGTCTACGTGTTAAATATTTGGCTACAGATAAAAACATCATCAGCCTCTAATAAACATGCAATATTAAACTAAATCTAAGACTTAATTTAGAATTCAATACCTAAAATGATATAGACAATTCAAACAAAAATTTAGATTACAAGTTTAGAAAGTAAGTTATGCATTAATTAAATTAAGCCAATAATGTAGAGGTGGAAATTTCAGAGTTTAGAAAATCACGGCGAAGCAAAGTCTCAACGAAAACAATAATGACAGAACTGATAGAAAAACTTCTAAGATAAAATGAAGAAAGTTTACACTTTAGCCTAGCCTTCTAATACTTTGAAAGTGTAGTGGAAGAAGCAGAAGATGAAACTGAAGCAGTGACTGGTAAGGTTACCTGCGAAAGCCTAGTTTTTTTCTTAGGAATAAACTCATGGACCACCATATGTGCAGGCCAGAAATTAGCGCCACAAATGACAGAAAATACGTCAATACCAACTGAAAGCTTGAAATAAGAGCCTTCTCTAGGGCTAGAAAAATTAAACTTATGAATATTAATATTCGAAGTGTTGCATGCTTTTGATGATATATAGCGTGCAACGTCGTCACAGGTTGTCTCCTTATCCAAGCTGGAAATAAAAATATGTTTACGAGAATCCAGCACCTTCAAAATACATGGCACTGGAGTAGAGGCAGTATTGGACTGTGAAGAACTCTTAGAGGGTGACAAAGTACGGGAGGAGTTAGAGACTTTAGTAGAAGATGAAGCAGAAGTTACAGTAGTAGGACAGGGAGTAGAGCAAGATGAACAATTAGTGGAGGGAAAGTTGAAAGCTACAGTTGAAGTGGTAGTAGAGGCGATATTGGTAGAAGGAGCTACTGGAATTGGAGCGGGATGGGATGATTGGTTAGATATTGAAGAAAGTACAGAACAATAAGTGGGTAAAGGTTGGGAAGAAGGGGAACAAGTTGGAGAAGTTGAAGCTGAAGTCACAGTAGTAAGACATGGAATAGAGGAAGTCGAACAAGTAGTGGAGGGAAAGTTAAAGGCGATAGATGAAGAAGTAGTAGATGGGATAGTGGTTGACGGAGCTACCGGAATTTGAGCGAAATGGGACGATGGGGTGGATATGGAAGAAAGTACAGAAGAGTGACTGGTAAAGGTTGGGAAGAAGAAGAACAAGTTGGAGAAGTTGAAGTTGAAGTCACAGAAGTAGGACAAGGAATCGAGGAGGACGAACAAGTAGTGGATGGAAAGTTCAAAGCGATAGATGAAGAAATAGTAGAACAAGTTAGAGGGGATTGTGAAGAAGGGGGTTGAGGAGACGAAAAAGAAATAGGTGGCGCTGTTGTAGGCGGAAGATTATGAGGGGATAATGGCGGCAGTTGTACTGCATTAGCCGTTGGAGTCAAGTCGAAAGAGTACTCCAAAAACATTTTTGACCCAGCATCACTCTCTGAGGCTAGCTCAGTGAATAGTTTCTTAAGTTTTTGGTATTTAATTCGCATACGGTGGTACATCAAGGAGAAGTCCCCCTGGCGATTGAAGCAGGTGGGGCACGACCACCGTGCCACCACATGCAGGTTTAGCAGTACCGTAAAGTCGGTCATAGTCGCGACCAGTCAACCCAGCACAATTAAGGTGGGCGATGTTATCGCACATCCAACAAGAGACACCTCTAAGCTTATCACTATTAAAGTTGTCCTTGTTGGTGCAAGCCCGAATACAGCAATTCATTTTGCGCGAAGTATAGATACAAGATATTAAATAAAATAAAAGCAAAATAAGATAAATAAGATAGAAAAAAATGAATAAATAAAATAAAAATAAGTGAAAAAGAAGTAAATAAAAAATAATAATAATAATAATATCAATAATAAAATAAATAAAAAAAAAAAAATTTAAAATTTAAAAAAAAATAAAATTAAAAAAATAAAAGATAAAAAAAAATTTAAGTAAGTAAGAATAAAATTAATAAATAAAGTAATAACAATAAAATAAACTTGAGTGAAAATTTTTTTTTTAAATTTTTTTTCAAAATTTGTTTGTTATTATCAACACATTGTGCAAAAAAAGCACAACGACTTAAGTCCGAATTTTGACGCTCTCAGCTAGACAGAGATAGAATTGCAAAGAGAAAAGTAAGGTGAATAATAATATTTTCCCAGAGAAAAAGAGGAAATACAGTTATTTGAAAATAATAACTACTGTATAGAGAGCAAGAAGGAAACAGAAAAAGACTAAAATAGCAAAAACTATTTTAAAGGGAGAGCAAAGCAGGAAAAAAAAGAGATTGAACTCAATACACAGGAAAGGCAAATTTAAGCGTTGTACTTGCCAAAAATAATTAAACATTGATAAGTACAAAATTTATACGGGTGAAATGAGCCATACACCACAAATAAATTCACTTATAAATTCACTTAACACCGGAAAGAAAATAAATATTATTAACGATAAACGACAATAGACAAATTAATTGCCAAATGCTAATCTAAATCAAAATGCGGAGCAGAATCAAAACACGTCTGTTAAGCACAAGCTACTAATTGCTACTGTATAGGCATAACTTTTAATTGATATTCATTTCAAAAGTAAAGATCAAATGAAACAACATTTAGTTCTTAAAATATGAGGTTATTTGTTGTTAACTAGAATTTTCTTTTCGTAAATCTGCAGCTCTTTTTTTAATTCATTTAAAAATAAAAAAAAATTTTAAACACTTTATTCCATTTCGAGATTTAAGCTTTTGCAACCAGCCGTTACTGGCATGACAATCGCCACTTCCTACAATTTTGTGGAAGTGGAAGTATTTAGCCTTGCTTCTGAATAAATCCGTTAAAATTGGCACATGGTCATTTCGCTGCTGAATAAACCATGTCATCAACGCTTCTTCCACCTGGAGATGTCCAGCTTGTCGTACAATCTTCCTTTTTGCTAAACTATTGATGTTGATTTTTAATATGTACTTAGAATTATTACAAAATTTAAGTCATCTTTGATTAATTATTATTAAAATTTAAATTAAAAATTATTAAAGAAAAATTAAGATCTTTGTATATTTTTAGTCACAAAATTTCTTATTTTCTCTTTGTTGGCTTTAATTACAAAAATAGTCGATTTGGATACATTAAATATTTCACCCATTTCTCGAATCGTCTTTCCAATCTCAATTGTGCGCAATATTTTGCATTTTTCCGCCAGCGTCATGGTTTTGTGTTACCGTTTATTTTTAGGTGCCATAATATATTCTTCACCATACAAAATACTTCAGCAAACTAACCGCCCTATTCTGTGCAGTCTATCTAATATTCATATTCATTGAATAGATTGAAGCTTTTGTATTTTTGGTATTCTCACGCACATTGAAAGCTGTTTATCTAAATAGTAACAATTTTGTTAATTTTCCAAAGAGATTGCACAAATGCAGCAGATCACGTTGTTCTCCATTTCAGCAGTGTGTTAATAGTGTGCGAAGGATTTTGACATCAACTGATGAGCAGGCGTTAAAAAATCGTCAATAGATAGTGTAAAAAGCTTTTCTAAATGAGCAACTATCTCAAAAAATCCAGTAAAAATGTTTTATCGCTTACTGTCTATTAAAATCTATCTATTCATTTGATAGAGTTCACAGAATAGGGCGGTAAATCTAATGCAAGTTAACACTCCTTCAGGAACTTCGGCATTCCTTCTTACTCACTCATTCATTGTTTCATTTTGGCGATCTTCGACTGGCGGGAAAATAACGTTCAAAAACAATAAAAACCTTTTTCACTTCCGAATAAAACTAAAGAAAATAAAATGAGGATAGAGGGAATAAAGCCAAACTTTGTGTTGCGTCCGGACTGTAGAGGTACAATTTATAAATTTTACCTTATTTGAAATCGCCTTAAGTTAATATATTTTCCCATAACAGGAAATGGCTATATTCAAAGCCCGATATGCTTAATAAAAAAATTGCCCATCAGAGCTTTTCGATGGGAAATATGGACGATAAGATTAATTTCACTTATACACACTCATTCTCGCACACAAAAGAATAGCCACAAATATAAAGAATAATCTATCAAAGTTTTCAAATCGGCTGCGTGGTCCCTCTGTTGATCAATATATTTTTAGTAGTAAAGTTCGTGCGAGTAAAGAACACAATGACGAGTATAATATTTTTTTACACTTTTATTTTGTTATTATTAATTTTGATGCGAGTAAGTGTGCCACCTAATTGGCCTAGATGACTGAACAAATGCGAAATAAAATAAACTTCGTTTAACAGGTATTAACGCATGTATTTTGTCCTAAGAAGCGCACGAATAATAATCAACCCGATCCCTGTGTGACTGTTGGTGAGTTCAAAAATAAAATAAAAACGCTACCCATCTAAACGGCTGCCTAAGAAAGCAGCATTGGTCACCAAAGATATTTCCACAACATCAACACGATACGACTACTGACTAATACATAAAGAGTAGCTAATACATATGTCTATTCAATTTTTGCCCACTCCATTGAATCACTGACAGTTACTAGATTCCAGTAACCTAGCAAAAGACAAAAAGGCCATCCATCCACATGTATTACACACGAGCCTTTATTTTAAATTTTGTGGATCGTTTTATCGCTTCAATTAGTGAGCACCCCCTCAAAGCTGGTTCAATGCTGACAGTTGTCGGGATATCGGAGCTTTCACTATTAAATGCTTTCGATAAGATGAAATGGCGTAACATATAGCCATAGTCATTACAATTTCGAAAATCAAACTCCTCTACAAGCTCAGGAATATTCTCAGTTGAAAATTTATCAGAAAGGTGCGAAAATTCCTTTGATTAAAGTGTGCTATTAATAACTTTAACGCGAGTGTTAATCTTTTTGTTATTATTTGTTCAAGCATTTAAAATCTTTAGATACCGACACTTTGTTCTTGTTGCAGGAAGCAACAATTGGAAGTGCACAGTTATCTTACGTGCATATGAGAAACATACTATGCATGTCTATGGGTGGCGGTGGAGAACGGTTATAAATATAAGTAGCATTAAATTGTGAAAAAAGTATATAAATATAAGCATAGTGTATATGTATATGGATTTACTCGACGAGACTAGTTAATTTAGCTGTCCGCCTCCATCTGTGCATACGCAAACTAGTGACTCACCGTGCCATATAGAGAGCTGATGTTTCTACGAAGTTTTCCCTTTACCCTAGCACAGTCCAATACGGGTGGCATTTTCCATAAAAACTATAGATTCAAACTCAAGTCGTATTGAGTTGAAATTTGGGTTGACCTTATCCTTATTGTATCATATAAAGAAAACATATTTCGTCATCATCAAAGTAGGCTGTGCGGGATGATGGGTGAAGAGTACTACAATTACGGCGTAGCCGAAGTTAACGATTTTTTTCTCTTAGTTTGTTTTGCTATTTTGACTTTTGTTTATTTATTTATTATCATATTTCTTTTGCACAAATATATGTGAACACTTAGTTGAGCATACTACAAATATATAAAATGAGAAAGCTCTGCATGCGCTACATGCCTTATCGCTATGATAAGAATAATCATTACTCGGCAAATTTCGAATTTTGTAGTTCCATGTTCAGCTTATTCTTTATTCTGGATCAGTTAAGTGCGCTTCTCGCGTTGGATAATAAAGAACGAAAACCATTAAAAAAAATAAGATGTCTTTCATTGATTGGTATTACATTATTTTCCTTGTATTGATGTGCACCTTCTTGCTACGCGTGAGTGTTGTGAACAGCTTGAGGGTGGTACAGATATATAAAAGACTAAATACATTTAACTTTAATATAAATAGATCTTTGCACAGTCGATCGGTTGTTGCACGCCTGAAAATAGCAGTACAACGAACAATTTGGCGGGTGAGTGTTTATCAGAAACATTTATCCAATCGATAAAAGGGCGTTGTTGATAAGTTACAACGGCCTCGATATTGCCAAAACACAAAATTGTTTGTTGACGTTAATGAAATAGTGAATTTCTTTGGCATTCGCAAATATGGAATGATAAATACTCGCATGTTAGTTTGAGAGTGAAGTTGCCATATGGATCGAGCAGTGCGTACTCACATGGTTTTAATAGAGACTTTCGCATGCCTGCGCCCAACATACCAAAATTGCATCGCAATCGTTTGAATGGTATATGAATGCATATGGGCATTTCCACGGTGATCATTGTACACATTCAAACATATTCCCTTTTTATATATTCATATTGATGCTTAATAACACTATCATTGGTGTTTTAGTCTGATTCAGGCGAATCATTGGTTACAAAATAAGGACAGGAAAAGGAGCGATTCGAACGTGACAAAAATAGAAGTAGTTTTTGTGGTCATCTTTAAAAAAATATCAGATTAAGCGAAACCAAACATAATATATTGAAGCTACACATTTTTAAATGTTAAGAAATAACAGCCTTTTTCTTTGATAAAAATACCATGGGGTTATATTTCATTTTTAAAGTGGTGTCGTGTCTAGCGTGATATTTTTTCTATGACTTTTTCAAATAAAACTCTGTGTGTTTGTTGTTTTTTCTTATTATTATATATTTAAAAGAAATCTATGAAAAAATCGAACAATGCTTTCCATTAAGCAGTTTTTTTAAAGAATATTTTTTATCTCCCCAAAATATTTTTGTTGGGAGAGAGCTGCGTTTTAAGTTAGTACATGAGGTCTGATAAAGGGGCAACGCTATTTGAAAATGTTATGTGATTATCTATTCGCTAATTTTGCCACTTCACATCCTCTTCCATTTTTCTTAAATATAATAGGAACTAACTAACCCATCTTTTATGTCCAAAACACAATTCTTGCAATCGCCTGTCATGCAATTTTCATTGAAAATGTCGCAACAAACGGACTCTAAGAAGGTTTGATAAGTCGGTATTGCGTCATCTTATTCGTCAATTGGACATATCTTGATTGATTTTTGTATAATTGATAGGCCTCAGACACCATCATGAGCACGAACCGTTTTGAAACTATTTCTCCATCTAATAAAGTAGTGTCACTTTTTCCAGCAGCTTGTACTCGTATATTGTCGCCAATATAAAAATCTCTGACAGCCTTCTCTTGTGGCTACATAAACATGCTGTTGGATTGGCTAATATGATTGTCATTATTTTAACTTTCGTATCTTTTGTTTAAAATTTCGACAACTTTTAATTTTGTTGTTGTGTCTCTTGGCAGTGCATTCCCTATTTCTTTTTACTGCTTCAGTTAACGTTTATTTGAATTTGCACGCTTCTGAAGGACTCATGTATGAGACAGACAAAGACACAAATTTATTACTGGAAATGTCTCATTTTCTATGTTATAACTAGCTGCACCCAGCAACCGTTATTTTGCGTCAAGGAATATTTGTGGATTTTTTAATATTAATAGGAAACAAAGTAATTAAATTATTTCAGTAGAATTGTACCAAGGATTTCGTTCATTATTAATTGAAGTATGTCTAGTGACAAAAGGGGGTCGCACCATCGTCACTTTTGAATTAATACTAGTAATTTCAATATTAATATACCACTTTGTTTGCCTTTACTTTGAAACGATTCAGAAGTCTATAAAACTAGAATGAAAACTCGGTGCCTACTTTAAGTACTCACCAATATACGTAAAACTGACTGATTGCAAAAAAACCACCCTAAGAACATTTGCCAGTTCCAAATAAAAAAAGCCCATGAGAGTTCAAACCGAACCGACGGTAACAATTTTATTTCGATAGCCCTCATGGATGTGAAGAACATGCGTTTCTAACAAGTGCACACACCATTTTATTTATATAGAAGATAGATAGATGTATAGATAGATAAATAGATGGATAGATATATAGATAAATAGATAGACAAATATAAAGAAACATAGATAGATATATATATATTATAATAGAATTAGCGTAGACAGCAAGACGTTGATCTGGCCTTTCCGGTATTAGCAAAGAAAAAATAAATTTGCTGTATTGAAGCTATGTATTTCGCTACATGGGTTGATTCTCCTGAGTGAGGCAACTTGTGATATACATGCTTCCTTTCGTTATTAGAACGCAAGAACAAATAAACTGGCAAAGTGATGAAGCAATATTGTTTCATACAATTTTTTTCTCCACAAATGAAGTCTATTTATACCGTTCACTCGTTAAACTCATTTAAAAGAAGTGCAGAATTTCGTGTTAAGCAAAAATCCATCCGCAAATTCATGCGAAATCACTGAGTTTGAATGATTCTGATGACATTGGTAAGTGCAACTAATTCCGTGATTATATAATTTACCGAAAAATTCAGATACAATAAAAAAATTTATTGGATGTAAAATCGTACAATGCTTTGATTAGAAGTAGTGCTTAATGCTTATTCTTTCCCAGTAAGAAGGAATCAGCCTTCTATGGCATTGCCTTTTCGGCGCAATTTACATAGTTTTTAATTTAGTGTAAGTCAAATTTTTTTTTCACGTCATTATTTTTTTTTTTAAATCAAACAAATGTGTTATGCAGTTTACTGCGATAAATGTTATAATTTAATTATGAAAAAAATACCTCGAACACTTTTAACTAATAAAACTTCAAAAAATCTTTTTAAGTCAGTTTTCAATATCATGTTGTAGATTTGAAATTAGTAAAAAAAGTAAATACAAAATCCATATGATTTCGTTTGGTTGGTTGTATATTGTAATCTTTTTGATTGTACTTATATCTGTGTACCGGGTAAGACTCTGCGTCTATTGAATATGGTAGTGTGTGAATAATTAAGAGGTTGTACTACTCCCAAGTAAGTGTGTCACCTATTTGAATAATAGGCTGCACGAATGGATAGAGAGTCTCTACACGCAGATGAGACAAAATGAGATCTTAACTCTCTCGCTCGGAGGTAAGCATGGCTGACCATTACTATTAGCAATTAAGACAATTCGACTTCGCACCCTGTCTTTGCTTATCTATGACTTTTATCGGACAGTTGACACTTTAACAAACTGCAAGCTATAGTTATGGGGAGTGCGTATTTGCCTTTGAATCAACCCAATAGAAAAAGCTTTATGATCGAAAGCTTTCGATAAGAAATACGTTAACATCACTCATAATCATGTAGCTTTTCACCGGTTCTCGGTTCTTTTTCAACTAAGCCAATAGCAGATTGACGCAGGGCCTTGAATAAGTGCTGAATCTTGCGTTAATTGTAAATGTTCCATTGCCCTTGGCGGGCGGCGCTTGTACCTCAGGTTCAGTGAAATGAATTTGTACGCCTTCTATTTGATTATTGTCCTCTTCATAGTAAGTGAGAATTCGGTTCATTTCCTGTGCAGCGTATAACTGACTTCCTTTTTCGATTGTAGTTATTTTATAAATCCACTTGCAAGTCTTTGGATTGGGATATTGTTGAGGAACGATACAATGTTAGTTATTTTCAACAACAAGGTTAGTATAAAACTTAGATAATTTTGCTAATAATTTTTTTATTAAAATGTTGTTTATGTGTTTTGTTCACCACGGTTAATATTTTGTAGTAAAAGTTTGGCTACCTGTAGCAAAATATTATAAATGAACCACATAAATAACAGGTACTCATAGATAACTTTTGTAGCTTATTGTATATCATGCTTTCGACAAGTTGCAATAGCACAAACCCATGCCTCATTTTATAAAAGTGCCTTGAGCGCTACGTTCGCAAAAAATTGTCGAAGTCATTGACTGGGTGTGATTGTGTGTTTCGTCAGTCGAGTTAAGTCAGCGCAATTACTTTGCCTTCATTATATTGTGGTTCGAATGGGCGACGTGGGCTACTATTTTCTATGGGTGCTTGTCATTTTTTGTGTTTTAATACTGATACATGTAAGTTTGCTTTAAATGGTGTGTGTTGCTCTGCTAATATCGTTACTATTAAAAGATCATTCTGTATAGAGTTAAACAAGCCCTTAAAAGCGAAAATCGAGAAAGTGCACAAAGAATGCCTGGTCGAGTATTGCGTACTATACGCATTGACCCGCCAGGTGCTACAGGAACAAATTCGACAGGTGAGATTGAGTATGACATTCAATATTGTGTTTTTCTCTATTTCGTGCCCGTACACGATTTCAGTTCTTTAGCAATACACTATCCATCTACAAACAAATATACATACTTATACAAAGTGTATCCAGTCATTCCTCTTTGTTGTATCAATACATCTTTCTACCTTAAGCTTTGCGTATATCAGAACCTATCGGATCCGTCCACTAAAAAGGATTTTTTTAAAATACTTATTCACTCCTCTTGGTAGCGTAGGGCCCCCACAAAGCTATTCCAAGGACTCTTAGGGTTGAGAGTATTGAATGTCACCGCCAAGGATCAACGTCTTCACAGAAGTTGGAGAGGGTCTTCAGATGGTGGTGACGTGACAATTACCCGGAATTGGTGAATTGAAAAACTTGCAAATTAGTTCCGCCCGCCGTGGAGTTCGAACCCTCGAACCCTAGGATACTTTCACAAGACTATCGAGTCGACTATGAAGTGTAACCCCATTTAAATAATCAATTATTGTTGTAAATTCTTTCTTTGACAAATCTATCGTTCTCAGTGAACTTGAACTGCTATATGTTTGGTGGCTATTCTTTAAACATAAGTCAAGTCAATATTGTAATATCTTTGTTTACTCAAAAACTCTACTTGTCCTCTACTCGAGGTTTTAATACTGAAAAATTCCTTAATAAACAATGATATAAAATAGTTGGTAGAAATTGGTTCGAGGGTTCATGAAGAGTATTGAAAATTAAGCATTGCCTTTTTCTTGAATAATTGAAATGAAGTTTTAGACACACCTTTCAGGTTATTTCAAAATGATTTCTGCATAACCATTGATATATATTGTACATAAAATCTTTCGTTAAAGTACAAATTGTTTTCTCTAAGCTAAGAAAAGCTCCGATTGGATATCTTCAATATAAGTGAAGACAAACAAGTTGCGTTAACTGCCCAACATGGCATAATAGTTTAAATAGAAAGGTGTCCCATGTTATACAGATGTCATATATCAAAGCCATTATAATTTATTAAATAGATAAGATAAAAAATATTATTGGGCCATAGTTCGACCTTCGCAGAAGTTCTTATAATTTTGCCTTCCTTGTGGTCTTCATTGTAAGATTATATTCATTAACAAACTGCATACGATAAGAAAAATCTGGGGAAAGTGTTCTTACTACAATACAATGTTTTAAAAATATTCAGTAAGCCGCCGTACTCCCCGAATACCTATAACATCTCTGTTTCGATATCAGCAGTGGGCGTTTCCCGATTTATTGATAAAAACTGGAAAGTATCTAGATTAGGAGACGTAAAATGAACATTTCCATGTACTTCATAATTCGCTGCATTGTTTTAGTGGTGTACTATTCAATTTTATGTGTAAACAACAACCTTTTCCTAGTAGTTAATCAAAAGCAATTTACATAGGCACATTTTCACAAGCTTTGTAATGGCTGTCGAACGCGACGATTAACTGAAGGCAGCCAAATAAGTTGCTGCTGTTGTAGTTGTAAAACAAATGGTAAGCACCCACACACCCTCGCCACTAAAGTAGATTGTTTTCTTGTTAAGCCAATAAACATATTAATTATTTCCTTATCTAAAGCAGAGCGTGAAATGTTTTTCATTTAGCCTTCGTTTTAATGGCTTCACTGTGTCTAAATTGGTTGGCGCTTTGCGACTCGAGTTCTTATACAAATTAGAAAAATGTATTTTAAAAATCCTTGAATGAGTTTTCGAAAAAAATGTCTTGGCTTAATTGTTTAAGTTTGGCTTATGCATTTGGCTTTGTTGTTTCATTTATGTCATTAAACGCACGCCTGCCTCATTGACTCCACTCTACTGTGTGGTTCTCATTTGACGAAAAGTTCCGCACTCGATTTCTTTCACACGATATCTGTTTTTATTCCGCTACTAATTTGTATCGCATAGTTAAAGTAATTGCTTTAAATTCCGATTTTAATAAATAAATTTACCTCTGCTGCTGCAAATTGCATATTCTATTGACATTGGCTTTCAATATAAAATTAAATTTTCAAATATAGGGGCAATAGCTTTTAGGAGAAATACTATACAGTTCAAGAATTAAATAAAATGAATAAATATAAATAAAAAGAAAAAACAGAGAAAAAGTCTTAAAGGCAGCACCTTAGTTCGATACGTTAAGAAATACCAGGTGTTGAAATTGTTGCCAGTGATCCCATTTACATTTTCGTTACATAAAAAAAAATCAAATTTTGATCAAAACTATATATATATATATAAGTAGTAGATTAAAAGTACTCCGATGTTAATTTCAGATCTAGTATCGATTCAAAACTGAATTTAGTATTGAAACCGGTATTAAGAGCTTACACTATACAGCTATACACAATACAACTATTGGCGAAAATCTTCAAATTCCTTTAAGAAGTGGATGTTTGAACTTTTCTAAAATCACTTACCGTCATACCATGGCTAAGATCTTAGTTACATATATTAAAATATGTAATTGAAGGTTACTGTAATCCTGAGTACAGTAACTCAATTGTTAACGCATTACTGTTGACTCAAGTAATGAGTTCGTAAAGTTTCAAAAACACTTCCAACTAGAAAATTTAAACATTTTCTAGCACTCTTTTAGGAAAGTACAATATTTTATTGATTATATAATATTAAAGTGAGATTATTTTCTTTCTCACTACCTGGCTTAAAATTTAAAGTCTCTCGCTCTTGCAACGTATTCGCACTACGCCTTAAATCTTGCTATACCAAAAACATAAAAGTTTCTAATATATTTTTTTACTATCCACAAACATACATAAATATTGTACAAATATACGTAAGCACTTTTGTGCTTTGTACAAATATTTCTAAGTCTTAAGTATATACAAAGTCGCGGCTGGTATTTCGCGCATTCTCTTTTTGTATGTGGCCTGGTTAATTTGGTTCTTGAATGGATTTTTGTCATATAGAATTATGATATATAAACTTTTACAGTACGTATTTCGTCACATGGAGTATTATCTTATCAACCGTACCCAGCTTATCACAGCCAGCACGATTTCGCACGCAAGGGCCAAGTTACTGAAGTCATTAAGCGTAGTGCGGCGTTGATAACAGCAGTAAACTGCAAAAGGCGAAACTCGCAGAACAGTAAAGACACAAAAGTTGGTATAGTCGATACTCGATCGATAGTGGAACGATCAGCCAGCCTAATAGGATTGTCTATTTCACATTTAACATATCATAAAGTACAGAGCGACTGAAAAAGAAAGCAGCAAACAAGTTTATAAAGGAGTTAAACTATTTCACTACGCGTGTGTGTTTGTGTGTGATATAATGTGCACAACTGACAACTGCATTGGAATGCAGGACATACTGCTTTATATATCAGCCATGTTCATGGTTTTCCTGTCATGTGCCATTTTGTGTTGCTGTTTACGTTTGTGCATTTGGGGCTGTTTGGAGATCTGCCAGCGCTCCGGAAACTCACGAACTGGAACCCCTTGTAACAGATCAAGTGGTATGTGCAACAACTTTATACTCATCCATTGTATTTTAAGTATGCCTAAAATTTATTTGTAAATAAGTCGATTTGCGTCTTTGTAACTGATTTCATTTCATATAATAACGCCCGACTGGTTATAATCTTAT